>CALYDF020000004.1:1380547-1658447 GCA_944474145.2 Dicrocoelium dendriticum
GAGTAAATTCTACCTATACCATTCAACTCCCCCTACTACTCTTCTGTAATCAGTACACAGAACAAACTGCTTATAATGCCATAAGATATTTGGCGGCCTAAGTTTGTTAAGCTCGTCGCTTGGTGAGGGGGCTACCCTGTCCTCTGCACTGCAGTAACGTGTAAGTCAGTGGATAGTGAGCGGCGCTATATCACATCTAGTAACTTATTCACGATGGTCGTTGCTGCCCCCGTAGCTCAGTGGTCTCAACCACGGACTGGCAACAGTCGAGTTGCGGTTTCGAGCCCTGCCAAGCGTCCGATGGAATGCGCACTGCTGATGATTCCCGAAAGAATGAAACCCGCGTACAGCGCATATCCGGGCTTGTGGCGGCTCTCTGAGTGAGCCTAGATGTGACGAGATGCTACGTATACCAATCAATAGACAACTTGGATTGAACCCTCTCTATTTTACCATCTAGCCATCTGCCACCAGTGTTTTCCCTGTGCAATCTTGCTGGCTTACTCTCGTAGTGTATTTTCGGGAGCCTCTCAAAATATATTATTGGGATATCGAGAAGATTTTTTCTAACCTCCATTAAGGTTGACGGGACATGGCTATTTTCGGACACCGCACCTTGTCAGCGCTCCTACTGCCTTCTGCAACACCGCCTGCATAAATTGATCCATACACTTGTTGCGAGGCAATTCAACGTACTGCTGAGGGCGATAGCGGCGAGGAATGCGGGAATGGTATAGTTAAATTTAGCGAACGTGGCTGTCTTGTACATCTTCCTAGGCTTCACACAGGTTGGGCGAGTTGTGCTTATTTGGTTGCGCTACACCCAATGGGGTTGCGAACGAGAACAAGCACTTGAAGAGGCAGGTTATGGAGCAGTCCTCCCTGCATACTCTGTTTACGGTGGTGCTTGATTGTATAATCGTGTTGCTTCAGGAGAGGCTGCAAACTCTTGGTAGGCATATTGCGTCCACTTACATACCACCCCGGAATTGTCCGTGGTGGCATCGATTTTTTCGTTTTTTTCTGTTCGCTCGCAAAAGACTTGGGACCGCTGTCCAGGATGTTGGACCGCGATGGCTCATTCGTTATGCTCGTGGTACGGCTACCCATTCCTACGCTGTGACCGTGGAGTCCTGCGACTGAGAACTTCATCATCAGAGCTGTATGCCGTGTGCTCATATGTGTCACAGAGCCGCTACGCTAGGTACCGGTATGTGAACACTGTATTAAATGCAGTATGAATGTATGGACACAGGATGCACTGGACACTGCGTCGGATGCTTCGTTGTGATGTAATATAGCCAAGCATTTGACGGACCACCTGTTGCAAATAAGACCCGTGGACAGACTGGGATAGAGTCTTCAAGCCTGAATAGCAAACTCCAAGTGGGTCGATGAAAAGGGCTCATTAGGCGGAAATCGCTAGGGTCAATGTGACCGAAGGCTCGGTTCAGCAATCCCACTACGCGCTTAGAAGCAGCAGTTGCTTTCCGGCAGGAAGCGGACATGAAAAGGCTCCTCTGGTTACTGATACCTAAGTCTCTTTCGGCTGAAGAGATCTGGAGGATAGAAGTTCGCAGGTAATATATAGGAGAAAAAGCGGAAGGGCGGGTAGCAATGACGCGAAATTTCGAAGCGTTAAATGGAAGGTTGTTTCACCTGGACCACTGAAGTAGACGTCGAGGTCCGTCTGAATTACGTGGACATCGTCTGGAGGGTTACTTTTGCGCCACACTTTCGCGGCATTAGCATATAACAGCAGCGGAGATGCAGTTGTGCTGTGACGTCATCAATGAAGGCTAGGAAGAGGTCCCCTCCGAGAACAGACCCTGTGCACTAAGCAAACATGTCTGTGCGTAAAATGAGCCTGGTACTTTCAACAGGATACCGGGACGGATGCTCGTTATTGTCACCTGCACCTCCACATTTAAAAATATAGCACGTCGCTTATTTGTCAACATATGATAAGGTTTTAGCGATTTGACGGTTATTTACCGTGTTACCTGATCTACACAGTTGCAGCAAGACATCCCCGTTTTGATCAGTACCTTTTCTTTGCAGTGCATAAAGAATGTTTTAGCTGCGGCTGCGCAGTATACATTGCTACCCTGGTGTACTAAATTTACCTCCACAGTTACAGTATAAGTCATGGTATGAACGTGTAATGCTCTCCTTTAATCTTCGTGCGTCGTATTAGATATTTGTGCGTGACCGGTTTGTAAAATCCCAGCGTAATCTGGCCCTCATTTTCCAGCAGCCCTACGTCATGGTAAATGTTGGGAAGTTTCCTTATGTGTCCTACCTAAAGGGCAATGGTGATTTTGTTTATCGTTTATTGTTATTACGCTGGTTGTATGCTATATGCAGTGCCTTAGCGACGTCATCAACTTAAGCAGTGCGACCAGCTGTTCTATTGAGATCGCATGAGTAGCAATACGTAGTATTCGCGTACTCAGATCGTGGAACCGGACACCAAGAAGGCTTCGCGGACAATGAGTATCAAGCACTTGAAGGGACTTCAGATCTTCAGACGGAATGGTCCAAGCGTCATTGTGATAAAGCTGAAGGGCCGTCATAAGAGCCTTGCATACACGCCCTTGCAAGTAGATGGAATTATGTTCCAGTTTGTGTAATGCGTCGTGACATCTTGGGGGATGCGAGTATTCCCTTCAACATACTGGTTCTGTTGCGCCAGTTAAGATGGCTCGGACACGTCCTGCGCATTGCACCTAAGCCTTTATCGCGTCGCGCTCTATTCGCTCGTCAAGTACCTGGCTGGAGGCGACCACGTAGTGGTCAGCCTTCCACTTGGCGGCAGCACATAAAATCGCTGACGTCGTGTCTAGCCGCTGTTGGATCCGTGGGTCTTCCAGGATGGGACCCTAAGATGAAGAGTGCCAATAAATTAACACGCTTAAAGACATGGCCCGCAACCAGAACCAGTTGAAGAATTGTGCAGTGTATTGTATTGATTCACATGTTTACTGCTACAGACATTAAAAATGACCAAACGGAGGAAACTCGGCGTGTGAAAAGCGAACTGAAAATGTTTTGTTCTACTATTTGTCAAAATGTTTCATTCTCCCTGCGTCTTATTACCTAAAGTGTGTTGCTCACTTTCAACTAGCAGGCACGATGATTATGACCCGACGACTCTTGCTTATCCGCTAATATCCATGTTTTATTTTGGCTCTGTGTCTAGTTGACAGACGGTTGAGATTACTACTGCTACTATTACTTGTGCAATGCGTGAACTGACTTCACTTGTTATGCGGCCACCATTACCTCCTACCTCTCTTTAGCCTTACTGCTCCAACCGGCATTTTTGTCAGCAATTACGCACCGCTTCACGTCTACCTGAATAGCCGGTTTGGTCACGCTGTGCTAAAAGTCGACAGAGAGGTTTCCTCCGACATGCAACAGGTTCAGTAACCTCTCGGATATGTAGGAGCCTTTACAGTGACGATTTATGTTGCCGCAAGCAGATACTCATGCATAGTGTCAGAGATACCGTTCTAACGAAGCTTAGTGTCATTAGGGTAAGACATCGAAATTTCGGTACGCAGTGTTTCTTGATAGGCTTGGCTGACCGAACGCTAAGAAGCATATTCAGTGAGCCGTCGCACGGTACGCTTTGGGCCTCCCGGTGAAATACATGGAGAAAAGACAGCGTACGGAAGCTTGATCGGATTGGTCGCAGCCATTGATGTGTGTTGTTTCCGAAACTAGGATCAAAAAACCTAATGGTGTTGTTGAATTAACTGCACACTGCTTGTCCTCTCCTTTTTGCTTGCACGCAGTCGGGAATGCCGTTGCGGCACTCACGGTTCAACCTGGTGTAAGTATCATTCTAAGCTCCAAGGCTGAGCCATCGCCGGTTGATTGGATTCCGGTGAACGGCCGGTTATGTGCCGTCCGTATGACGACAACAGCCAAAGTTGATTACCAAAGTCGTATAAAATGCTATTTGTTTGTGATTTTTGCTTAAGCCCCCATCGACTGCAGTTCAAATGCTGTAAAGGACATATTCTATCACGAACTGAACTGCCTACTACGCAGTGCTACATTTCATGCAATATAGTACTAGCTGGGGATAGAAATGCACAAGTAGGGGGTCTATGCTCTTCAGAAGCTCACCTAGGTGTTATTTATGGGCTTAAATGCGAACGGACTGACAACGGCGAGCGTCTCCTACACTTGTGTGCGGAGCCCCTACTGTTGCTTAGTAGCACTGGTTTAGGACATAGTGCGCGAGGAAGCGGCACTTGACGTCCTCCTGTAGGTGGCCAGCGATGGACCCAAATTGACCACTTAGCCATAATTTACTTGTAAATTGGTTCGCTCCTGGATGGCCGCTCGTACTGGAATACCTGCGTCGACTTTGATCATGCCTTGGTACGTTGTCGTTTCTCAAGGAACTTTATAGGGAGGCCCACCAAGCGACTTCTGCAATTGGCAACGGAGCAATTGTCTCAGCCCTCGGTCGGACAAGCCTATCCGGGCGAACTGTATACCAAACTATCGCTGGCTTGTTCTAATGACACTGAGCTTTAGTGGAATAAGATATAGGCCGCCATTTGCGATGCAGAAGCATCTACTTGCGATATTAGCAAGCGTCACCGCACGAGTCACTGCATATCCGAGAGGTCAATGAACTTGTTGGAATCTAGAAGAAACCTCCAGGCTGACTATGAGCACAAAGTAAGCAAGCGGGCTAGTAGGCGTGAAGTAAAGCATAGCCTACGTGCCGACAAGGAAGCCTGGTGGACCACGTGGGCCCAAGAAATGGATAAGGCAGGAGCAGTAGACAATCACCGCAACCTCTTTCAGCTGATCCGCACCACTGGGCCCATGCAAGCATGCGTTAGTGAGACAATCAGAGACCACGCGGGTGCACTGACACACCATAAGGAGCGCCGTATGGCTTGTTTGGGGAACACTTTCAAGATCAGTTCAGCCTCTTGCCTGCCCTTTGACCTCTTTCTATTTAAGTGATGCGGGACGACCCATGGACGGTTGGTTTATGGACCACTTCGGAGGCCAAAGTCCAAAACGCGATCACAGCCCTCAATCGTTTTGGTGTTGTGGACCCGGATTCCCTTCCACCCGCACTATCTAAGGATGAAGGTGAAGTTTAATGTAGAGCAATGACCACCCTATTAGAACGTATATGATTAGAACGAATCGATTATAGTAGCAATATACAAGAAGAGCAGTCGTACAGACTGTTCTAACCGCAGGGGTATTAGCCTAACGTTAGTTGTGTCAAAAGTACCGGCCTCCATTATTGTTCGTCTCCTCACTGTGGAACGGGAACCTCGGATTAGGGAGGTGCAGGCAGGTTTCTGCCCAGGGCGTGGCTGTATAGACCATATATTCACTTTGCGGCGGGTGCTAGAGCAGTGCGTTCGATTCAGTCGATCGACCCGTCAGGGTTGTCTGATTTCCCCTGTACTGTTCAACTTCCACGTCGGTTCTATCAAGGAGTGTTCGGTTTCAGAATTTCACGATGTAGGTGGTGAAAAATTTTTCGAGGTCGAATTTGCGGACGATATCATCTTGCTTTCTGACGAGTTTGCGACGGCACAATGTACTTTGAATAGCCTGTCCAGGGTGGTCCCATTATTTGGTATGCGCGTTGCAACTTGAAAGTGCAAAGTAGTGCTACAGGACCACCAACCGCTTGATGACCCCTTTCCCTTGTTAACGCGGAACTTAAGGTGGTTGATCAATTCACTTATCTGGGCCGCTGCATCAGCAAACATTGCGCGCATAGAGACTGACGTCAGCTCACACATCGACGGACAGCCAGTGTTAATCCGGGCTGTACCGCTTGTCACCTGTAGTAACTGTCACAGATTAAGGCAACGTGCTTAGCATGGTACAAGTCAATAAGCCGTGCTCTTGTGAGCACATGTACACCTTCTAAGTAGCTTCCTGTGAAAGTGATTTCCATGACTTCATCAATAGTTAGATTGAAGAGGAAAGGTGATAGCTGGGAACCTTGCCTCACAACAATAGATATATTAAAGGGCGACGATATCTTGTCATAAGCCCACACTATAATTCAGCTACGCGCGTATACGGCTCAGATACTATTTACATATTTCTCAACTGGCTTGAGCATTAAGAATTTGGTTGATAAAAGACTCGTATCATTGCGTACGCTATCCTTGGTTGCATCCGGGCTGCAGTTTGTAACGTCGTAGGCGGAGACGACAAACAACGTAAGCTTAACGTCTCCAATCCTGCTTACCTTACATGGCCCGCGTAGTCTGACTGCACGTAGCCGAATGTTGCCTGGTATCCAGTCAACCGGAACTGATTCCGTCGTGGCACTTAGTGCATCCGCAAGACCACATTGGCCAGAGGCGGCAGCTTCTGAATCTCCAGAACGCCGCAAGTGATATTTCCCGTTAGCATTATTCCTGGAAAGGCCATTCTGAAGGCCACGCTGGGGTCCTATAATCTGGTCTCGGTAGGACAACAGGTGTCTACCAACAGCGTTGCAAGAATACCGGCTGTAAACGCTTGCCGCCTGGTCTGCGTCCACGTTCGAAAATTAAATGCTGCGGCGCTGAATGCACAGCCAGACGAAAACACATCACTTTCTGGGAACACAGCCACCGAACCTACAGCTGTTACCAGAAATACCCTAACAACCCACCTGGTGCCACGAGGAGACTGCTGGGTAAAGCAGCGCAGTAGTAAGGTAATACAGTGGAACCCTTTTCAATAGGTGCATAGATATGACACTGCGCGGTAGAATTACCTTTCTCTACATTCCTTGAGGATATCAGGTAAGTGAACACGTCATCACTGTTTTACTGATTGCAAGACATTTTTCTGTTACCTAATTCTTGTCTTCGTAGGATTAAAGATACCACTTCGGAATACCACGGGGCTTCTTTTCCATAGGCGCACATCAAAGCAGAAAACTCTTAAGGTTTGGCGGTCGTATTCTTCCGATTACAGCCCCAGCAAAACACTCGCCACATCCCCATGTCGCTGTGTTGCGTAGCATCTTCCGCCGACTTCGCCACCAGCCGTAACCCGTCATCATGACAAAAGGTAACTTTGTTTCTTTCATCCACTGATCTATCAACCGAAACGGTAACAATTCCCGGGATCGTTTAATACTGCTGCCTTACCGAGCGTCCGCACTAACGCTGCAGCCTCCGCTTTACACAAGCAAGTGACTTCCATGTATACACATCGATTTCATAGCACCTGTCATGTATGACATCGTTATATTTTATGAGTTTCCGCGGCTTCCAGATAGCAGGTCATTATTGCACGTGAGGTTCCGAAATCTAACTGGTTGCCATTATCCATGTCTGCGTGAACTACCCCACGGCCCTTCTCAGGGCCGCCACTTGTGTTTTAGCCTAGTGTTCCCCACTCCAAGCTACATGTAAACACCGGACAGCTTTAACAGTTGGAGCACTGGGACAAAAGTGCAGTGGGTGGATCCATAACCGTCCACCGAATAAAGTACTGGACAGTCCACTTGGACACTGTGTGAAACTGCTGTTGTAACCATTCTCTGGATGTTCAGACAGCATAGCATCTGCAATCCCACTTTTTCGCTTCACTAGCCAACGCATTAGTTACGACGTATGACTCATAGCGCCATGCATTGGTCATTACTGCACACATTTGAAACGGAAACACTGAACAGAAGATAACCGATGCATTAACCAGTAAGTTACCTTTACCTACGCTGCAGTGACTCAATACTGCAACTGAAGACCAAATTATATTCTTATTGACGTCTAGCAATGTATATTAACCTTGACCAAGGATACAAGAGGTATGCAGTGCCCAACTCCCAGCAGCCGCTAAGCAGGTTTTTTGCCGCTATCAGTTCCGTATGCAGTCTGGGGCTGTTGGTGTGAATATCCAATCCGCCTGTCCGCAACCCACTGCATTACAGTGGTTCCGACGTTGCAGAAATGATCACTACGCCATTTCCGAAACCAACTTCCAGACAAGGTAAATGGCAATGCCAGACCAAACATTTGGCAATGGTGGAATTAATAGATGCGATGGTGCAGTCGCCCGTATGCACCTTCTTTTCCGGTTGTTAGGTCGGACCGCAATGAAAAATTATCAACCGTTCATCACCGATCTACGGGATTTTCATTTCCTGGTAATTTTGGCTAAGATATGGATGACGTGAACGATACACTCTACTATCGGGTGGTGCGCTATATCGCTTCCATGTGATTAAGATAGTCAACTCCGTGTTACATCTATGCTTATTGCTTTCATGTGTGTCTACGGAACACATTTCCATTAACCATTCTTCAGTTTTCGCGCTTTGTGGGGCAAGAGCGCCGCAAACGCCCCCCATGATGCCGTGAATATTCGGATTCGGTACAGACGTCAGCGTTCTTTATTGTCACTTTTCCGTTAGCATTTCCATATTGCCACGAATACTCAGTATAATGCATTCAATGATGTTGCGTACAATGACGGAAACAAATGAAAAGCCATGTGACACCATTCCAGTTATATCAGTAGCGTTAATAAAGCCCATTACTTACGTTCTTTTTGTCGCAATGACTAAGGCTACCACTGCGGTTCCCCTAGTATCGACAATGGTGCCCGCTGTGCGACCTACATGCATTTCAAAACGTGTGGTTATTGAGGCGCGCTCTGCCTATAGAGCAGTTCTATCTCGTGCCGATTATGACGCCGCCACCGTGAGGCCTACATAGACTTATGTGTTATCAGTCATGAAGGCGTGTGAGACCAGTCGTTGCCAATTCCATAGTAGCAAAAGTCATGCCTCTGCCATGGACAAAGTTAAAACTATGCCTGATGGCGTCCAGATACATACTTATTTGATTCGTTAGCAGTGCTTAATATACCACCCCCGCAGGGCCATTATGAGCTTAGTAACCGCCCGTATTTAAGGACTATGTTTCCAACAACGGCGGATATGCTGGGTCCGATAATGACACCAGTGCACTGCGACCAATAAAGCACTATTAAAAACAAGATTTCAAGGCATGCGCAGCGAGTACGTGAGGCTACCCAACTGCCTATATTTGTGCAAATATCCCAGAATTCACTTAGGATAAGTGAAAGCTGTTCATGTAGTCTCCTGGCGGCGATAACATAAGTGGCGCTGTAGGCCATAATTAGGTTCCCCTATGTAGGCTTAATAAGCGCCATTTCTTTACTGCAGTGTAGAGAAATATGTATAACTGTTTAATGACCTTCATGACACCGCTGTCATACGCCTATGATACTTTTCATGCATCGCTCATGCAACCAATCACGGTCAACACTGGAGTCCGGTTGGGTGAACAAACCAATGCCACTTGTGACGCAACCATATGGCCTTGCTATGCATCCGTCACGTACGCAGGAACGTAAAGCCACCTATAGTCCTTCGTATACACGTGGGCTACTTGTATAAAAAGATGTCGACCATATTCATTGATTTGCTTCCTTCTTCTTTTGCTATCCTCTTATTACTTATGCTTCATACAACTTTCGCTAATACTGCACCTGCTAAATTTTCCATGGTATTATTCATAAGACCGTACAAGCTTATTCATGAAATGCGGAACCAAGTTATTCTACTCCTGATACGTTTGTATGTCAAATTACAAATATTGGTTAAACTCCATGAAAACGGACAGGCAAATAATTAATTATTTACTCACGGAGGTACAGATAATGCCAAATATATCTCTGAAATATAAAGAACGTCCATTGACGTCCAGTTGCGGGGAATTGCTTTAGGAAATCACAGCGGCGTCTACTAGCGTGCCGTCTACTTAAATTGCATAGTGCTGATGATCAATGTTACCATAATACTTGTACAAATGCCTTTGTTCATAAGAATATAAGCTTGCATAGATTGGAGGAGCAATTCCATTTCTAATCTCGTTAACTTTGCAAAATTATCAATGCATATATTTGTAGATAAACATATGCTTTCGCTTTCGGTCAGCATCATGTATACATAAATGTACGCATGTTGAACCTCAATCCCAGACATATTTATATATAGCATGTTTCATTAAGTATTTATGCACGCTATGATAGCTCATTCCGCAATTGTGCACACTAAGGCACATCTACATTGACCAGAAACCAACATGCTTGTTGACTTTATATTCACCTCAGACCACTGAACTTACTGTTCCCCGGCCATTCGGATATGCAACTAACGCTTCCGCGTTGCTTTTGCTTTACAAATACGCATTCCGGAACAAGTCGCTTATACAAATACGTATGCGCATATCGCAGGGTTACTAGCCTATTTGTGCCACATCCGGTTACACAGTTATTTACATAACGTTCTCAAAGCCGTTTCCGTTCTTGCCCACATATTTCCGGGGTACGCGAACATTTCTGCGATGTATTTACGCAAAAAGCATAATCAAGTAGGAGCACTTGAGTTAAGCAAAATAAGCATTTCCCATTCACCTTAAGTTTATAGCTCTTCATATACTCCCTTAAAAGGCTTTTCTTTATTTTCTGTTCAACCGAAGACACTATTTACTTATCCAATAACATATGTCCACTTTCGACCCATTTAGACAGCTGGAAAATCCCGGCCTACGCTACCAAGTTTGCAGGAAACTATAACACTATGAAAGCTGCAGGACACTGATTCCTTTTTACATCCATTGTTGGTTTATTTGTACTATATACAAATTAATTATATACCTATCCATATCATACGCTACCATTATAATCCTGGTTGTGCCGGATGACCTTGGCCCGCAAACCCGTTCCCGCCAGATATGATAGTCCAGGTCACCTCGGTAAAAGGAGGCCACCTGTAAAGGCGCTATCAACTATTCACACAAGTATAGCTGCTTTGAAATAGTAAAACTTTTCGTTACATTGGATGGTATAACCGAAATGTTGTAATTCATAAGAGTGCGCATTTTGGCAGGTAATGGTCCAACCAAAGAAAATGATGCCATGAAGGCGCGTAAAAATCAGTCATAACTGTTCTGTCATTAGACAACTTCTCCGTGATTTCGCCTCGTTAATATTAATGAGCACGGGAACCAAAGTAGAATTTATTGCGATCTGTGTCCAATCAAACTCGGAATGTTCGGTGCTCGTTCGAAACATTCTCCATATTGAAATCGGTTGCCCAGGTTTTATGTAGAATTCTGATGGCCGCATATGTGACATGTGCAGCTGTGACTTTATTCAGTTTCGTATCACATTCGCCACTTCGCAGTGTTGTTTAGTAAACGGTTGTAGCTCTTATTGTAGGAACTCGTGGCAGGGGAAAACCCACTACGTCCTGAAACACTGCGGTGGATTCTGTTAAAAAGTAAGGTAAGCCGGCGATGCATGGTACAGACCGATTTTGCACTTTGTTAGTCGCAGTAGGTTGACGGCCAAATTGCTTCCTTGGTTGACCGGTTAGATTGGTAATAAGCCGGCAGTAGACTTTAAAACCGATCAAACTTGTCAGAGTCATAGGGTTGACTACTGAGTGTTGAAGGTGAGTAAAATATTGCTAGTAGAGGCTGGTTTCTTCTTATGTTATATACTTGCCTGGTTGTGCAGGCCGTTTCCGGCTATCCGCGCTGGACTTATCTTGGGCATAGTGAGTTCAGTTGCTCCTTGTGCCTGGATTTGTCCATAACAGGCAAAAGCGCCACACCGTTGTCCAATGCATGCTTGTTTCGAATTTCTTAGTCCGCAACATAGGATCAAAATTCTTTCAAATACGAGTACTAATGGAGTGTATTTGTCTCCAAGATCAAGAGAAAACTCCATGAAAAGGCCATCGGAAACGCTGCGGGTAACTAGGTAGAAGACTGTTCTTATAGAAATAAAAGAGTCCCAAAACACTTATTCGAGCGCCATTGGAAGCAGCAAAGCTGTCTACGAGAAGACAACGAAAAAGCTTCAGTTGAATGGACAATCAAAATGTGCTTCCGGAAATGTAAAACACCAAAACCAGTTTTCTGAACGTTTTGAGGACAAACAAAGCTCTCCGTGGCAGTGAAAGTACCCACGACATAAGTACTAGATTTCCATCGTGGAAGAGGTAATCTATGTAAAACAAACGCTTCCGGATAAGTGAATTGTGATAACCTGAGTTCAAGGCGTGCTAAACCCATTTGTTAAGCCCCCGTAAACGTAGCTATATTTGTGTTCCTCATAGCCCGGAGAAAGGATCAAGTGCTTAAGCCGGCTGGCTGGTATGAATGACTCAGCCGATCCCAGTGGATTAGCCTACTTGTTTTTCCTGATGTAACTGGAAAGCTCGGGGAAAAGCGGCCAACGGACAAGGGGCAGTCAAACAGAAGACTGCAGTGAAACTAGAAGCACTACCGAACGGTTGATGACATGCAACGGTGCCTATGATACTCCACAAGGTATGCAAGTTTGCATAGCATATGTGCCTGGCAAGCACGTTATTTACGTCATGCCGCTGGCGTGGTTCAGCCTGCAACTACTACGTAGGAAGCAGGTGCTGCACGCGCATGCGCGATAGACCGATACAACAAAGCGTGTTTACAAAATTAAGCGAATAGTAGCACTGTTGGCGAGAAACATAGATAAACCGATGATAAAAACAGCAATCCTTAGGCAAAAGGCAGCTTAATTGAAACGAAGGCAAACTAGGTTGATACCGAAAGGTGGCGCAACCAATACCTAAAGCCACGTTCCAAGTGGAAAAGGAAATGCAGACAATCGGCGACTAATGGATGAATGCGGATGGCAATACGAAGGGTAGTTATTAAGAATCATTACGCTGCTACGCTCATAAGTTTATTAGTACCAAAACCTTCAGAACATAGATAGAGGTCATGGGGAACCAAAATTGCCGTGCACTGGGTGTCGTCAACCAGGGCACGGTCATACTGATAGGCGAAGGCGAATAGGAGGTAAAAGGCAGATGCAAATGAAGAGAGGCAAGTTGAGCCTACTAATATAAGTAATAGTCACGAAACACTTAGCAATGATTCGGGTGCCGCCGGTAGGCAAGAGCGAGGTCGGAGCGGAGCAGATCATACTCAAGAGGATGACTTAATTCAGCGCAATATGAGTAAGCCTTACCGTTGTGGTTAAAATAAATTGAAGCGCAATCACAGAGAAGACCATAGATAAGAGCAAAATTAGTGTAACCACGATCTAGGCGTAAGGGGAAGGAAGCAAAGCCGTTGCCAACACATGATCGAAAGTGGCACGAACCTCAGGGTGTAGTAGGAGGGCAGCTGTCAGTTCATATAAGAATATTTTATTCGAGGCCTGGTGATCGGGTTGTACAATGGTGGTGAGTAAAACTGTGGCGAAGGTCAGTGGAAATAGAAGGTTAAATATCAAAGAGACTATAATGTACATGAGTGGTTAAGTTCGGAAACCTCTCAAAATAAGAGACCTGTCAGAAGAAACTTGATTAGTTGGTGCATTATTATTTGGTCGTACAGATAAGGAAAATACAAATAGAGAAGATCAACAAACAAGGGTAGTAAATGGAGGCAAGCAGCTGCGTTGATATTAGATGAGCAGTTCCAGCAAATTCACGAGGAAAGAAAAACATAACCTTGAATCCGCAGTCCAGACCGCTAACATATATGTACGCTGGAAAAAGTCACAACGAAGCGGAGTATTCACATGAGGCTATGTTAGTACAGGGCGCTGAGTTTTTGCTGCTTGATTGTAGAAGGATTAAAAGCAAAGAGTGCAGCAAAGAAATGAGAAGGTCCGGCTGGAAGTTTTACTGCTAAAATATGGAGAAGCCAACGAGACACTTGTATGAAGGGGTATTGAACGTTCAGTCTTCCGAACAATGGCCAATAATGCTACAGTGGTCTGTGAGAAGTCGAAGAGCACGTGGCCAAACAGTCGAGACTAACTTAGTGGGAGCAGTAAGATTAATTAGTACAGCTAAGGTAGGAAGGGAAAAAGGTGGGTCATCAGTGGTGAACAGGTTTAGGGTGGTAGAAGATATATGTATATGGGTAAGGAAGTCTGGCCGGCTCGCGCTGTGAGAAAAGTTGTGTTTTTGATGGACAGAGCCTTAGACGTTTAAAGTTTGATAGCTTAGAAGCAGTCAGCAATGAGAATAAAGCAGTGCTTTGAGCAATCACTTTCCATTTGATTAACAGATAAAGTGAGAGAGCGATAAGGAGAGGTCATATTTGAAATAAAATAGGGTTACAGATAAAAGATAACTAAAAAGTTACCGAAGCTGTCAAGTTACTGGGGATAGAGCGTATAATCTACCTAGCAATGGTGGGCTATTTCACAAAAGTCGAAATGAAGGAGACCTCCCAGACGTGATTAGATTGGTCAGCGCATTGAAATTGTGTCGTACAGTTCATTTGAGAGGGTAAATTTACTGATTCATAGAATTGGACAGGTCAGTGATAGAAGTGCGTGTATAAACATAAGACACAAGGGTTCAACAAGCTGTCAGATTGAGGGACACATTTTTTGTATCTACAGAGGGTGAACAGTTAACATCCCTGTAGTCTGGAAGAGGTCACCTTAAAGCAGACTTGTTATGACCTGTAGATTACCACGGAGGACAGCGTAAACTATCCTAAAATATATGAATATAATAGCTTTTTATGTATTAAGGAATAGCGCGGTTTGCCTATTGAAATTTGTTCCCGTTTGTTTGAAACATGATCACGATATCCGCATTTGGCGCCTGCTACTTGCTTGCAAACGACGCTTCATCCGCTCTCGCAACGCGCAAATACATCCTTTCAGTTCTGGTACCCTATTTAAAGAATTAGCTAACTCGGTTTTCGTCCGATAAGCTTTTACCCAAGCTTAAATTTTGGCGTTCTGCCTATTGCCTTTGGTTGGTAGTCTTGTCTAGTGCCGGATATATAGCACAAAATTATCGCCTTATATACAGGATAAATAAGGCTATGCTAGAACAAGGCACTGCGTTTCGGCTGTCCGATTGTTGAATAATTAAATACCGAGACCGCAGCATGGATAAGACAAGGTAGGAAAGAAAATAGTTTGCTGATAAAGTGTGGTTAAGCAAACAAGAATGTGATGTAAAGGGGTGTTGCCTTCAATTTTCCGAACAATAGCAGGTAATGTCACAGTAGTCTGAGAAACGTCGCTGAGCTAGAGAAGGATCAGACGAAACTGCAATATTCGCCGCAACGAGATTTAGTAATACAGTTAATTTTGGAGGACAAATAGAGAGGTTACAGATGGACGTGGCTATATTAATAAAGGTTGAACATTTCCAGCATACCAGCAAGTTAAGTTAGCTATGCGTCTACGAAGCCTAGACCGTTTATATCATGGTGGTCTGGTAAAGGTCAGAGAAGCAGACCGGTCAGATGAGACAAGGTAAGACCAAAGTCTTGGGATTTGGCAGTCCGGCTAAAGAATAAATGAAAGCAGAGGGCGGCATAACGGAGGGAATATGCCGGAATGGAATCAGATTTATCCATAAAGTGAGGAAAATTCAATGAAGGTAATGGGGCCAGAGCGTTTGTTCTCCTGAACAAATGCCGGTTACCACACAGCATTCTGAGAAACGTCAAAGAGCAGGAGACCGTTCAGACGAGACTGGAATAGCCAGCGCAAGGATGTTGATTTTTACCGCTATCTTTGGAGAAAAATGGAGTTGGTTTAGAGATATAAAATTTAGAGTTTGAAAAGGCTATATTAATAAAGGTCGAATATTTCAAGCATGCTCTTGAGTTGAGGGAGGTGTCGCTTTTAGTCAACGGAGCCATGACAGTTCATATATCGTTGGTCTAGAAAAGGTCAGAGTAGATACCGGTCAGACAAGACTAGGTTAATTTAAATCCTCGGGAGTTGGCAGTCCGCTTAAAGAAGAACTAAGGGCAGAGTGTACCATAAGGGAAGGAAAGAGTCAGAAAAGAAGGGTTATGTTATACGTTGTGTAAAAGTCAATACAATACACGAGGTATTGGGATCAAGGCGTTTGGTCGCTTGAATAACTGCCAGTAACGTCACAGAATTCTGAGAGAAGTCGGAGATCGGGAAACCGAGCAGTCAAGACTAGATTAGTGGACGCAATGAGGTTAAGTCGTACAGCTAAGGTGGAAAGACAAAAAAGTGGGTCAGCACGGATGGACAGGTTAGGGATGGAAGACGCTATATGTATATAGGGTAAGCAGCTCAGGCAGATTCGCGAAGTGAGAGGTTGTGTTTTTGATATGCAGAGACTAAAACGTTTATAT
Source organism: Dicrocoelium dendriticum (assembly GCA_944474145.2). Classification (NCBI taxonomy): domain Eukaryota; kingdom Metazoa; phylum Platyhelminthes; class Trematoda; order Plagiorchiida; family Dicrocoeliidae; genus Dicrocoelium; species Dicrocoelium dendriticum. Next base: position 1,396,735 of record CALYDF020000004.1, read on the forward strand.
TTCGATAGTCCAAAAGCCGTTAAATAAGTGAATAGCGCAGGACAATGAGAGCTGGCTCTCCTTTTGAAGAAGAAATAAAGGCGGACAGCGCGAAGTGGAGAGGGCAGGTTCGAGGAAAATTGTATGGAGATAAGCAATGGGAAATCATCTGGCTCACGAGGCAATGGGGAAAGCGCGTTCAGTCTTCCGAGCAATGACCGGCAACGTCAAAAATGTCTTCTAGAAGGAGACCGATCAGATACGATTGAAAGTTGGGCGCATTAAGCTTCACACATCTAGTGCATTTGGTAAGATAAATGGAGTAAGTCAGTAGACTTGGACAGGTCAGGAATAGAAGTGGTTGTAATAACATATGGCGCAGAAGTACAGCAGGCTGCGGATATAATAAAAACAAGGCAATACATTGAACTAACACAGCCTAGTACGGAAACATCCCGGTAGCCTGGTAGAAGTCACAGAAAATTAGACTGCTCAGCTGAGACTAGGTTAGAGCAGGGCACTAAGATTCAGCCGTCCGATGAAAAAAGGGATTAAAAAAGGGCGTTCACTCATTTGGACAATGGTTGGTAACCTCACAGCAATCGGAAAGAAGTCGAATCAGGAGAAAAATCAAACGGGACTAGATTAAGCAGCACAATGAGATTGATTTTTACTGCTATTATTGGAGAAAAATGGAGTGGATTAAGAGGTGGGTAGGTTATAGATAGACGTGGCTATATTAATAAAGGTTAAACATTTCCAGCCTGCTTTCAGGTTAAAGGTTATGTAGCTTTGCGTCTACGGAGCCTAGACCGTTTATAACTTGCTGGTCTGGAAAAGCTCAACGAAGCAAACAGGTCAGATGGGACTGGATAAGTGAAAGCCTTAGGAGTAGACAGACCGATTAAAGAATAAATGAAAACGGAGAGCACCATAAAGAGTGGAAAGGGTTCGGATAGAAGGAGGCTTACTTATAAGCTGCGAAAAAGCCAATGAGGCTAATGAGGTAATAGTGACAGGGCGTTGCGTCTTCCGAAAGAATACCGTAACGCCACAGCAATCAGAGTGAATTCAGACAGAAGGACTCTAAACAGACGAAACTGGATTAGTCGGCGCATTGAGCTGGGGTAGTGCGGTTTATTTGTTGAGACAATTGGAATTGTTTAAGCGGTGAACACGTTAGAGATCAATGTGGCCATTGAAATAAAGGGAAACAAATCCAGCAGGCTGTTTAGGTGAGGGAGACATTGCTTTTAATCCACAGAGCCTAGACTGTTAACGTTCCATTAGCCTGGAAAAGTCACAGCAAAGCAGTGCTGTCAGATGAGACTAGTTTAGTGCAAGGCACTGAGAGTTGGCTGTCCGTTTGAAGAAGGATTGAAAACCGAGAAGGAAGGAAGTAAATGACGGGTCCGGGATGGACAAAGGTTTACTGATAAGGCGGGGAGAAGCCATCGATGCCCTCGTGTTAAGTGCAGAGAGCGATCTTAAGGAAGGAGAAGGTCGGGCTAAAAGGAGTTTTGCTGATAAGGTGTAGGAGCGCAACGAGGCACTCGTGTTAAGTGGTATAGAGCGTTCCGTGTTCCGAATATTGTCCGGTAAAATCACGGTAGTCGGACGGCAGGAAACCGATCAGACGGAGCCGTTAAATAAGCAAATAAATAATTTATTATAGTCATTGCGGGGCATAACCTCAAAGATATGGACACGATAATACAGATACCTGTGAGCGCCAGCGGCAAAAATTATTGCATTTTGACCAATAGCATAGTAATTTATGTGGGAGTGTTGACATATAGAAGTATGTTTAAGGGTGTATTTGGAAGAAGTCACGTTGTGTGAGTAGGTAAAGGTGACCCTGTGTGCTTTTTGTTCGCTGCTTTCGCCATTAAAGTTGGGAAGCAAAGGAAAGCTTAGAATCGGAAGACGTTTCGGATGTTGAATGATCCTCAGGAAAAGCGAAGGAGCAGTGGCTTTATTTAATGGCGCGTCGCATCCGCCAAGTTACAGTGTTGTTAAATGGATATCTGTGGTTATTTATAGCTTGAGATCTTGCCAGACGAAATCCCACCACATTCTGGGACACTGCCGCCGAAGCATTTGCTGGAATGGGATTAAACCGAAACAACCAGCTGTCTCCACGCGGAGGTTGTTAGACTAGCCAGCGCGTTGAGGTTGAATCGTATACTAATGATGGAAAGGCAAATAGGGACTGTCAGCAGCAATAGACAGGAAAGGACTATATTAATAACGTGTAAGCCATTCCTGCAGGCTGTCAAGATGTAGGAAACCCAGCATTAAGTTTGCGGATCCTAGACTGCATCACGTTAGTCATGGATACAGTCAGATACTGGTCAAATGAGACTAGGTCAATCAGGGCACTGTGTTTGCCGGCCGATTGCAAAAAAATGAAAACAAGGAGCGCGATAAGGAGAAGGCAGATTCTGGATGAAAAGGAATTTATTGATGCCGGTTGAAGAACCTGACAAGGCTGTACGCACATTTAAATTATTCCGCACAATAAGGTTGTATTGTATAAAAGTCTATGTAAGATCCGGGCAGTTCGCCCCGAGCTGGTCTTCTAGGATGCAGGTGCCCAGGATCTTTGCTAATTTGGGGACACGTAGTAGTCTAGTTATGGCCGTGGAGAATTGCGTGATACTATTGTGTGCTCTGAGGGCTTCCGGTAGCTTATTCTATACATGCGCCTATCCACAGAGCATGAAGTTAGATAGCATGAAGCAACGCATTTTGGGTAGTGAGAATGAGTGTGCCTTTTGGCATACAGGATAATATGTATCACCAAATGGTTGAAAAAGCTAGCCACACCTAAGTCCGACTTTTTCTTAGCTTATACAGGAAAACCAGGTTGGTTTTAAGTCAACGCAGCCAACATGGTTCCAGACCAAGCTGCTTGCAGCTGCCTTGATATTTAAGCGTTGATCATCCTAGAAGACGCTAAGTGAACGAACGCTGAACTTTCTCAATGACCATCCTGTCACTCTTACGTGCGTTAGTAGCAACTATTGAACAGTAATCTACTATAGGTCGGGCACACAACTTATAAAGCATGAGTACAGACCCTAGCAACCCACTGACTTTAGTATATTGTCAATGATAGACCTGGCTTTGGCAGAGCTACTGCTTGCTTGTTCCGCAACCTTTGGTAAGCTGAACTAGTGCAAACCGAGCTTGCGCATTTTGTAGTTATTATTTAATGAGGTACCTTTAAGAGTTAATATGTTTGGGGTGTAGCACACCGGTAGGATAGACGTTTCATTTCTTTGGTAAGAACTCTAGTTCTCATAGATCACACCATGCTTCAAGAACGCCGAGATCGCAGTGAATGATGCAGGGGCTAATAGGTATGCCGCTGGGAGCAAATGAGAAAATAACTTTTATGTCATTCGCAAAATGGTAGGGATTGTCGTGTTTGAATTACTGGAATACTAATCATGTACAGTAAAACAGCAGCGGAGGACTCAGGACGCAGCCTTGGTATACTCCGCTGATTACGGCTGACTCTTTGAAGGAGATATCGCCTAGCTGCACTGACTGCTTTTTGGTAATTGGTAAGAAACAAACCGTGAAAGGAAACGGCTGGAGTCATCGAATACTGCAAGTTAAGTCAATAAAACATTGTGTTGGACCCGTTCAAAAGCTTTCGGAATGTATATGGAGATAACGACCAGTGCCTGCCCTCGGTCGATGGAGCCTTTCACGTGGTTTAAGAATTAGTACTGGCAGGTTAGACAGGACTTAGTCAGCAAAAACCAGCTTTGGGACCTACTGATGGCTTGCGTTACAGTAGAACTCGTAGCATCCCGTCCTTTATTATTCTTTTCCTGAGACCAGGCGCAATTGCTGTGTGACTAGTAGGACGATAATTGTCATTATTTTGGCAACAGCATAATTTATGTCCTTGTATGACGGTTGCGTGCATCCAATAGGACGGGTTGTACCCGCTCTTTATTGAAATGGTGCAGATATTGACGTGAAGGACTGGACTGTCCGGGCGTCCGTGCTTTAATACGGTAGAAGGGACACCGTCAGGAACTAGGTGATGTGACAGTTTCAATCAGCTAAGCGTTAGCTTGCTAATGCTTAAGTCAGCCGATAGTGTGTATATAATCTTCAGTAAATTTGTGGATCGTATTTGACAATGCAAATTCATTGCTGGTGAAGGCATTACAGAAATGTTAGTTACGTAACCGGCAGAGATCGACCGAACCAGTGACTAGATTTAGCAGGCAGCACGTGGGTTGTAAGCGGGATATTTTTGCCGCCACCCCGCTGTTACATTAGTCGAAAAAGAGACTTTGCCTTGTTTTCAGTACAAAGCGCTGCGTGCTCTATTAATATATACGCATTACTCCATGCACTTCACCAATCGGCTATTACTTCGTTCATACGGATGATTAGTTGAAAGCTTTTGGACTTGATGCTGCGAGAGCGCATTATATTAAGCTTGCTAATCACTTTGCGTGTGGAGGCACCATCGTGTTTGGGACATGCTGGTCATCGTCCGGTTTAAAGTAAGGACGTTGGAGCCGGTAATAAAATTAGTATAAAGCACCCTAAATGCAGTATCTATGTTGTCGAAAAGGAAGAAGTCGTCCCAGGGTGATGCTCAGGGAAAGGAAGAAAATATTTCTTAGTTGATGCGCTAGATGGGCTGAAATACCTCATAGTTGTGACTGCCTCTTCAGAGGATTTAAGGAGGACAAGCTACAGCTTCACCATCTTGTGGTTTTTGCTCGGAATGTGGTCTAACCCGCTGGCGCGTGCGTGCGAGATACCGTTATGCAATATAAGGCCCTGTTTGCTAGCTTGTCTGGTCGGCACATTTACACGCTGTGTCCATTCGGACGCGGAAATGGTGTCAACCAGGGCCCCATACATAGGTAAGGCTAGCTACCTGAGGCACAAACATGAGGCACATTAAAGGCTCTAGCAATAGTTGCATCATAGCAAACAGTTACTGCCTTCTCTGCTCAATGCACAAAGCTCTTACTCCATGTAGATGGTAGCAACCAACCTATACGGCCATTGCTTTCGTAGAACATGCAAAAGACACTTCCAGCACAATCATTGTGGCACGTTGGACATCATTTGTTTCTCTTAACGTTAGACCATAGGACTTAAACAATGTTTGTTCACACGCCTGTTCTTTGCGGTTTTGTTTGTCTGCTTTGTTTGCTTGCCTTGCTTTGTAGCCTTTTCTGTTGTTAGGTTGGCTTTAGTTGTTCAAGGTACCCGGAATTGGAAGCAAAATATAACCGTTGGATCCATTGTTGTCCTTAAGCAACCGAACAACAAAATCAACCTTTTCAAGTAGCTAAGGTTGCCGCGGTGCGAATATGCACTAAGGCGTTACTACAATCAAAAATGAGGTGCTGCTAGCGGGCATCCTCGCTTTAATGCTTCTGCGTTGTTTCTGTACCCCGTTGGCGTTAAAAGCTGTACTTATGTGTGTTTCCTTCTGTTTCGTTGGCGTGAGTTGTTTGAGATTCCTGGGGTATGAGGCCGATATCGACTTTTAAGTCGATTGTTGTCAGTAGGCAACTAAACGACGGACGTTGACCTACAACTCTGACCTACAAGGCCAGTAGTATGTCAACAATCTTGTCCGAGTTCCAATGCGACACATCACTTGCAGTATCAACGGCAATGGATGAGCGTTAGGGTGAAAAATACCCGTGTAGAGCAGCTTTAAAGAAGCATCCTCTTATTTTGGGTTTCGCGGTTAGACAGTGTTTCTGCTTATGGCCGGTGACAGTAGGCAGTACAGTAGCCAAGTTACATACCCAGTTACGAAAGCGATTAGATGGTTGACAACGTACCGTGTCTGGGTCAGTGCTATGCATGTCGGAGTAGCCCTAAGTCACGTCGCTGGCAGAATCCATGGCTATAGCAGCCAGAGCAGACGAAGTTCCTTCGTTAAGCTCAGTCCGTAGCAAGCGACACATTGTTTCAGGTTTCGTAATCCGAATAAGATGTTGTTTTGGAAACTAGTCGAAGTCTATCGCTGGCATTGTGTTCGGATGGGCCGGAGATTTCGCAGATTAATCAGTGAGTGCATTGCACTTGCCCTTTAACGTAATTAAGGATATCAATGATTGTTGAAGAGGGTATTTGTCAAGCCTAATGATAATCGCGACAAGGTTTTCCCAGTGGATGCAGTCAGTCTACGGCCAATGCTGTGGCAAATTGTGGACTAAGAAAATTCAGAACTATAGGACCAGTGCGAGTTTTACCGGACTTGCGTAGCCGCTTGCGCACAGCAATCCGTTGCTTTGTTACGTACACACAGAAGGAATCGCTTCACCTTTTCAAGTGGCAAGCAATCAGGTAGGTTGAATATGACAGCCTTCCGGAAAGGACGTACACTTTCCGTTACTTCGATGCCAAGTACTGCTAATTATACGTTATTCGCGTTCAGTTCATTTGGATTATCTGTTTTCATTAATCCAGACAGAAGCCAAAGCGGTTTAGTGTATTCCAAAGTTGTATTTTAGCGTATGCAGCTTATCGTTAATCATGCTAACTTCATGTTCTAATTGGTAAATGTTGACTGCAGTTGTACCAAGTTGAAAATTAGGGATGTGCACGCAATCCTTCACCACTGATGAATATTCTGATGGTGTTGACGGTGCTGCTGTTAGCAATGCTCTCTTTGCAGAAAGTGAGAGACTACAACATTGAGCTTGCAGGGACCACGGGGAAACGAAAAATAGCAAAGCGATAAACAGCGTGGAATCCGTAAACATTGGCACAACACAAAAACACAGACCCTACGAACGATCAAGTTTGGCAAAATCATGATTCAAGTAGCATAAGATATTTATGGATTACTAATTATTAATAAATAAAGACCAACAAATAAGCTATACGCAGTTCTCAAACATCTGAGCAGACACGCAAAATTACGCACCGTTTCAATTTCTATAGGTAGAAAATGGAATAAAAGATTTCGAATGCAGAACGAAAAGAGGAACAAGCAGCACTAAATTATAAAAATGGGCTTCGTGAACAAAAAAAGACAAGCTTCCCTTGTGGGGAACGGAGGGGTCGATAACGTGCGCCTAGGGTACTTATGGCGCTGTGTATTTAGACAAATATTGGGTTGGAGAGGCAGAAGCCTACAGAAGTGTGAGAAATAATGGCTTGGAAAACATCATAGGAGCAGTTGTAATTGGGGCATAGGATGAGGAACGTATGCCGACGGGCCCAAAGAAAAGTACATCTAAAGTGCAATTCAGGAAAAGGTGAGCAGACTTAACGAATACGTAGGAAGCAGTGAAAGGAAAGCATTGCTGTGCAGATGGCTAGCCATAACTGCGTGAAGTTCGGGGACTTCAGAGGAAAGCAAGCGCTGATGATGGTAGGTCGAAAATGCCGACAAGTTGAAAGAGGTGCAAGCAGAGCAATTGCAGTGACCAAACGAAGCGAGTGGGTGGCAACGTGCATCGTTAGCCTGCAAAGACGAGCAGTAGGGAAGCAGGAAATAACTGAAGCTAAGTAATACTTAGAAGTGACATTGAAAACAAGGTCGATTGCGATAAAGCTGGTGAAATCGGTTGACACGAGTGCAAATAAGAGCAGCAATGTAGTGGACGAGGCAAAGCAAACGTGATCTTGGATAAACATGCAAGCAACAAGGATAAGTGGCTCTAACTAAGATGCACGAATAGATAACAGATGCAAGCAGATAAGTGAGTATTATCGTCGAAGTGTGTTCTATGATTTTAGGATGAGAGCAGAAAAAGTAATGGAGATAGGTGCATGGGCGGAGTAGAGTGTTTGCCTCGGAGGAGGTTAGCGTTAAGCGGTGCATAAATATTCGGTGGTTACCTGTGTGTTCGCAAAAGGTAGCCATGCGGCAAACTGGGGTTCGGCAGGCTCGTTCAGTAGGATACTGAGCCTTAGGAAGAAGCAGACGAATATTATTCAACAATGACTCATTCAGTCGGGATTAAAGGTTTAGAAGGGGATGAGAGGAGGTTGAGGACAAAGCAGTAAAACTGCATGTGTTACTGGTAGTCAACAGAAAGGATGAATACCACAGGAGATGTGACTTCGGAGCGTTGCCTTCAGGGTAGTTGATCAAGTAGGTGGGCTTGATAAAAGCCAGAAGCGGGTTAACGAATGCAGCCTGAGACCGGAAAGGCTGTTGAAAAGACGGGGGTTAAAAGAGCAGGTATGTGAAATGAATGTATACAAATATAGTTGGTCAGGAGTCTAATTTACGTTTGAGTAGACAGGCCCAGCAGAACTGGTGCTGGGTGGTCCGGAATAATAACATCTGTTGTGATCCGAACATATTTTTGCGGATGAATACAGGCGGATGGGAAGAAAACAATACGCAATTAAGAGGTCGATTGTACCGTTATACAAATACGTCGCAGGAACGGAAGGCAGCATGTACCCCTCCTGATAAGTGGCCCTAAACTGGTGTGGTTCATAGTCGTCCGAGGAAGCTAGACACTGAGGTTGAATGGCCAAATATGGAACCAGGAGATCTAAGTCAGATCAGAGCAAACATATAGAAATAAAGACAAACGTGTGGTGGAGATTGCGCCTCGAAACCCATCGAAGAAATACTGAATGGGCGCGAGTAAGAAGTAAGGATAGCCGGCTCTTGACAAGTGGTATAATAAAACGGTAAAAGTAGACACAAAATATTAGCACCGAAAAGCCATTAATTGGGGGAGGGTGAGAGCAAATAATGCGGGTGTAAATAAAGGAGAGCAGTCGTGGACGAAGTGTATCAGATGCGAAATTGGATTTGCAGTCTGATTGCATGCAAGTAACAAGGATATAAGGCTCTAAATAGGATATATGGAGTAAAGTCAGTGGCAAGCAGACGAATGGTTAGTGTAGTCCAAATGACCTTAAGATAAGCTGAGAGAGAGCAGAGAAGGTAGTGGAGATAAAAGCACAAGCGTGGTAGGCGGGAAACTTTAAAGGAGCTTATCTCTAGCAGTCCATAAACAACACGTGGTTAAATATAAATAACTAACTAAACAGGTTTTATTGCTAGACTAGCTAGAGTGTGCTCGCAAGTGCTTAAAGCAATATTTGCATTAACCTCATTCTCCTGCATGGGAGTAATAACAAAGAAAGTAGCTGTTCATTGTTCACATGTACGAATATACAGGCTTTATTACGTTTACAGCTGAAGGGGTTGAACGTGCCCACCTTTAAATTTACCTGGCTAATTCAGGCGACCCATACACTGATTTTAATAATCGCGAACCGTTGCGCAGAGGTGTACTTGTACACGTTTCCTTTGAAAGCAAGATGCAGTTGACTACTAACTTTGCTAGAAATTTTTAGGACTATTTCGAGACACAAATCGTCTTATTTATGGTGCAAAATTGTAACGAAATAAGTGCGGCGGAGTTATATGGAACAAGAAGAAGTTAAAAATAATTTCTTGCGGTCATTTTCCTTTAGGTGTTTCAATAAAGCTGGAAGAAAAACGTTTTCCAGATTGTACTAAATCCAGCAACGTTCTCGTAATCTCGTCAGCAGTTTATATACAATTAGTTGAATAAACAGGATGCAATGCAGACAAATAAAATGCGATGTTAAGGGCAAAATTCAAAGTGCTTGCGGGCCCTTAGACTCACTTAACCCGTTCCGAGGAAAACGCTTCACTATCTTCACCTCGGAAGGAGTAGAGTGGCCACGAATTCCGTCCGTTTGCACAGATTTTTTCAGCCGCTGTTAAAGACCATATATTATTTAATTTGCCCTCTGTGTAACAAACCACTTAAACCCCAGCCTCTTCTTAAATACTAAAATAAAAGTGGACATTTGCTTTCTTCCTCGTTATATCACATCTGCCGGTTGACCATGAAGTTGCTGCGAACCATGTATTGTATAACAAACAAATTCGTCTTGTGCGATAAATGATCCTCTCTAAAAGCACAGAAAAACTTGATGTAAGCAAGAAAGACATTTCTTGTGCAGGGGTACCACTAGGCAACTCATAACATTACCCAAATGTAAGCGGGTTTTAACACACTCAAATTTATGTAACTATCTTTAGATGCCTAACGCAAGAGTAGGTCAGCGACTTCGCGCTAAAGAAAAATTTATTTATTTGAAATTAGACTTATTAGTACAAACCTTTATTTCACCTGCAGCGTTAATGGTATAAATGTTGAGATTAGAAAATGTTAGCATAACATGGAAGCGTTTTGCTTCTGTTTAAGCATGTACCTGCCGATTTACTAACTGTATTTTAGGCAGGATCCAGTCGTTTGAACAACACGTATACATGATAATTAAAATTAAGACGAACTCCTTACCTTAGGCGCTAAATAACTTTGACTATACCGATCATGGTGCTGCCGACCCAACGAGCTGTTTAAATTGACTGAAGAGCATCGTGGGAATTTCCACTCTCTAGCAATTAACATTTCTCAAGACCACACTAACATTGTCTTATCGCGCTCACGGATTTCAATTCTTTTTAATCGGACGATTAGCTCTCACTGCACTGCCATAACTCCTAGGCCTTCTAGGCTTGCTCACCCATTATTGTTATAACTTTATTTCCCACTTTTAATTTACATCCTAATCCAAGGGCGCTGACTAAGCTAATCTCGCATGATTGGCATCCTGCTATTTCATTTCAATCAGGCTTCTGAGGCTTTACCTCACTTGTTCCGGCTGATCTAATGAACAGTACACAATACCTCGGAAGCCACGTTGACTCTTACATGCTTTATCAATAAAGCCTTTCTGATCGGTACACTGTCCTATCTTAATTGTAATCTCTGCGTGCATCGCTTTAACTGGACAGCCAACTCTGTGCCTTGCCTTTATCTGGTCACATCTGACCTGGCTCTGCTTACTGACTGAATCCATCCAACCGAGACATAAAGAATCTAAACACTACATTCCCAACGCACCGTTTCGCTTATCCCGAGCATCTTTCTGGACTTGATAAAGTTTGAAAAGCAGAGCTTCCATTATTCCTTAACCTTATCACCGCCGATTCGCTATCCGTTCGTCCTTCAAACTTAATTAAACAACCTAGACTTAATCCGCCAACTAATCCAATCTTGTCTGATTGGTCTCCTGCTTTGCGAATTCTCTCATGCTACTGTGACGGTATCGGCCAAAGTTAACAAAACCAAACACCCTCTTTACATCGACTCAAGTGTCTCGTTGGATTTCTATTTCTAACCAGTAATGCTTTTTCATCACGACCATGTTCTTTCCTTACTGCGCTCTCTGTCTTGATTCCTTCTTTCAGCTGACTGCTTACTATCAGTCCCCTGTCCTGACCCAGTCTTACCTGTCCAGACTACTTCTGTCGGACAGCTTACAACACTACTGAGCTACAAACAGGCTAACATTTCACCTACCCTGAAAGAATGCTAGTAATGCTCTTCGGTACTAATTTATAAACAAATAAATATTTATTACCAACTATGCAAAGCAGGCTCAAGGAGGCAAGATCAGGTAGACGCAGTTGTACAGATATTTTACGGCAATTATAACTGCGACAGTAGATAGTCGTTCATTTGTCCATGATTGGAAGTGTGCAATTATGCAACTGGGAAACAATAATTGGGCTGTCGTTGGATTGGGACCCTTCGTTGGGGCATAATCGGCCTACCATATATTGCAGTCATACCTCAGCTAATAATATATAATGGTCCTAAACGAACCAATAGAGGACAATTGAAGCGCACGACCGACAGGTAAACTAATATGCTGAGCTTTTGCGTACGCAACGCAATTATCAACGGTGATATCGCAGAAAGTAAAGTGAAGACAGTATATGTGTAAAATCGTAGAAAGAAGAGGCGATGGTATATGTTAATGTAGAAGTTCCCGTGTATCGAAAGTATCTAAAATGGTGACGCCAGTAAACTAGCCAATGTGAAGTATTTGGGCTGTGACATTAGTCGGTAGCGAGTCGCATACGCCATGCTGCAAGGTTGTTGAGTGGACATTTGTAATTTTATAAGAACTCTTGCCAAGCAAACATCCAACATGTCATGAAACACTGCAGCCAATCTATGGCATGGCAAGTTGTAATTAGATATGCTTCTTGTTGAAAGTTTATTCGTTCGATTATTCGCAGCAAAATTGCGTCCAATTTTTCGTGGACTGATGCGTTCCCGGGACGTTTACTGTTTTGAACGAAGAGCTTTGCCAAATAGTAGGTCACGAATTAAACAATTTTGTTAAGAGTTGTTGATCAACTGACGAAGCACATGAAGTCTCCGAGGGAAATACATTGTGGTTTGTTGAAGTCCTGATGGATAGGATATATCTTGAGAAATCGATCAGAGACGCTCTCAGATTAAGTTGGAAAATTGATTGGAAATGTCGGCAACCACTGCCAATTGAACGGGCAAAGCAAAGTGAGGAGCTTAGGGGGACTAATTCTTTTAGCATTGTATCAGCAGGAGAATTGCCTTCCAAAGCAAAATGGGGTGCTCTAGGCAAGAAGTACGTAAACGAGATAGTGTTAGACCAGGGTTTCCCAACCTGGGGGTAATTACCCCCAAGGGGGTAAAATGGAATTTTCCGAGGGGTAAATACCGATGATTGGATTTGGTCACAAATCATTCGCGAAATAAGCTTAATAACGAAATCACGCATCGCAACTAGCTCAGCATTTTTAGTTAGCCATCAGTCAATGCAGCTACTACGGCATGGCGCCTTTGTCGACTGCCACAACTGCTGCCGTGTTTTCGAATATGCCAGTCGTTCACCGGGTCGAATAACGGAGTTCATAGCAAACTATCGTTTCAGCACTAGTCAAAGTACCAGTTATGTTCACAGGTGAATGTTTGACAGTAGGAACGGCGAGAAAGGGTGGTTAGTGTTCACAAGGTGTGCATACAGAATGGCGTCGGGAAATTGTCGAGGAATAACGTGCAACGGAGTAATGAAACACATGTTCATGTTTGATTAGGAATCAGACACGATGGGGTCAAGAGAGGGCCTGAATCGGGATAACGGTAGACGTTTGAAAGGGCAGCAAAACGATATAATTGGGGTCACAACCAACATAGAATCAGCAGATTGGACGCCAGCGATCATTATGTGTTATGTTGATCACTTTCATGAGCAGTTGTTTTTGACCAGAAGTCATGGCAGGTGAGCATTTTCATTCAGTGGCTTTGATGCCGACAGAAATATATTTGTCTGCTAACGTTTGCCATAATGTCACCTGCATGGAATAACGAGATTAATTTCTATAAATGATATATACCTATAACATCTAACTACTTAATTGTTTGCAGGGAATACGTCTTCCAGAAAAAAGCGGTCCTACAAAGAAGCATTTCTGCAGTGGGGCTTTACAAACTTCGCTGATAAAAATGGTGAGAAACCGTAATGCGTTTTGTGTAGCAAAGTTCTCACGGCGGAGAGTATGAAACCTAGTAATTTGAAAGAGCACTTCGAACGAAGCCGTACCCATTTGCTAGGAAAAGATATTAAATTATTTAGAAGGAAAGAAGCTGCGCTAAACTTTCGCGCCTGGATACTTCGAGCTTCTTTTCTCAGGCAAATGAGGCTGGCCTTGAAGCTTCGTATCGCATTGTGCTTGGAATCACCAAAAACAAGAAGCCGCATACCATAGGAGAGGACCTCATCAAACCTTGCATAATGTATGCGGTTAAGCTCGTTCTTGGAGAACACCATAAGTAGAAGATTAATATGATATCACTTTCGAACAACACCATCAAAAGTCTTATCGAGTACATGAGCAAACAAATTTTGAACACGGTGCTCAACGAAATAAGATCAAGTCCCTTCTTTGCAATCCAGTTAGTTTAGTTGACCGACGTAGCGTTCTGTTCCCAACTACTTGTGTATGTTCGCTACCTTAAAAGTGATAGCTTCAAAGAAGAGTACTTGTTTTCAGAATCCTTGAGCACGACTACGCGTGGCGAAGATGTCTTCCGAATAGTAAAGAAGTTCCTCGAGGAAATCATGCTACTGTGGTCGAAGTTAGTGGGTGTCTGTACAGACGGAGCACCAGCCATGTTGGGCGTCCGTTCCGGATTCCAAACATTGTCAAAAATGTTGCTCCGCACGCTACCTTTTGTCACTGCATCGTACATCGTTATTCTTTAGCAGTGAGCACTCTTGCACCTGCTTTACTTGACGTGTTAACCAAAGTAGTAAAGATGGTAAATGTCATCCGCGGTAGTGCGACCCACACAAGAATCTTCAAAGAGTTGTGCAATGAATTTGGAGGCAAATTGGACGTGCTACTATTGCACACAGAAGTGCGTTGGTTGTCACGAGGCAGGGTGTTGCACCGAGTGCTTCAGCTTCGAGAGGAAATTGCCGTCTTTCTTCGAAGAAAAGAGATGCATAATGGTAAGGGAAACGAGTTACACGTTATTAAAACGGACAGCGTGTTTATTTCGAAACTTGCTTATCTTGCTGATTTCTTTGGAGAAATCAATGTGCTTAACCTCAGCCTGCAAGGGAATATGATGAACATTTTAGTCGCTCGGGATAGAGTAGCCGGTTTCCTTCGCAAACTGCAGCTTTACCAGCGCTCGGTTGATGTTGCCGACGTGGCGATATTTCCAGAACTAACGACGGTGCTCGTTAAAAGAAATGAAAAATGCGCATTCACGAATGAAATATTTTGCCACTTGTCATCAGTGATGAATTCCATCAGCAAATATTTTCCTGATTTGGAAACTCGCCAATTAAGTGCCTGGGTGCTAAGACCGTTTACAGTAGCTGAAGGAATATTTCCAGATACTGAATTCGAAATCAAGGTACAATTCCTAGGAATGCGCGAGGACAGCGGATTGAAGGTAGATTTCCAAAGCACGCAACTAGTAACATTTTGGGCAAAGATAGGTGAAGAGTATCCATTACTGTCGGAAAGCGCATTGAGAATATTGATCCCATTTGCAACAACTTATAAATGTGGAAGTGCATTTTCGACAATGATGGTAATGAAAACAAAAGCAAGGAATCGAATGAAATCGGAGCACAACTTGCGATGTGCTTTGGCCGAAACTGCACCAAATATACCAGAAATTGTTACCACCAAACAATACCAACCGTATCATTGATGTATATTGCCTCTGGTTTGCACAGAACTTTGAATTAAAGTACTGTTTTCTTTCGTTTATTTGTCGAGGGAGATTCCGGATACCAATCACTACTCGTACTTAAGTCGGATAAGTATGTAGTGAGAAGGGGTGTTTCTTTCAATTGCATGAGCACGTGAAACTGCATATGACATTTGTTTTTGAACTTTTGAGCGAAATGTGCAATAGTTATTACGTAATAGTCTTTCGAAAGTTTGGGGGTAAAAATCTGGTAGGTAACCCCCTTTGTGGGTAACGGCGTCTACAAGGTTGGGAACCACTGTGTTAGCCGAACTGAACCCAATCGTTTAAACCTCTGAAAACTAGTATCAGTGCAAGATAACGAATACATTGCCCGTTTAGTAAGTTTGCAAATGCAGCTGCTAATCTTCCACTTCTATTCAGATAAAGCAACTTCGTGACTCGTATTATGTTATTGACGCAAGTATGAACAACTCCTTGACAACTTGATGGCCTACCTGTAAAAAGTTCGGGTAAACTGGCAACAAGAGACAGCCAAAAAGGCAGACGGAAAAACTGTATCCAGAACGCAGTCCACCAGTTTCCACCTTAACTGAACAGTTGCACATCTACTTGATGAAACTGTTATTTAAATATCACATGTACGCATGTATCGTAAGTGCCGGAATACAACGAGAGGCAAGCAGACCATGACTCCGTAGAGAATGATATATTGCTCCAAATTAGGAATGAAGCTAAAGCAATGGCGTATGAGGGGTCCAAAAGCGCGTATGCCTATTCTGTGGGAACTAGAGAGTAGAGGACGAAATGTGCAGATTATAGGAAAGAGTATTACACAGAAAAAGCGAATGGGAGGTGACGCCACATTCCTAAACTCGTAAGATTGTAAGAAGTCATGGAAGCAAATATATGTATGTTAGCGTTAATGAAAGAAGGAAAGCAAAAGGAAACAAGTGAAAGAAACAGAAGTGTTGGTTTAAAGCGTTCTATTGAATAGAAGTGGAAGAGTTAACTACGTACTACGGGTAAAGCTTCATCCTTGATAATAAAAGTGATGAATAACGCCCAGCGTTGTACGTGAGGTAAGGTTGGCAGTGTTGCTTCGGAATAGGTATATAGTATGCCAAGCAAAGCACTAAAGATAAATGGCACATAATTTTGGGACTACAGAGACTAAATCGTTTGCGTCTCGGATGTCTGAATGCACGCATTAAGAATGGGACTGGTTAGACGAGGCTAGGTTGGTGCAGAGCGCAAACTGGTACTCGTCCAATTGAAAAAGATGTGCAAACTGAGAGAGCCAAACACTGCATTGGGGCTGGAAGGAAAACGATTCATTGTGGATAAGTGAAAAAGCCTACAAAAATCTCGAGGTGTGGCGAACGGAACTTTGGATCTACCGAAGATTATTTGGTGAGGCCTCAGTAGTCGGAAAGCAGGAGTTCATTGAGATGAGACTAGAATTTCCGCTCAATGAGAACGTCAGTTTATTAATGTCGAAATGCTAGTAGTGAGCGTCGCAGCAATGTATATTTTAAGGAAGAAAGGACAGTATAACAACATGCATGAATCATTAACAGTTATGTACTTGAGGTGAGAGTTATCGAGCGTTGTATACGCAAAGCATATTTCATTTAGCTCAAAGAAGTGCAAGTGGACAGGAAACGGGAATTCGTTCAGAGTAGGCTGGATACGTCAGCAAGGTGAAGCTAGGCCGCGAACGAAGTTATAAGTAACAATACTGTGTTTCATGAGAAAAGAATAATTGCTAGACAACAGCGGCTATATGAAAAGCCAGTTAGCATGCAGAGCAAAGAGCAAAGGCTAATGGACAGCGTGGGTTGCGAGGGCAGAGCCTGAATCATTTACGTCTCGGATGTCTGGAAACAGTCAGAAAAGGGGAGACTGGTCAGTGCAGGCTAGATTATAGCGAGGCCCGAAGAGTTATCCGTCCAATTACTAAAAGAATGCAAACCAAGAGCGCGAAAAGGAAATAATGGGGTCAGGATGGAGAAGACTATTTTGAAGACTTGGTAGAGCCTACAATGTACTCGAAGTGATGAGGACATACCTTTGGATTTGTAGATGATTCATCGGTATGGGCTCAGTACTCGGAAAGCAGAAGTCCATGGAGACGAGGCTAGAATATCAACCCATAGAGAAAAAGCCATAATAGTAATTTCTGAGTAATAATAGAGAGCATTCGCGGAAAAGACGTGTTATGGAAGACTGGAGACAAAATAATAAGGACGAATCAGGACCAGCAGTGTTATAGAAGTGAGGGTAACAAAGCATTTCGTCGGCGGAGGCAGGATCATATAGAGCTGAGAAGTCCGTAAGAAGGGGATCGTTCAGACGAAACCGGATATGTCGGCAAGATGAAACTAAGCTGCCAAATTAGGGTTAGAATAAACGGTAATGGGTGTCATTAGAAGAGAAGCAGTTTAAGACAAAAGGTGCTATCTGAGAAGGTAGTTATCACGCCAAACAGTGGTCTTAGAATAAGGGGAACCGAGTAATGGGACTGCAAAGTTAAGACTGTTAACTTCTTGAAGCTTTGTAAGTAGTCAGAAAGCAGGAGACTGGTTAGAGCACGCTAGTTTAGAGTCAGCTCAAAGAGTGATATATCCAATTTTAAAAGTAATGAAAACGGATAGTGCGAAATGTAAAAAGCACTATTAATAGAGTTGGAAAAGCCAACGATGTTCTCCATGGAAAGTAAACAGTCCGTTGCGTCCCCTGATCCCTGATCATTGGGGTTACAATAATCGGAAGCCAGGGGATTATTAAGACGAGACCAGTATGTCGGCTGTTAGAGAGAAATCAGTATTAGTAAGGTCTGAATACTAACAGAGAACATCGATGGAAATAGACATGTAAAGGGAGAAGGGGGACAAAATAACAAGGAGGAATCATAACCAGCAATGCACTAGAGGTAAGGGAAAGAGAGCATCGCGTCGGCAGAGATTAGATTATTTAGATTTTGGAAGACGGAGAGAGTTCAGGCAGAAGAAGACCGTTCAGTCAAAAGCTGCTATGTCAGCAAGCTGAAGCTAGGCCGCCAACTCGGGGTGGGAAGAGATGTAATGGTTGTCATCAGAAAAGAAGCAGTTTGAAACAAAAGTGGCTATATGTGAAGACAGTTAGCATGCTGAGCGATGCTCGCAGTCTGCGTGACAGAGAGTTTTGCTACTGCAGAGCCCAGATTGTTAAAGTCTCCGGCGTCTGGAATCAGTCAGAAAGCAGGAGACTGGTCAGACGGAACCACGTCAAGGCCTCACTTGACTGGTATTCTTACATGGCCCCTAGGACACAATCTCAACTCGCCGATTAAACCACTCTCGTTTGAAATATCTCTTGCTCCACGACTTTGCTCAGACCACAGCTACGTTATTGTTTAATCTTTGGATGACAGATCGCAACGTGTGCCGTACTTCAAGAGCCTTATTGGCCTCTTCATCATTCATTATGACCGCGTTGTTTATTGTCGCGTTCTCTGTATTCGTTCCTGCGTTAATCGAACGGCCAACTCGCAGTGCCCCGCAAAGACGCAACCTGCTCCTCTTTGATTGCATCTATGCTAAAGAGACACAAACAGGCAATACTCTACAGACTCCACGCCAAATTTTTCACTTCACATGAGCCTGCTAGACTTGTTCACTTGTTATTGTTATAAACTGTTTTCTCAATTTAATAGTACGACGTCGTCCTAATGTGTAAACTAATCCAGTTTTGACTGATCGGCCTCATGCTCGCCGAGTTCACTCAGACTTCTGATAAGTTAATCTGTCTTAAATATTTTATTCTCTACTACGCCAGGCATGATCATGGAAGCATGATCAGGCAGGTTCAGTGGTACAGACATTTTATGACAATTATACCAGTGCAAGTAAACAATTGGGCGTAGATGTAAGATTGCAAATGTAAAATGGTGGAAATGTGGAATAATACTTAGGTTGCTGAGAGGTCGGGACGCGTTTGTAAAGATAGAATCGGTCTGCTATATATTGCAGTAATACCTCAGCTAACAATAGCTTAAGGATCCTGAATGATCAGTTATTAGCTAATTAAATTACAAGCTCGAGAAATGTGTGCCAATATACGGAGTTAGTGCGTGCGTCACGTACTGATCAACGGTGATGTCGTATAAAATAAAGAGACGACAGTATATGAAGATAGAGACGTTTCGGTGGAACAAACGTATCTAGATTAGGGACGCTAGTTGACTTGTCAGTATATAGTTATGAGCTGTGACACTATTTTCTGGCGCTTTACGTTCGTCACCATGCAGTTTTGTTAAACGGACGTTTGTGGCATTTACCGGGCGAACGCTTGCCAGCCGGAAACCCACTACGTCCTGAAACACTGCCGTCGAGACGTTAAATGGCAAGTTGTAACTAATTATGATTCATGTTGAGCGCGTATTTGCTCGGTTATTCGCAGTCAAGCTGCGTCCCATATTTCCATTGGGCGCAAACCCAGTTCGTTCCTAGATATTCCTCCGTCCTGACTGAATGGCTGGACCCATTTGTTGGTCATGGCTTGCATATTCTTTTGAACGTCATAGGTTCCTCATCTGCAGAACCAAGGGAAGTTTCCACGGAATATCCAATGCAATATGTCGAAGTGTTGTTAAAGCCTTGAAGGCTGGGATATTGTCCATAAAAGCAAATTCCAGGTGCTGCCGGTTTATTTTTTTAAAATGAGGTGGAAATGTAGGTATCCACGACCAAAAAAGCAAGCAAAGCGGAATAAACAGTTTTGAAGTAAAAGTAAGCATAATAGTATCCAGTAGCCAAAACTGGCCGATCCCAATGGTTCTAGCCTTGCATCGGCAGGAGAATCCGCCTTCCGAAGACAACAGAACAGCTCAATGTAAGAAGTAGGTGAAAGGGATAGTGCTTGTAAACTGAATCCAATGTTTCAGGCCTCAGAAACATTGTGTCTTTGCAAAGCTAACAAAGCTTTTGTCCGGTCCGTATGTTGCAAAAGCGTCCGATTATATTCCACTCGTTCCAGATGGGGAACTTGTGCCTCTTATTGTAGTAGCAGCTTTGGACCAATCCTTGGGCGCTCGAAACCGTATATGTAACGATCTCGGGATGGAGCAATTAAAATCACCTGGATAGCCTTGTGCAAGTTACCACTCCTAATTAATAAGCTGTTCTCATCCCGATCCTAACATTTTTTATCGCGCTTTCTGCGTTCATTTATTCTTCAAACAGTCGGCTGGCCCTCATTGCTCTGCCGTGACCTAGACTTACCTGACCAGTCTATTTCTCTCTGACTGCTCCTACGCTACCTTGACTTAAACAAAATAGGCTCTGCAGACCCAAAGGTATGTTTCTCTATCTTCTATTTTCTGTTTCACTCGTTTACCCTTCAAGGTTACATTATTTTTTCTTACTACGTGGTTCACCTGGCCACGAAACCAACACAGACCAAGGATATCATCCGCACTTCCAAATGCTGACACACAAAATGAACTTGGAACTTGCATGAAATCAATACAAGTCACTTGTGTCGCCCGATTTCAACAGCTCCAACCACTTGTGGTTGACTCAAAAGGAGAAAACTACACAAAAATATGAAACATTCTGGCGTAACATGACTGCGAATGTCCGCGGGGATATTCAGTCAGATGCAATCTTGTCGATGGCATATCACAGGTCGGCAGTGCTCCAGGATGTCGCGTCTTTTCGCTTGCAAGCGTTCTCTCCACAAAATTCCACAAATGCCTATTTAACCACACTGCGATGTGGCGGATGTGACTAACAATTCAATAATTGCACTGCCACAACCGCGCATTGGCAAGTTGACCGATACCACTTCTCACTAATCCTGTGCATATATCTGCTCTCGTACGACGCCGCCTTTATATTTGATCAGTGACGTGGTACTATCCTTAAATTAATTTTGCAGCTTATTCCACAAGCTTCACTCACCTGTCCCGCACCTTGTACACAACCGCATCGTACTAGTTCCCCATCAACCTATTCAACAGCAATCGCCTATTTCTTATATCTACATCGCGCATTCTGTGCAGTTAGACTACACACAAACTTTGGGCCACGTGGACTCACCTTACCGACTTTAACTCTACTGTTCCCACTCTTGGTCATGCCAAGCATGTCCAGATTGCAATATGCTGACAACACCCAAACAATGAGCCGCGATTCTTTGAGAATAAAATAGTTCTATATTTAGTTAAGGCCAATGCTCCAACCAATCCATTCTCGCTTGCTCGCCTTCTCGCTATCCGAATGCAATCAGGTTTCTGAGACATCACCTCTCTTGGTTCGACTGACTAATGGACCGTTCCCTTTACCTAGAGAGCCTCGTTGGCTTTTCCACTTTTTATCAAGGACTACTTGCTTCTCTCTACCTCGTCCGATCCTTGTCGCGCTCCCTGATTACATTCTTTTATAGGCAGCCTACTCTGTGTCCTGCCTTGATCTATTCTCATGTAACCGTTTTTCTACTTCCTGACTGCGTTCACATTACCATCGATACTACCATGTATAACATGCTGTATGATCTAAGTAGTGCATACCTAACGAAACGTTGCCCGCACTCCAAGAACTTTGCTGGACATGTTTACACCTTTTAACATAGCTTCCTTAGTCACTAAGAGGCATATTTGTGCTAAATCTCATCATTCTTCTTCTCAATTAAATTAAAAGACTGTCTCAAGGCTCCGACTAGTCCACGCTCGTCGGATTGGCCACTTGCTTTCCGCGTTTCCTTCGTCTGCTGAGAACTTACCGATCACGGTTCGGCTAACACAAAGCTTTTTCAAAACACATTTACCTGACATAACTAATTTTTAATAATACACATAATGTGAGGTTTATTAGTTCAAGCACTGTAACGAGGGACATTATAGTTCACTGAATTTTGGATGCATCGTTGTTGTCAGTTTTTGCAGCAGCGTTTGTAGGTTAACTTTTCTCCGAGATTTCCACAAAATCGGTGACCAGCAATCAAAGAAACGTCCATTGATTTGACCACAATACTTTAACAATGCACAGTATTCCTTTCTGTTGAAATGAATAGCTACGTATACCGCTTTTTGTTACTTACCAGATGAACCAACTACCTATTCGTTACCCTTGGTAGATGCTTTAATACTGAGGCCTAAACGGTTTGGGTTAACTCGCCTCTTGTGATGCTTATTACTCAGAGCTATATTGCTGATAATTACTGGCAGCTCGGCGATTTCGCATGACTTCATTGGACAGATTTTGCTGCTAATTCTACGCCTTTAATTCGGAGATATCCAACACACCGACACCTTTCACAATGGCTACAGCAACTGGGTTCAACCCTATTTACCACTTCACAAATACTTTTATCTTATCGCGCATCTGAAGAATTTCTAATTACGTTCACCGTCTGCATGGCCGTGAATGCCAGTGTTTTCAGGCAATACAACTTATCCCTAAAGGAATTCCAGTTCCTTATCCCGGACAATTTGCTACACTTTTATGCCTGAACAATTAATATTGGCAATCGTTCGTGCTCCCATGATAAGTCAAGACGATAATCTTTTGGATACACCCTGGATGCAATACGCATTCCTACAGACGACATAAATATAACATTTCGAAAATGCACTATTCATGTTTTATCTACAGATTGAGCAATGTCATTCCTTCAGGAAGTTACAGTACAAATAAATATAACAGTTCCTTTCCCATCATCCATTAGCTAGCAAATATTATAATTGTATCCTAACGGCGACCAACAGAAAACATACTCGGTCAAAAAGAAGCATTAACAACTACAGTTTGTCGTTCAAGTGAATCGATAGCAGGGTTCCAGTTCGTCGTGGGTTTTTGGCTGGCCAGCGTTTCCCTATAAATAGCAACAAGTGTCTGTTTATCGACACCGCATCGTGGCGTATGTGACACGCCACCAAATACAGTCACAGTCAATTAGTTCATACTGGCAAGCTGATTAGGACCGCATATTACCATGCTTGATACGCTCGGACACAGTCTAGTCTGCATATTTATTCGCCGCGTCTCTCTGCAGATTCATCTTTCTTCTTTACACAACACTAACATTTACCCAGTATATCGGGTAATTACGATTGAGCTTGTTCTTTGCCAGTTATTTTCCAACTGACCAGCTCTAGTTTTTGAAATATTCGTGGCTGTATTGTTACTGCCGTATATGGCAGGCTGACTATGCCACCACGAACGTGGGGAAATAACCACCGTGGAAGCTTTTCACTTTTACATTGGTCCTAGTTGTACGGTTTCAACCATGATCTGCTGAATAATGCCAGATTGTTAGTGTTACAATAGTAATGAAACGTGCTTTCGTTGACGTGCTTCGAATAGTAGAGAATATCCATTTTATTATTTATGCATAAAGGTTGACCAGAAACTCTCTCCCTAACAATTATGAAATTTCCCTTGAAAGAAATTTGGTAACTACACTGCGAATCCCTTTTACATAAAACGATTGTGATTCCTAAATACAGTGATGTTAATCATTGCACAATTAGTGTATCCAAGTTTTGCATATTTCTACTCAGTAATTTTACAGATGTTATTGTTAATGAAGTGTTATTCAAAACTGAGTGTAGTGTTAGTCTCTGTTCGCTAGCAACCTGTTTGCTTAGCTCCATTGTTCAACAACGTCAATGAAGTCGTGGTCTTGTCCACATATAAAGAAAAATATTTAGATGCCAGTCGTTCAAGCAACTTCCATAGCAAAAGTAGATAAAGTTGGTTACTTATAGAGACGATAGTCTTAATGTGTTGCAGCTGATGAATTTTGGTATTTTGTGCTTAAAGTGAACAACAGAAATTTTAACTGTAATATGAAGTTGCGATCAACACTCCTTCCAACAACGGCACCGACGTTGTTGCTAAGTATAATTTTTAAAACTTTGCATAAATTGCTCTAACTATAGGTACTTGACCATAAAATTTTATACCTAGGAGCTTGACAACATTCGAGGTTTGTTTAAATAAGCAAATTAAATAAATGGTTTATACTCTACAAAGCGAGGCACACCCGCAAAGGCGCGATCAAATATGCATACAACCATCGCCGCTTTGGAACAGTAAAACCGCGTTTAAATGAAAATTAAAAACAAAATTTTTGAT
Organism: Dicrocoelium dendriticum; assembly: GCA_944474145.2. Lineage (NCBI taxonomy): Eukaryota > Metazoa > Platyhelminthes > Trematoda > Plagiorchiida > Dicrocoeliidae > Dicrocoelium > Dicrocoelium dendriticum. The sequence continues at coordinate 1,420,919 of CALYDF020000004.1, forward strand.
GTTTATACGATTGAGCATTTTGTCAGGTAATAGTCCGACCCAGCAATATAATGGCACCTGGGTGCGTAACTATCACTGCTAACTGTTTTAGAAACAGTCAATTTCTGTGTGATTTCGCCATGTGCTATTCGAGGAGCATGGCAGCCAATGTAGGCGTACGGTGTAATCGATGTCTATTAAATGCTTGAAATGTTCGGTGCATCATCAAAGCATTCACCATAGCCAGCTCACTTGCACAGATTACATGTAGCATTCTGATGACGAGGTCAGTGTGAAACGGTCAGCAGTGAATTTATTCAAGGGTGCGGCACCTCCGCCACGTCGCAGTGGGGTTAAACGGACATTTGTGGGGAGAACGCCTGCCAGTCGAAAACCCTCGTGTCTGCGACACTGCCGTAGGTTATTTTGGACAGTAGTGCAAGCTGGATATGAATCATACCGACCGATTTTGCACCAGATTATTCGCAGTCGAGTTTAGCCAAAAACTGCCTAGTGGCTAAGTCCAAATCTGGCAACAATCGTTGAAACCCGTCAAAGATGAAAAAGAGCCGTATAGTCGGATGATGTGCCGCGCAGGTGAGTACAACTTTCATGGTAATAAAAGGCTAACTTTTTCTTCAGTGGTCTACTCGTCCGGATTGTGTCAACCGTGTTCAGCTACCCAGGCTGGATTTGTCTTGCGTGCGGTGAGTGCATTTGGTCCTTGTAGCTGAACATATCCATATCAGGAGAAAATGCACTCCCTTCGTTGGATGCAAGAGCTTGAAAATTTCCTAGCCTGCAAAAGCGAATCAGAATTCCTTCAGCCTAAGTAATATCGAGGTGTAATTTTCTTAATGGTAACGTGAAACACCATGAAAGTCCACCGGTCAAGTTGCAGGTAGATAGAATATACGATTGCTCTTTTAGAAATAAAAGGGTCTGAACGCATTTATTAGAGCGCTAATAAGCAGTAGCATAGCCGTCCACGAAATGCCATCAGAAAAAATCCAGTTGAATAGAAGCTGAATGTTCTACCAAAAAGCTAAGGCACCAAACCCAATCTTTCGAATGCCAGTGAGAATAAGCAAATCTGTACGTGATTGTGAAGCTAATCATGACAGAATAAAATGTCAGCCCAAATAGAACGGGCTATCTATATATAAATATATTATTCCAAGTGAGTAACTTGTGATAAGAGGAGTACGAGGCATGCTAATCCCCTTTGGTTGGACCAGTAAGAGTGTCATCCTCAGAATGGCGAATAGGACTCTATTTGGAAAGATAAATGTGTTACACATAGAGGTGTATTTTACTCCTTGGCTAGAAATAGGCTTAAATGTTCAAGCCAGCTTGGGTATGGCGATTGGGTCAGCTAGTCCCAGGAGATGAACCTTCATGCGTCGGCCGATGTATCCAGGAAACCTTGGGAAAAAGGTGTTAATAGTTCACCTGCCGGTTCCATTTAAATGTACATACCAATGCTATGTAGTATGCCATCATTCGCTATACAGTAGCTGAGTTAGGCTTTTCACTATAATAGTAGGCACCCTAACTCTTTTTATATTTTGATTATGCCTAATTTGTTGTGCCTCGAGATATTCGAAAATAAACACTTTATTTATTTATGTAATAAAGATCCAGCATATCTTGGAATTTAAGCCAATTGTCAGAAACATCATTCTAGTTTGTTAGCTGCGCAGTAGAAAATGACTATTAACTTTCTAGGAAACAAAGCGTATCGCGGCGTGCGACCATTGCTATATGAAAGCTTTTAGTTCAGCTTATGCCGTCCCACCATGGTACCGCATTAATTACTTAGTGACTGGTTGACAATGTTAAAGAAATGGTTGTAGCGTTTTTCTCATGAATGAGGCAGCTTGATGCATAATAAACATATAGTTACATATTGGTAACAACTGTTTTAATCTCTACAGGTTTGTGTCACGGGTTAATCTTACAGACAAATATACCAGAAGTCGATACTTTGAACGACTGACTGCATGCTACGTTGGTCCAAATGTGAAGTTAAGAGAACGTTTAGCCGTGGTCGGTCTTGTCAGTTTAGGGCATTTGCTTTAATGTAACTACAATTATTTTATGATTTCCACTGAGCTTTTTCCGAGGTCAATTAATGTCACACAAAAATGCTTTCTTTGCGAAATTGAGGCGGATCTCGTAGGAAAAGTGTTGTAAGTCATCAAAAATACCAAACATAAGGCACAAAAAGTCTTTCCCAATAGTATTTTGCTAAACGTAAATGCTCTAACTTAAACCATATCAACGAAAATCACATGAATATTTTGGGGATAAGGATCCTTTTCCAACGGCCTAAGATGTAAAATAAAACTTTACAAGGGCACTTACGGACCGGGATTCTAACCAAACATTTTGGCCTACATGCTGGCAAGGGTTCTACAGTACGCCAGGCTAAAAGCTAGTTAGGTTAATTGCGCACATGAGAACGTATAAAATGAATTTTATAAGGTGACTACCTCTGCGTGATAATATAAATGGATAGCAAGTTTAACTCCACTGCTGTTGTTTAAGTGGATAACAACGAGAGTTAAATCTCTGTGGCGCCATCTTAGAAGTGGTTATCTTGGCAGACGATGTGGCTGCCTTTCAGAGCTTTCTGCCTTCGTTAGTACATAAAGTTGCTGACATGGCAGAGGATTGAAGAAATTTTAACTAGCGACTGCTGCGTAATTTTACAAACGGCAATTTGTGACAAGATTTTTCCTCAAAATTAACTTGTTAGCATTTTTCTTATGGGCCCGGATGAAAAGTAACTGAATTCCAGCATTTTAGGGATTCCTGTCATCATGACGTGCTTTGTTTTTATCTATAAGCAAGCGCTTCTGTTGTCCCATTGCTGGGAGGTGTGGAAATAGCATCGTTAGGAGTCTGCTTTTGTTGTTTTACCGGCGAAAGTGGAGAACTTCAACTGCAGCCTGAAAGAAATGTGATTACTTAAAAGGAGTTTGTGATTGGCCATGGTCCCCGTTTTCTTGTGGTTACTTAATTTAGCCTCTAACCACATGCAAGAAGCCTAGACAAAGACACAAAACAATGTCATCTTGTTGCTCTTATTTCTTTTGTAGTCTAAACGCAAGTATCCCTGCTCACTTTGGTGTGCCGTGAGCTCTTCGCGCTTCTTCACACACGAAAGACGACGCGGGTTAAGCTAAAGCGTATTATGTCTCTGGATCGTCTGTCTTTACCTAAATAAATAAATAAATATAATATTCTCGACTATGCGAGGCACGCCCATGGAGGCATAATCAGAGATGTACAACTGTACAGACATTTTATGGCACCTGTAACAGTGACAGTGGATAATAGTTCATATTTAAAGCACTGAGTTCCTTTTATCATTCTAAATAAGACAATAAGAAGACTGGTATTGCGAGATGGTACCATTTCGTGTTATCTGTTCACTCGCGAACTAACAACAGATAGATGAATCACGTGAACAGATAACACGAAATGGTACCATCTCGCAATACCAGTCTTCTTATTGTCTTATTTAGAATAGTTCATATGTCCATGATTGGAAGTGTACAATGGTGAAAATGCGAAATAATAATTTGGCTGTCGTGAAACCGGGACCTCGGCTAATAATGGATTGCGAATCCTGAATGATCCATTTGAAGATAATTGAAGAACACACACAAAAGTTATATGACAATAAAGTGAGTTCGTGCACAAGTAACGCAAAGGTCAACAGTGAGATCTTGGAAAGCAAAATGACGACAGTATATGCAGATGTAGAATTTCCAGTGTAACGAACACACCTATAATGGTGACGCTTGATGACCTGCCAGTGTGAAGTTGTGGGCTGTGACTTTATTCGGTGGCGAGTCACATTCGCCACGTTGAAGTGTTGTTAAACGGACGTTTGTGGTTTTTTATTAGGAGAACGAATGCCAGGCGAAAACCCACCACGTCCTGCAACACTGCCGCCAATCGATTGAATGATAAGTTGTTATTGGCTATGTTTCTGGTTAAACGTTTGTTTGCTCGGTTATTCGCAGTCAGGTTGCGTCCCATTTTTCTGGCGGCTGATGCGTTAGCCGCGTGCCTATTGCGTTCCTGAGTCCTGACCCGTGCCCGATTGGTAGGTCGGGAACTAAACATACTTTTTGAATATGACGTGTTGATCCTCTGCAGAACCACGTGAAGTCTCCGAGGGATATACATTTAAATATGTTGAATTGTTGTTGGAGTCTTGAAGGATAGAATATGTTTCCCAAGAAAGAATCGCAGACCCCCCAGGGTATGCAGTAAAATGTATTAGATATATAGGAAACCACGGCCAATTGAGTGGTCAACGGGGATTGAATAGCTCATAATGACCAGTTGTTCTGGCTTGGTATCGCAGGAGAATGTGCCTTCCGAAGTCAAAAGTAATTCTCAAGGCAAGAGTAATGTGGAAGAGATATGGTTAGGCAAACTAAACCCAAAAGTTTAAGCCTCGGAAAATTTTATCCGTGCATGATAACGAATGATTTGTCCGGTTAGTAAGTTGTAAAAGGGTTGATAATCTTCAGCTCCTATCCAGATAAATGAACTGTGTGTCTTGTATTGTTGTCGCAACGATGAGCCATTCCTTGGGTGCGTGTGGCCGTACCTGTGACAAACTCGGGAAAAAGGAAACGAACAGAAACAGCCACAAAGACAGAAGAAATGGATGCGCCTGGAATGCAGTTGAACAATTGCGGCAATTACGGAAATATTGTACACTTATACATGTAATTGTTATTTACCCATCGCATATACATGTGTATCATAAGTGGCGAAATACGACGAGAAGCAACAAGAACACGGATCAGTAAAGAACGAAAGATTGTTCTAAAATAGGATTGACGATGAAGAAAAGAGAGTTTGAGGGGTCCTTATATGCATATGCTCAATCGGTTGAAACCAGATAGAGGAGGACGAGGTGTGCAGATTATGGGAAGGAATACCATTTAGAAATAGCGACAGGGACGCGTTGCCTCAGTCTCAAATTGGTAGGAATGTAAGAAGCCTTGGATTGTTACTCGTCCCTTGATTGCTAGATTTAAGCAACTACTTTCCGCTTGCGCTCCATTCGTCATTTGCAAATGCGCAGTTACTTGATTTCCTGTGAGTTGATTATGTCGTTAGAATTTTTCTGCGTGTTATAGGTTTCTTGGTTTTATCGCCCAGCTATTTCGCAAATATGCTGTGGCTGCAGGCTTGGCGTTCACTTCGAATTTGTTTCACTCGTTACGGTTTACTGTGTCGATTGTATTACTTACGTATGACACTTGTTCATTCCGACAGTTCTATTCGTCGTTAATCTACCTGATCACCGTAAACCGGTTCACAATGGTTGCTTATCTATTGCATTTATATGCTTTTCTAACCTCTGTCGTGTAGATTTTGAATGCAGTCCTACCTATTCCCTTCTCCTTCCGTCGAATAGGTTGTTATATATGGTAATTTGGAGTGTTCTCACGCGGTTACAGACTTTACCGGGAACATACAATGCCGTAGTTTTTGTGTTTGATTTCTTGTGAACGGTAATGGTTTGCATCTGATGCAGTATGGACTTATGGTTAGTGGCGAGAGCATACCGCACAATTGTGTTAAACGCTGTATGCGTAGCACTGAACGTTAAACGCCAGTAACTAGCGGTCCGATGTTTCTGGAAAGCCCAATAACTGCTGCGTTCGCTGGATGAGAAGTTTAGTTGCTTCGTTAAGATTCTGTACTGCTTAGACCTCCGGCAGAAGGCAGTGGGAGATAAAATTTGCCAAACCCAGCATCTGTTTGTGCACAGTATATTGACAGTAACGACACGTTCGGCAACGAAGCCACAGATACCGCGTTTGATTCGTCTGTCAGCCAGAGAGACAAGCAAGCATTGGTTATTGTCAAAAGAAAAGGGAAGATAGGTTAAAAGGTGGCAAAAGCCAATGCGGGTGTAGAGGTTCCGTCGGGTACCTTATCCCCAATCCCCTCATTTCTACTGCAGTTGTGTCAGCCAAGATAGACCCCGCTTATGCCCTTAGAGTCTAAAGAATAGGGCGCTACTCAAAAACCGTCAACGTTAATGAATCGTCTGACAAGTACTCCGCGTTGCTGAGACGCGTATACTAATTGCAGTTTTAGTTTCAGTATTACCACGGTGTTTTGATGTCCTTCCAAAGGAGCATATGCTAGATGATCTTCAATTGTCTAAAATGTGCGTTAACAACATTACTGCTAGGCTGTTTGCGTCGCTGTGCAAAAGCACACCAGACTCGGCAGCTTGTCGACTGTGAAGCCTTGTACGTTTTGTACAGGCCCGCTCCGGAGTTACATCAAGCTGTTCTAACTTTTGCCTTTAAGCTAAATGCACTCGTGTTTTGTTGCTCTTAGATCTCGCTTCGACGGAGAGGTTAAACTTGTGGTTGGCTGTGCGATATTTAAGCAAAAGGACAGATCTGTTTGCTGGTTTTCGGTTGGTGAGCCAACTGTGCAATTCCACCCTAGCAGCACCGGTTCCCGTGGCGCACGATACCGGGTCCAGGATGCCAGATACATACTCGTGAGCTTCAGTAATTCGCGTACCCTGCGGAACAAGCGTTGCCAAGTCAACGCCGTTGTTGACAAATGCTATAGAAATGTTCTTGCATTCATTGATACATAGTTTTCCACCGACGTTACGACGACTGAATTGTACGTACCGGGCTACGCACTACTGTAGTGTGCCTGCCATGGCAATGAGGCTAGGCTTTATCATGGGGCGAGGGTTTACTAGCTTTAGAGATGCACTGAGCTATGCTGGTAGTGTTTTGTGCTTTCAGTGCAACGCATACGAGGTTGGTCAATGGTTAGGAGCTAGCCAAACTCAGCCAACTGGCCCTCCAGGTTAGGGTTAGGAGGTTGCGGGTCATTATTCAATAAAACGAACACCTTGTAGCCCAAATCCGAACCCACTGACTCGCCGTCAGTGTTTAAACCAAAGGCTTTGGTTGTGAAACCTATTAGTTTTCCTGTATAGGCCTGGGGCACCTGAGAGTACCCTGCGCACTTAACTAAAATGAATTTCTCTCCAAAAAGTTTCTTGATACTCTGGCCACCGCAGAAGATAATTACCGGTGCCCTATATGTTGCACCAAGCTGGGTAGGTAGGAGTTTGGATGCTTTTTTTCAAGCATACCCAACCTCTTATTCGCCCTCTTAAGCTTTTCACTCTTACCATCCCGTTTTAGCTACAACTTTAGCCCCTGTATTCAAACCCAAACCTCGGCCCTTCACCAACTTGCTTTGATATGCTTTTACCTTTTAGTTTAAACTCACATGTGAACGTGTAGCACCATTTCTGCCCAGTTTGCAAGCCCATGTCCAAGCAAGCGGCTAAGCTTAGTTCATCGGTTTCCATTTGGATACCTCCATCATCCTTCAGATTAGATGGCCTCATCGTACGCAGGTGGCTTCAGCCAACATAATCTACACCCCCGTAATGAAAACGCTGAGCGATTACTTCATTTGCGTGAAGTTGTTCGCTTAGTTTTGCGTGTACTATTTTCCGACACAGCACCCGCCAGAGTATGACATGGCGCCCACCAGCATTGAACCAGCTATGGAGGCAAGTCGATCAATCTGTGAATATTTAACGATGGGGAGGCTGCGTTCATTACTATCGCTTGGTTTGGCGCAAATATGTGGAGGCCGACCGTGCACTTGTATATGCACTTGAGGGTTGTCCAATTGACCTTATTCGTAAACCTTCGACAAATAAGTGTTTTGGGAGGAGTTACTGTATTCGCCCCCACCTGGACTGGCCGAATTTCCCCTGCGATGTTATTTCAAATTGTTTGCTACCGTCAGTCTTATGGAGAATAGTCGCACCCACGGAGTCAATAACCATGGCTTTCCAAGCTGGGAGTTGAGAGTATTAACCCAAAGCCCGATTCGCAGTAAAGGCACTCGTTCCTGCCGTTTGTGGGGTGTAGACAGACATGAAAAATGGACAAGTAAGAGCTCTGCGCGACTTCGAAGATTTGAACGAGGCGGCCAGTCGGACCGCACACATCTGTCTACTGATTGGGCTGGAAATCAAGATGCCTTTTCGATGCCGAATGGTGCCTACCTTCAGTGATGCTTGGCGCATGTCGTCTATATCACCGCAGGTAAGTGCAAAACATTTATTCACTAGCCTTCAGACCGCCATTAGACATACGCCGCCCGGAATACTTGTTTACTGGTGAAGCCTATCTTGGAGTGCTTGAACTCGTGCTTTGCACATGACATAAACCATTTCTTGATGTTCAAGCTTTGTGGAGTACGAGCGGTTTACACCCTCACCTACAAGGTAGGGAATATTTGTGAATGGTTTGAACGTCATAAAACATAACTGCATTACGCTCCTGTACTTTGGTTACCCGTTTCCTTCAAACTGTGGTTACCATGCGCCTCAGTAAGAAGTCTTTCAGATTCCCCTCTCCTTGTCTCACAAGGGTGACCCCCATCGCCTTGCCTACCCTATTGCAGCTAACCTGCCCCACCTGCGGCATACACCTTTACGCAGTCTACGTCTATTGAAATGAAGTACCTCGACCGCATGTTCGCAAACTAGTGGACAGCAACAATGATGTGTGGCAGCAATCGAAACACCCCATTTCGGAAAACAACTTTAGGTGAGAATGTGGGACCACAAGGTCTGCACTCGCCGACAATTTCTCTCTTCCGTGTTGCACTCTTCAATGCGCACCATTGTCGCATGGCAATGCTATGTGAGCATGTGTTTCTCACCAAACCCAACGGCTTTATTTTCTAGACAACGGTCTCCTGGACAAATTTGTTGTGAAGGAACCACCCTAACTACTTGGCTGTGCACTATATCAGGACCTCTTGAATTAGCAAATCTAACGCTCTACATCTATGCATACTCTTTTCTTGTGTGTTTGCTGCGCAATTTGCACAACACCGTTCCTCATTGCGTGCATATTGTGGGACATAAGCGCAGAATACGCACCCATGTTGACAAGAATATATGGAATCGGCACAGATGTCCGCGTTGCATTTGGTGTCATTTTTCAGTAAGTATGCAGCGAAGGGGAGGTCAAACATTTATATTCCATAAACCAAAAGAATAACTTCCGTGTGACTTTCGTCTACTTTTTATCAAAGATATTTACAAAACCCATTCCATTCACGCTTCTTGAAGCATTACGTCAGCCAAAGTCAATGGCTTCGCTCGTAGCGGTAATGACGTCCGCTTTGGCATCTATCTGTGCTTACTTAATACTGCTGGAGGAGACGCGCCGTATCCATAGTGGCTACTTTATACTAGCCGTTTTGCTGCCGCCGGTTTTAGACCTACCTAGGCCCGTCAGGAATGCAGGTGAGGCCAGCAGCTGCTAGAGCCACAGTAGCGATGTTGATGCAGCGGCCCATGTACTTATACGGGGAGAGTAAACAGCGTTTATGCTGGCGTGTAAAGCCCAAGGTGTGTTTTGTTAGAGGCCATAACAATGGCACCAGTATGCCACCAACATATGCTCAATAAACGCCGGTCGCAAACGCAGATGGAGACAACAATAGCACCTACGTTAGTCGCGATAATGAAACAGACACTGTGGGACGAATATAAGATAACAATGAATACTCCTTGAAGGCATGTGAATCACATATTTTTGACTTAGCTCCTGGTAAAATTGGCGTCAGTGTCTTGGGACAAACGTGGTCTACGTAACCGTCGTTCAAGGAGGCTCGTAGAGCTACCGGCAATATTAGTTTTTCACTGTTGAACATATGTAGGCTTACGCTAGTGAAAACAAAATGGATACCAGTTAATTTATGATCATGCCGCCTCTTTTATGGGACCCATAATTCTACTCCTCGCACTGGTCATGTGAGCGAAGCAACCAAGTTAATCTGCCTGGGTGCCGACAATAATGCCACGTATTTGGCAATTATATTGGCTTACTATGCACCTGTCACGTTTGCACAATGTCAAAATATGCGGCACCATGTCTCCCGCACCTCTTGGTCACCAGGTTACTCAGCTGTCGCCCGCTACTTGCAATATGCCAAATCCCACTACCGTATTCATGAATGCTCTAGTAAATGACCATATGGGACAACGTAAGTTTGCAGGTACCTGATTCACGTTTATTTGGAAGTGCTTTTTCTAACGCGCTTCTTGCCCAGCTTCCTGCCCACATGTTACACGCTGTTATCCGTCTGCCGCACCGCAGTGCCACCTATGTTTACACGTGGGTGGTGCTGCTCCAATCAACTAATTCTCAGAGTAACCATGCTTTCTCATGCGTCTGTAATTTACAGCCTACTCTGCATATAGCATAACAGGTAACCAGGTATCACAACTGCCCGCCACAACATTCGAAAGCCTCTGGTTAGTTCGCATTGTTAATTGCCTCCGCTTTCCCGTTACTACGTGAACAACCGGACGACGCTTTACAGAGCCATCTTCAGTCCTATGGCCTAGTGGTGCAAACTTATAAGCCAGTAGTGTCCACTCATTTGCTTTCATGAGCCGCACCAGTTGGCCGCCAGTTCAGTAGGTGGGTCCGGAATCGTGGACCACATTCTCTACTGTTCTATTACACTGCCGGTTGTTAAGCGTCTCCCTTCCACGCCGTGGTCGGAAACCATCAACATTTTTCAGTATTGTCACCTTGCGGGTTATGAGCAAATCGAACGCTCCCAAATCAGGCTACAGTAGTCGCATAGGGTGCGAATATCTGTTTTCACAGAAAAGCAAATGTTTCCCAGTAATATATATACGTCTCGCTTTGCTGTGGACGTTTTTAGTCACGCGCAAAACTTTCAATTCCATTCTATTCGGCATCGCCGTGGCAAAATTCATAGATGCGCGCTTGGTATTTTCGGTACGTTACGCGTTGTGTTGCAACCGCTTCATTTTTGAGCAATAAAATTTCACCACACGGCATTCATACGTGAAATACGACGTCACGCAATGCTATATGGATCATAACTACCTTGAACGGTGGATGTACATGGTCCTAAAAGTTAGCAAGCATCAAATTATTCAGTGTTCTTCCATTGTGGCACTGTAAACGGGTTTCCCCTCACACAGGATAAAATTTTAAGTACCTACTTATTAACCGTTGGAAAACGGTCAGTGCAGGTTGTCCATCCGAAGTCATTATGCATGGCTACGTTTAAGTTGGTAACTACATGTGGGAACAAGTATGCAGATGGCCTGTTATTATGCTTCACAATAATTACCAGTGCTGACATTCAACGGAAGAAAAATGCTTCCTACATAGGGAATACTCGCAGTTGCAGATTGACGGACGTGTCATCACATCTCCCAACATAAGCCACCATTGCAAACATCTATATACATACCGTTAATAAAAATTAGGCTTAAGTGTATGTACATGTGGTAGCATGGTTATTCATATATACATATTTATTTATATATTCACTTAATTCTTGGACCTTTGTCCAAACAAATATAGTTATGTATATAATATATTGTTTAATTTCGCTCATTACTATTACCATGTATAGTTATTATGTGTATATAAAACTCGTATGATGCACATATATCCATACTAATTGGGATATCTGGTAGTTAAAGTTCACCTGCATTTTCACAACATTACGTTTGCCTATACGTTACAGCATTATAAATTAGGCTCTGTTTTTAAATCGTTCCGTTTACATTGCCTTTGCGCAGCATACCTTGTGTATGGCCAGCACAGCATTACATCGAAATGAATTCGGCGTAAATAATTTGCAGGTACTTTAACAAAGTGTACAAATGCACACATCTTATGATTTCACATTACGCTTTTCAATATGTTAGCAGCTAACTTATGCACTTTATTAGCTTGTTCTGTTTACTTCTCATACGGTTTGCACAAGTCCCTTCACTTAAATGCATAATTAAAAAGAATATGGCTTCTCGGTCTCCTTCACCAATTAACATTCAAAATCCAACCCATTAAGTTTCCTATTTCTGCATGATTTCATTTATTTCACGTTGCAGTTTCACTGCTTTCCCCGTTGCAACATAGGATATTTTTAAGCTTTCATCATCAACGAACAATTACTGCACACCATGCCAGTTAATCCTGAATTAGACGTTTCCCATAACGTTTCAGACGATCTTCATTCATAGGATACTTGGAATAGGCTTACGTTTCTTAAAAGACCAAGATAGTTCACCGTTTAAAAAACCTCGCAATATCTGTATTTCGCTGCAATTACTCCACTTGGAATTTTTCGGGATATATTACCATTGTTACCGTAAATTAGTTTTTGACAAACGTCCCATTATTGTACAACTTTATAGACAAATACAGCGCATTCCATTTTATTATTGAAACCTTAATAATTAACGCTTAATTCTCGCGGTATCTCTTTTGATGTCTGTTGTTCCAATGTACGCTGGCCCATAAGAAATTGTCCGCCATTGGTTAGAGCCCAGCTAGGGGGAACGTACAGACCGTGCTGCTCCACGTTTGGTGATAAGCAGGCGACTGGGTAATTGTCGTAGCGGACAACGCGCTACTGTTTCTTGGTAAAGTAAAGAAAAGATTAGTTTGGGGTATAAGAGATGTTGGTTAGAGAAAATGGCTAGGGGTTGCAAATCTTACATAGTTCTACATGAGTATGATGATAGTTTGAATGCACCATTAAATGCGTTTGTAGATTCAGTCGCTGTCATGGCTGTCGACGATACAGCTGTCTTCCGTGCGGTCTTCCTTCAGCCAGTTTACCGCACTTTTGAGGAGTTCGAAAGTGACTTACAGCGCTACCAGTTGCGAACTGCATCATGGTTTTCTCCGACCAAATGTCCTGACATCTAAGGCTATCAGAAGAGAACCGGTAAAGAGTTGAATGAGTGTGTGCGGTACAGATCGGTACACGGTAGATGCGTACACTTTCACCGGACAAGATCCACATGCAAGCGGTACGTTGACATGTAAACTATATGAAACGCTTATGAACTCTAGGTTGAAAAGGTTATGACAACAAGGACAATATACTCATACGGCATAACGGCTGGTGCTGCTACATAATATCCCTCAGCTTGTGCAAAACCATAACATTGGTGTGGGAAAGCTGTCTCTCTATATGAGCAACAAACGGTTCCCGCGTCACGCGAAAGATTACGTCTATTGTAGCATGCAGCCGTTTAAAGACACGTGCGAGCTCTGGGCGTATCCCTTTAGCACTGCGGTAGAAACTTGAACCCTTATGGCTTATGGACCATAAGGCATAAGATGAGCGGAAAGATGGGCGGTAACTCAGTGGCAGCAGTGGTACAGGTGCTGGAGTGCCTCGGTCAGTGTAAGGTGGATAGTAAGGAGTCAGAGGGACGATTCTTGCTCTTCTTTCCCCGTTATGTACTTTAATTCTTGGAACATATATATATATTTATTCACAGTCTGTTAACAGACATTGTGCCATCAGAACCACGGCAGAAGAAAAAAGTGAAGAAGATGGGAACACTAATGTGAGAAAAATATGGGAAACGATTTTTTTGGGTTTTACACATGCGATTTTGTATTTTTTTGTTTTGTGATTCTTTGTGTGCATCAAAGGGATGGTGAAATTGCGGAACAACATTGCCGCCACTGATGTCTGTTGCGGGCAATGACGTCCAGTGTTTCCAACCACTGCAATTCAGCATCTCGTGGTCCTCAACCTGGAAGGCGGACTGGTCCGACTGCCGCCAAACTTGAGGTCGCCTTCTTCATACTCCTTCTCCACGTCATCGGCTGTCCAGCGCGGCACTTTTTCCAATCGCTCCCTGGGAGTGCAAATAGCGCTCGACGTGAAAGGCGATGGGCTGGCGTGCGAAGAACATGCCCGAGCCAGCGCATGCGATGTCGGAGAATAACGTCTTGAAGACTGGCACTATTCGCCCCAAGCACGCGGTCTCTCACCTCTGCGTTGCTTACGTGGTGTTGCCACCACACCCTAGCAATCCTTCGTAGACAGCGATTATCAAAGACTGATAGCCGCTTCATATCTTCCGAGCGAATAGGCCAAGTCTCACAGCCGTACAAGAGTACTGCACGGACGGAAGCATTGTACACCCTGCCCTTGAGCTTGAGACTGACATCACGACGACGCCATAGATGTCTCAGTTTGATGAATGCAAGGCGGGCCTTTGCAATCCGTTGTGAGACTTCATCTCCAACACCGCCACCAGCCGTGATGCAACTCCCTAGATAAGTAAAGCAAGGGACTTGCTCCAGAACATGTCCAGCAATGGTGAGCGCGGGTTCAGGCACTTGCCAGTCCTGGAGCAACGTTTTACATTTTCCCGGAGTGAAGCATAGGCCGTACTTAGACGCCTCCATCGCCAAGCGGTCCAGAGCGCTCTGGACGGATTGTGCGTCGTCCCCCAGCAAGGCGATATCATCGGCGTAGTCCAAGTCCGTGAGTCTGTCTCCAGGGAGAAGCTCAACACCGCAGTCCTGGACACCTTCCAGTGCTCTTTGGAGAACATCTTCGATGGCGAAATTGAAGAGGAAAGGTGAAATAGGGCAACCTTGGCGAACACCGCTGGTCACAGCAAATGAAGAGGAGTGCGTGCCGTAAGCCCTAACTTTGCCCGACGTGTGACTGTAAAGTACTTTCAGGATGGTTACAAACTTGTCGGGCACACCTTTCTTCAGTAAACAGTTCCACAACGCAGATCTATCTACTGAATCAAATGCCGCTGGGATGTCCAAAAACACTACGATTGTTGGCCGCCGGTGGATGTGACGAAGTTCGAGAACTTGCCGAAGCGTGAAGATTTGGTCGATGCAGCCGCGGCCTGGACGAAATCCGGCTTGTTCTTCTCGGGAAAACTCCTCTCTAGTCGTTGAAAGCCTGCCAAGTAGGACCGACACGAAGATTTTGGATGCGACAGAGATTAGGGAGATTCCGCGGTAGTTGCAGCAATCGGCGCGGGAACCCTTCTTGTGAATCGGAACAATGACCGATTCTCCCCATGAGCTCGGAACCTTCTCCTCAGTCCAAACTTTCGTGAACAGCGATAGGATTTCGCTGATAAGTACACTCCCACCATCTTTGAATAGAGCCGGTGGTAGGTTGTCGGGACCCGAAGCCTTGTGGCGTTTCAAAGATTGGACTACATTTCGAATCTCTGCTTCATTTGGGGGGGCTGTGGAGACAGGCCAAGCATCATACATTGGGGCTGGAGGTGCCGCAGGGGGCTGTGTTGGGTGGTTGAATTGAAGAGCGAAATGCTCTGCCCAGCGACCCAATCGTCTGTGAAGGTTGGTGATCTTCGTGCCGTCTGCCTCGCAAATCGTCTGGCTGATAGCGTGGAAATTGCAACCAGTGGCCCTGATGATGTAAAACAGACGGCGGAAGTTGCCAGCTGATGCAGCGGCTTCCATCTCATCAGCTTGTTTTGACCACCAAGATTCACGATCAGAGCGAAGGCTTGCTTTCAGCTGTTGCGTAATAGAACGGCGGTGTTCGTTGTACTCTGCGCCAGCAGGTACCGCCCGTCGACGATCCAGCAATTCTGAGGATCTTCCCGAGATCCAGCATTTGGGTGTGGAGCGAGTGAGGCCACAGCTGGACAAACCGGCCGACAACAAGGCTTGTTGCAGACTTGACCAGTGTTGATCAACATCCAGAGTGTGAGAGAGAGAGAGCTTTTCGCGAAGCTTTGTTGATACTCTTTCTTCACCATTGGGTCCTCCAACTTGCAGGTGTTCAGTCGGGTGTGTTTTGACCTAGGCGAACCACCAAAACGCATGCAAACGGTCGCACACACCAGTGCATGATCAGTATCGACGCATGTTGACCAAAATGATCGGCAGTCGCGTACGCTGCCGCGCCACCTGCGACTTATAGCTATGTCGTCAATCTGTGACCAGCGCTGGGTTGATGATGGGGGGCGCCAAGTGGCGTACTGGCGTCCAGGATGACGAAAACTGGTGCTGGAGAGGAATAGTTGATGATCAGCACACAGACTGAGCAGTCTCTCTCCATTGTCTGAGCGAACATCATCATATCCATGCGGTCCTCCGAGGTGGCGCTCACATGGCAGCAGACGACCGACACGCGCGCTGAAGTCACCTGCCAAAACAATGATGTCTGTTTTAGGAGCCCTTAGGAGCAGCTCATGAAGGTTCTGGTAGAACTGGTCTTTGACGATGTCTGAGCTACAGTCAGTGGGCGCGTAGGCAGAGATCACGAAGAGAGCACGCTTTTCGACTCGACCTCTGCTGACTTTACAAGAGCCATGGAGCCTCATCGCACAAAGGCGGCTATTGATCGGAATCCAATCAATCAAAGCAGTTTCGGCTCTAGCACTGAGGGCGATCCCAACACCAGCTTGCCCAGATGCGGCAGACTCGGCGTCACCAGAGAGGCGGAGATGGAACCGGGTGCGTGGATGGAGCGGTGACACCAGCTGGTAGACCGAGTTAGAGTCCTGGAGTCGTGTTTCAGTCAGGCAGCAGATATCAATTCCGAGGGTCTCTAGCGTGCGTGCAACTCCAGCTTGCTGACCGATCTGCAGTAATGTGCGTACGTTAAAAGCTGCAAGTTTGAACTGCGTTCCGGGTTGCAGGAGCGAAGATGGGTGACTTTGGGACCGGCAACTCTCTGTTGAGTAGTGTGTGGTTGAGTTGGCAGATGTCACGGGAACAGGTTCATCAGTGTAGGTGGGATTGATCGTTGTAGAGGAATCAGGTAAAAATTGGTGTGAATGGTACACGGGAAGGGTAGGTAAAATGGTGGCTTGTGCTTTGTGCAGTTGGCATAGTAACATGAGTGAATAGCATGGTAGCAGCAAGACAGTGGGGAATGGTTGTGTTGTAAGTCCATGGTTCGTCAGTGGGCGAGATACTACCCGGTTGCCCAGGCCGAAATAGAGGGTTGTCTTAGGGGGCCCCACCCCGAGCCTTTGATCAAGGATCTAACCTACAAGGCAGCAGGGCGATATGAGGGTATCGCAACCCGTTGGGAGTCGGTGACCAAACAAGTGGTTCATACGCCTTTAGGACCGCATAGGACCAGGGGTCCAACACACCCTTGAATTACAATGCCGCTCAGAGAGAGGCGAGGGGCAGTGACTTTATTTAGTGGCGAGTCACATCCGCCACGTCACAGTGTTGTTAAACGGACATATGTGGCTTTTTATGGGGAGAACGCTTGCCAGACGAAAACCCACCACGTCCTGAAACACTGCCGCCGAACCATTCGCTGGAACGGGATAATCCCGAACCACCCAGCTGGCACCACGAGGAGGTTGTTCGGCAAGCCATCATTACAGTATTCCAGCGAGAAAATACTTGCGTATGCGACAGTCCAAATAAACAGCGGTGACTACATACTGTGGCACTGCATGCTAATGGACGTACGTGGTATACGACTTTATTTTTATAAGCATTGCTTCTAACTGAGTCAACAGCATCGTATGTGAACGCTGCGCGCACTCTGCGTTTTATTTTAACAGCAGCTGCGACTGCAAGGACAGCGGTGATTGAAAGTGCATGTCCCAAGTCTGCGCATTGAAAACCGTTTACACCTCTACGAGCATGGTGTTGTGACGTTTCCATTTACTACAGGATGTCCAGCGTCGCCGTTGCGGGTTAGCCATGTGAGCTGCATCGGACAGTTTGCCTACTAAGCAGTGAAAACTGTATTTGGTGTATGCTAGGAACTCCTCGTTGTTTAACAGGTGCTTGACAGCCATTAAAGCGCGTAACACGGAGGCGCACAAGTACTTGGTAAGGATTTGGTTAACGTTTGTCTCATCATAGGCAGCACAGCCCCTGACGTCAACATGTTTTTTCGGCTACCATACAACAAACTGTGTGGAGCAAGAAGTAAGCATGTAAACCGCGGTCTTTTAAAGTGAACAGCGAAATTAGACCTGATTACCGCGGTTGTTAACCGTATGTTTCATTTTCAATCCTAGTAGTAAGGTTTGATGGGCAAAACGGACTAAGCTGAGCACGCATTAGACCTTTGTTTCAATAGACTATACCTGACAGCGTAACAGTTTTCAGGGTACGCGTGGATACATTTGCGGTGCCATTACACAAAGGAAAACGTTACAGTGACCGACTTCTCCAATGGTAGACGTCAAGTGCAAGGTTACTGTAGGCAGTACACTGTGGTAACGCGTGTGGATGTAATTTGCCATGCAGCTTTAGTCGAGAATAGCTGTTTCCGCGCGCTCACCTAGTGCATGCATTGCACACGGCAAAGCGACCGGTGGACGAGACATTGCGCAACAACCTCTGAGTTGTGTCTCATGCGCGACGTCTACGTATAACCGCGTCCGTTTCCTCCGCCATCAACCCAGACCGGCTACTTCTACAGTTTCTCTAGTAACTAAACAGCAGAAGCTTCGCATGTGCAACCGGGTTCTTGGTGTTATTCAGGTGCTGGTTTGTAGCCATGGCGGTGCAAAGTATTGGAAGGCGTTGGATCAGTTGCCAGAGCTTCTACTCAACCGACCTAGTTCACACGATGAGGTTGATATTGCCGCCTCCGAAACCATAAATGAATCAGCAAAAGAAAGGATGGATGAACTTACCAGGGTAGGCACTATATGGAAGCAACGCATAGTGCGCGTTCCAGATGCGTCCGTCGAAAATGAGGCAGAAGGAAACCCACTATATTTTAAACATTTGGGCGCTACCCCTGCTAGGGTGTAGGTTTCCAATGAAGCGTCATTGCCAAGTAAAACTCTCGGCCAATTACGACAACGACAAGTGCGTTTTGTGCCTTCAAGCAGACTGCGATCCACAGGGCGGACACGTGGTTGACTGGTTCATGTACTTCGACTGCGGCCCTTGATATCATCAGTTGTGCGCTTCACACAATGGACAGGGGCATGTGATCTGCCACTGGTGAGTTTAGGACTTCCTTTCACATGCATCATTCCATTACTTTATTACAGCGCGTCTGCTTCTGCTTGCCTGTTAAGTACACCCACTAATCCTAACTGCGGTGCATCCCCCACGTGATGAGTACGGCACGTATGCCTACCGTGCCATTGGGATCACACATGATGGCAGTGATCAGGTAGACCTACGAACATGTAATGAGCACCGTAATTCTGCTGTATCTTAATGATAAACATTCTCTCCAAGGTTCCTGCATTAAAATGTAATTTTCCAGAAAACCTGAATAACCATTGTGCATTGTCAAGGATCAGGATAACATGTATGGAAGAGGTAAGAAGAACGCTTGAACCGTTATCACTAATACATGCATTCCTTGCGCTCCCACTGCATCTGTGACGTCATCGTACCTCCCATCAGCTTAGTGATCCGCCGAGTAGGTATGAATGTGCACAACCTCACCCACACGTGCGTATGCATTTTACCTGAGACTGACAAGCTTATAGCATCCGGAACAATTGTGCCGTTTCTAGCTATTCATGCTTCAACGACCACTAAAGCCGTTTGGGCGTAAATAGGTCTACCTTGATCTCTAGAAAAACTATCCCTGCTGGTGTAGCGTTACGTAAGACGTGTTCCATTATCCGCTCCTATCTTTTCCTAACGGACTACATGTTTGTGCTGCGATATACAGTTTCTGCGCGACCGCGCCTGACACACTGTGTAAACGCTTGTACATCGTGGCCCTCCGTAGGTTTACGAGGTGCAGCGTATAACAAGGTTACGGGGGTGTCGTGTTCACATACCCTAAACAAAAACATCGGTCAACCCTTCCGGCAGCTTGCAATCAAGACGCAATGCCACCGAGACACACATGGTTGTTGGAAAAAATACTTTCTCACTGGGTAAGAACAGAGATGCCCTTATCGCACCGGGTTATTGGGCGTTGCACATCCCTTCCGGTGCATGCCGTTAGGAAACGCAAGGTTGGGAGTTTTCAGCGTCTCTTACATAACCTAGCAGTTGGTAGATACGGTATTGGTGCCGACTAATCGCCGATTTAGACAGCACTAAAGCAATCTTACCCATCAAATTACTTTAAGTAAGAATAAGATTTCCTGTTATACTTCCGTACTTCATGCCGTACATCCCCAAACTGCGCGAGCATTCAGGCTACTTTCGTCCTCGTAGACCCTGCAAAACCGAATGCCCACTGGTAACACCCTCTCCAAATCTATTTTCTCTCGGATAACACATGGTGGACAAGCCTGGTTACCATATTTTAGGTTAGGTCGGACAAAAGCCGAGAATAGATTTACAAAGATATTGTCCGTTACGATTCCGAAAGAGCGGCGGATAAACAACATCCTACGAAACCCCAGTACAAGCCGACTTTTTCCATTGTTGTCAGAGAAAAGTGCTAATGAGTCCACGATCCCCAAACTTTCCTGCTGAGTGACAACTGGGATTTCACCACTGTGGACAACATACCGGGTGGGAGGACTAGCAGCTCCGATGCAAAGAACAGAGCACTTGGCTCTAGTAAGGAACACCAACCATAAGGTACATTATTCCCAGAGCCTAGCCAAGGCACGTTCTTTTGTTTCAGGTCCCAATGGGTTATTCACAATATTCCGACGCTTAAGGTCTTATACTTGTCCAGATATGAACTAAGCAACGTGAACACATAAATGACCTGATAACGAATGCAGCTACATGGAACACGAGACGAGAAGGAATGGAGAAGAGGAAACCAATAAACACTACTATAATAAGGGACCACAGGTAACCAGTTGGATTTCAACAGCGAATCACTCAGTGATTAATTATGCCCGCTGATGAAAAGCAAATCTGGATATCGCAGCTTCTGGCGCGTTTAAACTGTAAATGTAACCTGATTCTATTAAATACATAGTAATTGTTTTTATTGCCCATTCACTTGCGGAAAATATGCTATCAGACATAATAAAACTTTTATAAATTATAATTTTTAACGCATACACCTTTGAGTGGCAACCGGCCAAAACGGTCGGGCAACATTGTCTTTTCACTTCCGTGATCCCCAGTATAATACCACCAATTTCATTATGCACGCATTGCGCCCACATAAGTATCCACAATCCACAGCTATAAATTAATTCACCGAATCCCCACAAGCAGGACTTGCGTACACTTGATTGTTTCCGCATGTATCCCACACTTACTTTCTCAGTATCATAAAGTGCAATCATGATATGCTCTGATAATTTACAAGAAAAGCAACTGGATAATTTCCCGTCGCGTGCATTTCATATGTCCCATTCATTTTATAGCATGCGCTTTGTTACATAAACAAAGCACATCATCATCAAAAACAAACAGTTTTCATGTACGCAATGTTTAAGTTCGTTTACTTAATCAACCGTAATATTTATCTTCCGTGCGGACAAATATTAGGTACAGAGAAACCTGAGCGTAGAGCTTCTGATCAATGCAATGAATATAGGCAATATAATGACGACGCTTTTGGCTTCCTTTTCTTTAAGTCAACAACATTACTTATGGACATATTGCGCCCTTAAAAACTACCAATTTCTATGCAGAATAATTTTCTGCAAATATTTACGTTTACATACGAACAACATACGAACAAACTCAATTTTTGAAACTTGATTAAAGTCAACGTCCTCCGTTTGCTTATTATCGCTCATTCAACGCATGCTGTGAAGAATGCATGGATTGTGGGATTAAAATATTTAGTTTCTTAGCAATTGCAAGTTGATACTTGTTAACTTAATAACACCTTGCATTTTACACCGCATTCTAGTATTTCACAAATTATTTATCCGTTTTTTGCGTTGTCACGCATCAAACAAAAGCCTTTAGATTCATGTAAATACCATTTCACATGTCGGAAACACCGTCACAACATATTGCATTCGTCAACAACATTTCAAAAGCTTTTATTAGCTGCAAAACACAGCGGTGGTTCCCTATCTGCTGTACGTTAAATTTTATTTTTGCAAGGTGTTTTATTTCAGCAGAAAGCGCCCGTTAATTACGTAGCTAGCGTTACTTTAATGGCAACCATATGTTCGGATTTTGAGGCCACATATGTCGAACATTTTTAGGTCATTTCAACACATTTATGCCTTATCGTTTAACAAAACACAAATGTATAACTCCTCATCTCTTCGTATTGTCCTTTCTATATTACTCGTCAAAGCATGTTCCTTCCAACCAGTTTCCCAACCACGTCAGATTTACCCAGGGGCTGATATTTCTTATCCCCTTCGACCGACCATTGTGAAACACGTTACCGGTAACTGAATATCATCTTCTGAAAAGTCCGATTTAAAAACATAAACAACAGTGTTAAGTTAAACAAATCCTTATGATAGTTAAGCCCGCGCACTTATCTCCATAGTCACTACTAATATGTGACATAAATGGCTCATGCGTAATTGGCTGCTTTTTAAGATGAAGCCAGATGGGGCAAAATTCTTAACGTTAATTTCGACCAAAGTCTACACAGTAGAGAGCAGTTTTGTCAACGTACTTGATAATGTAGCCTTACAGGTGACGATACGAGTGATTGTGGAACAATGTGTACGTATTAATCCTCTAAATAATCAAATGCCTTTTAATCACGTACAAGGTGCCAAGCCTAACAAAAGAAATAAACGCTACGCATTGTTGTCGGCTCTCTCATGGTTTTATTACCTTATCCCGTATTTTATCTTCTTTTTATTTTCTTCTCTTTAATTATAACTGCTTACACCGTCTGTTGAACTGTCTTGCAATGATTGCGTTTAATGAGTATTGCTATTATTTACTTTTCTTTCTTACACACACTGATTTCTTCAAGCCTTTTTGCTTCAGTTGATTAAGCTATTTATATTACATACGAAACCAACCAAAAAAGCAACATTCGCTTTCCTAAAAGCGGTTTTACTCGGATTTTATTTTCATATTGTGGCCAAAAAGCGATGTTAAAAGTGCGTTAAAAGTGTGTGTGTGTTAAAAGTGTGTCTTACCTTAAACTCACAATTTTAGGCCAACATTAATTTAGTACCACAAAACTATCATATTCACCCGGTGCGCGCATCATTGAATGACGGTAATCTTTAGCCTTAAAATAGCAATTTAACCGTTGAATTTTAGTCAGTTAGCGCATACGAATTCTGAAAAAATGCAAAGCTCTAATCATAGCTACCTATAGAATAGAAGACAACTAGCCTTATTGTAATCATTATTTTTTGGTTTTTATTATTCAATTATATAGGTAATACGACCTAAGTATTAACAAGTGGAACAGCATTTGCAGTCCGTACGCTTACTGCAGTTCAAGCGCCTCTCTGGATATTCGTACTGATTACGGGACGTAGCATGAGGTTTTTCCGTTCTTCTGAGTTAATCCTTAGCCTTGACATCTAGAATGGAATGTAGCAAATTTACAGTAGTATCGATCTGAAAAGCAGTGAAAGCTTCTGTTGAATGACCTTGGAATATATATTGTACCCAGTCCATATGACGAGTTTAGACTAACAATTCACCCGTCGCTTAATAGCAGCTAATTTTGCCTTACCATTATGCTCCAAGCAATCCCAAGGCCAAGCCGAACCTCAGATCTCATGAAATAGAATACATCGGCCGTGCCCGACCCCAGCTCGCTATAATTACGTATAAGGGGCGTGCAAAGTTTCGCAGGTGTCTCTCCATTGATATGACACACAGAACTATGATACTGAAGTGAGATTTTTAAGAACTCATGGAGTTTTACGGACCTTAGTTTAGCACCCGACGTAATTACACGTTTAAAAGTACAAACAAATGTACCAAGCAATACTTTGAAGCAAGAATGCCTGGTGGCTATAAAAACGACTAAAACTAGGCTCCGTAAGTAATTCTCAATACGCGAGGCAGTAAAATATAAACCATTAGCACAAACGACTACCAAAGCTACACCATCGAGACTAAACGCACTTCATGGGTCGCGATTAGTAAAACCAAAACGGTCTACCGAAAGTCAACACCAGCTCGGACTACACGCAATGACGCAGGCCATGTACATTACAACTCCAATGCTCATATGTTCAGAGTAAACATCGGAAGAAATCACAGGACAGCCTCCACGCACGTCCTAACGTTAGAAGAAACACATAAATCAAACTAACCTTGGTATAATTTTAGCAAGCGGTTGCTTTTACGGTGGCTACCAGCCCCGTTGCAAAGCGGTTAATATCGAGAACTTTGTATCTTAATCATGCTACTATTGATATATGCAGTTGTTGAGCAAGTAAGCAGCCAAATTTTGAATCAATTTTAAACGAGTAACTATATCAAAAATGATTACTTACGTAAAAGCATTCTTTAACAGTTCTCTGCTCTAGATTACATTCATAATTACCCGATGCGTTGCATCAGCCATAAATAAATGCGGCAGAAGAGTTTGATTATGTTTGATTGTGTTTGATTATGTATGTACTGCAAGTCTCAGTGAAAACTTAAATCGGGTAACAACCAACCAAGCCTAAAGTTGTGCATTCAAGTCACAGCTGGACACACAGCCAAAGCTTTACACTAATCCTCCACGTAACCAATCCTAGTTTTGCTGAGTCTGCAAGAAAGACAAGTAACTGATTTTCCGTACATTTCTAAGACTACACAAAACGTACAAGAATAAGAACTAGATACAAGGAAAGATACGTTTAGGGAGAAAGCTTTTGACTTGAGCAAGCAGAATGGAATATGTTTTTTTGCTATCGCAGCACTGTTACATGCACTATGGAACAAACAAACTGAACAGATGCTCAAAGATATATGCAAATTGTTATATGACCTTTGAAAGTTATTGCAGGTTTCCATTATGGTGGTGAGTTCATGAAGTTTTTTTCTCATTTTACATCAAGCAGTAATTTTAGACTATGGGTAGCAGGAATTGATCAACGGGATATAACGTTCAACCCGCACAACAGATATTTTAACACATTGCGAATGGTTGGATTGCTATGTATCAATGTGGTTTAGGTTTCTATTACAAACAAACTCAAATTTTAGTATGCTTTGTACACCCGTGTTGGTAACGTTTTAGCATATTCATAACAAAGTTGTAAAATGAAATGCAACAAAGCAACCACTAATAAAACTATTTGTCAGTCGCAAAAGAACAGTTGCCCTATCACTTGAGCGTGCGATCACGAAAGCGGACATTTCATTGGTACTGGCTCGGTTTACAAAGCGTGATATATGAGGCGGTATGGAGTTTTAATACAAGAGCTACGGGAATATACGCCATTAAATTTTCAAGCTGTAGGTAGTGAATGTATTGCTGCATATGTGCGCCTTTCGCCATACACTCAGCCAAAGTGTTTAATCAGGTAAAAGTTCTACATGGTATTGTGGTTAACACAAAAAGTTAACCTTATTGTCTAGCATCAGATATTGTTTTATTACTAAATGCTCGGAATTACCAAGTGGTACACGCCAATGTGTAACAGACGGTTCTAGTTTGTTACTATAAACCTAATCTAGATTTGTCTCAAATCAGGAAAATAATTTCACCAATTTGGCTGAACGGGCGTATATGAAGGTATGTCGTTACCTTTGAAGTCGCAGGAAAGAACATGGATAAAACAATATAATTTTGGTTGAAACTACGAAGTAAATTGGTATGCAAACTGTTTTTTCTTCACCAGTGCTGTCTCTGGATCTACATACAAGTTTGCAAATTCGTGAGCTAGATAACCGGACATACACTTTGGTCTATATATTAGTAGGAGACAGCTGGCTGAAGTTATGAAGTACTTTGAAGGGATTCAACGGAGTTACATTTAGCTTCGTTAATGCAAGCGGTGACACATAAGCAGCCATGTTGTGGTAGCCCATGCGGTCGGATCTAACATCGTAGGATTCATTAAGAGTGGAGAGGTAATCCTCGAAGCCAGAATGTAACCTGCTTTTTTGCAACTAGGCTACACCGATATTTGTGACCTTCTTTGGTCATCATGTTCGCTAGATTAGCGATTTCCCTAGAATTGATAGTAACTTGCAGGATAGCGGCATAAGCAATTGCGCTTTGTTAACGGGTGTACATAAGATTTATGTGCCAGTCAGCTGGATGCACTAAGCTTTTCCTTAGTCTTTTTTGCGCATACTATTAAAAGTTCTGTAGTTGTTTGTCCGCAATAGCAAGGAGCAATTGTTGCACTTTGTACAGCGGTCTGTTTACTGTTAAATAAAAAATAAATCGTTTGTTCGCAAATTTATAGAGACACACCAAACCAGGCGCCATCAAGGATTACGGGCAGTTGTGTTTCACGACGATGCTTTGGGTGCACTTGTGTGTGGTGCAAAAGGTCAAGGAATTAAAAGTGCAGTAAAACGGTACATGTAGACGGAGAGTACCATATTCCTGCGCGTGTCGGGATAAGTTGAAACATGACTCAGTCGACTTACCAGTAAGTAATTGTTAGCACTGACTTTATTCAGTGGCGAGTTACATCCGCCACGTTGCAGTTTGTTAAACAGACATTTTCGGCTCTTTATAGGGCGAACGCTTTCCAGGTGAAAATACACCACCACCTGCTAAAGTGCCATAAAGCATTTTGAACACAAATTTATAACTGGCAAAGCCGCTTGTCGACTGATTTCATAATCGCTTGTTCGCAGTCAAATGACTTCCAATTTCCCCTATTGGCTGGACAGCAAACTTGATCAGGGCCTCCATAACTTTTGAGGCCCGTTAAGCATGAGTACGTCACGAATAGTCGTCTTGTTGTGTGTCCAGGTGAGCAAAGATTCAAACATTCTACTGTCTGGATTTTTCAGCTGTATAATTTTCAGGAGTGTGAAGACGTGCCCAGCTCTTCATACTGGACAACCGTTGTGGTGGTGATTGCATTTGTGTCCCTGTGGTATACAGCGAGGTTCCGTGTACTTGCTTGTCGCTTGTTACGTTTGTCTTGGGTGATAACTTTTCCTCAGTCCAGGCCCAGATCTCCAAGAACATCCGGACCTCGGAGAAAACGAAAAGTGAGGGAAATCTGGGAGCAGACCACAAGGACAAGCTTGGAATTAAATGTTGTTAATATAAAATCATGTACCCTATGCAACCATGATTAGCTTGAGAGGGCCTTTTGATTGTCCTATAAAACCAATAGCCGTAATGGTAGGTCGCTTACATCTACGTAGGGACAAGAGTGTAGTGCCAGTAGTTAACCTACGAAGTATCAGTTTGGTGTGAAGCAGCAATTTTGTAGGGAGAGAGGAAAGAAGGTTAGAGGACTGGTGGTAATTGAATAGTGAATTAAAAGCACGCAGCCAGCGAAATATGAAAGGGAACGCAGAATAAGAGAGTTAAAATAGAGTAATAGGTGGCCGCGAGACAGATTCAATGGTCAATTGGTGGTAAGGCAGCAGAATGATTAGACGCAGACCTTCTAAGAGTATAAAGATTATAGAAATAAGGGGTGGCTTTTATTGAGCTCCGGATGTGCGCAGAAATGCACGGAGCCTACGACCACTAGCTGCTGGTAAACAGAAGTTTTGAAGTTTAAGACTATGGACGGATAAACGCGCTGGAAGCAAATATCCGTGGCCAGATGTAGTGGTATGAACCCGGAATGCTGACTATTTTTGATGACAAGTAACACCGGCATAGGGGACCAATATAAAGTTTCTCTTCTCCTACGTAAAAGCCCAGCGTACAAAGCTAATTTGGGTGATGAAGCTGATCAAGAATAAATAGCTAAGATTCTGTTTAGTGTTCTACTCGGCAATCATACTATTGTTTTTACACACGTGTAGTGTATTATACCTGACGACAAAATAACTCTCGGCACGCAACAGTTTCACTGTAGTATTTGTGAGTCTTAAGGGAATTTAGTAGGTTTTTGTGTAGATTCGTCGCAGTTAGACACAGAGAGACAGCCACCGTACATCCAGTAAAGTTTCACTCTAAGCCAATTCTCATGACATATTCCGTCGATGCATAATAGGTGCAGTAACATAGGAGAAGTATATATGTAAGCATGCGTAACAGAACCAAAGCACTACATCTAAGTTTCGAAAACATAACAACCGTGAGCCCCCGATTCCTGCTTATTCGCGAAGTCTATAGCAAATCCTCAATCGTGTAAGATAAAATTTGGAACCATGGAATAGGTCCACTTTGAAAGGGTAAAATAATTCCTGTACCTACAAAGTATCCGCAGTGAATAGCGCAAAATGATAGGCCTATGTTTACAGCAACGACCGAATTTCAAGGCACCGCTGGTAAGCCATTAACATGAGAAACTTTTTCACTTCCATGTACAACCACCTTATCGCTGTTCAACATTAGCATCCTTATTATGCATCTTCACTGATGGTAACTAACGCGCCTTTGCCAAAGTGCAGCAACGAACAAAGTGACTAAACGTAAGCAACGAACAGGCAAATTGCAAACTAATATTGGGAGCAAGATGGATGTGCCGTAGATGCGACAGAAGCAGTGGTTGACAGAAACGTTTCCAGATTATGTTATACAGTTCGGAAAAATTTTCAATCCCGACGGCGCTAATACAGCTGCGTTGATAATTAAATTACTTGACGTCGTCTATCTGATCGCCGCCATGGGTCCGCATTGGTCTTGCTCTTTATCATTCATGAAAAGCTTTTCACTTTGACTGTGCAAACTACAGCCTAAAGCGCATGACAACTAGAGCTAGTTTATCCATTGCAAGTTAACACGTTATTATTTGTCAAATATGAACGCAGTGTCGTCGTTACATTAGAAATCAAGAAGTCTGTCACTTGGTAATAGCTATACACCCACTACTTGGTGCTCAGCGTACTCCATTTTCACCACCGTGCTAATGGCAAAGTTGAAGTATATTGGTTACAGCGGCAAAGTGGTTTCACACTGCCAGAGAAATGGAATGGCGCTGGCGTTTAACCGTAAACCCTAACAATGCAATAACTATGCACATCTTGCGCGTTGTTGCTGTTACATAAATTTGTGTGCACCTATCCTTACTTGCTAGTAAAAGAGAGCTCAACTACAAACCAAAACTAAAGCTGTTATTATAATAGGAAACATAAAAACTGGGCCGCCAGCAAGCGGGGTGGTGCTCACATATCTGAAATAAGGTAAAGCTATGGACAATGCAGCCTCAACTTTGACATAACACAGCTTATTGCACAAGCGTTTGAATTTTCTTGCGCTTCTTAGTATATGGAAAACGACAGACGCAGGCAGATCAGAGATAAATAAGCTCAGGCTCTTTTATTATGACCGACATCATCTGAACGGGACTGCCTCGCCATAAATTGCACTGTAATTCATCCGCCGCAGTCGGTAGGGAATGCCTTATGTTGCTATGGCTGTACTGTTAATTTATACAACAATCTACAAAAAGCGCTTAACGAATATTAAAAGAGTTAGATAAAGTCCAGATGCTCCATAGGCTTTGTGAAATTTTAGCAGTCTTGTCTCAAGTTGGATTTCTACTTGTGCGTGCGGATTGAAATTAAAGGACTAGAGATGAGGGCGTTCTAGGACTGCTGAAATCGCTGGCAAAGCTGAATGTTTGATTTATCTCTCAATTTGTTCCGCAGCATGCCAAATTATGTGGATCAGCTGCCTACTGTTGTCGCTAATAATTTTCTTAACACCAAACATCTAACTGTTAGTGATTGGTATCAGGTTCTATAATTATCGATGACTACCAAGAGAAGGACCTTCATTACTTACCAGGCAATCTAGCACAACTAAGCTTCTTGGTCCTTCTTCAAACTGACGAGCAATTTTGCCCTACTATATCTTCCAGCCTCATTAATTTTACTTCCAACGGATGAATGCGTGGTGCCTCCAGATTCTTCAGAGACCACGCCTTAGCCAAAGAAAATACAGGGAGCCATACATCTGCAAATAACAGAGCAAATGAACGCTTAACTAGAAGCATAGCCAGTTCCAACTTGCCATGCAGTGGATCTCTGACAGTGTTCCAGGAGCTGGTGAGCTTTGCCTAGATAATTTTCTTTTTATGAAAACCATAATTGTCCGTTTAAAAAAATGCGTTTCGGCGGATATGACTCGACACTGAATAAAGCAACAACCCATGAGTTCAAACTGACAAGCCAAAATGCAGCCCACTTCACGTTACTTATTATGTTAATTACACTGCAACTTCTGTATCTGCGTATGCCGTCGCCTATTATTTCTACGAATTTATGCATCTACGGTCGTCTCTTTCCTTCCTGGGTTGCACGGTTGCGCTTTGCTTTGCGCACACGCGAACCCAGTGTATCATCATATCTCGTAATCCTTCTCCTTAATTTGCTCCTGATTGATCATCCGGGACCACTGATCTATTATTGGCTAGTGTGTGAATGCAATATATATATTAAAAACGGTCCCAAGCTAGCGAAAACACAAGTATTAGTTTTATATTTGCACCATCGTACAGCTCCAAACACGAATGTTGGAAAAAGTTTCTACTGTCGCTGTTACAATTGCCCCAAATTGTCTGTAAAATTGCATCTACTTGACCACGCCTTCATGTGGGTGAATTGCGTAGTCGAATATACATACATATTTACTTACACCTGCTGAATGATTTTATTTGCTACATGAAGGCAGGCCAGCTGCTAGTAACGTCTGGCGGATATGCGACCCTTTGAACTTCAATTCTGTTCGGAAAGCACTTACATGGATCGGATGTCATGATAAGTTGACAGGGAAGCGGAGATTTTGTCTTCGCAAGTCGGCAATATTTATGGGCCCATAGCACCGTTGCGAACATCCGCCGAAAAGCACACGCTGGTCGGCGCTTATATGTGCACTTATGGCCAAAGTTATCAGCACTGCTTTTGATGAGCGATTATCAGTAAAGTTACTCTTTTGCCAAACATTTAAGAGGTGCGAAAATAGAGTTTGCATAATTTATCCAGTTCTGTGGTCTCCTATTTGCGAGAATACCACGTCCACCAATGAAATCCACTTAGCGCTAAACAAAGGGTTGTAAATTTTACCTTACCACGTAAGTCCTTCTGAGAATAGTGTATTATTACCTCTTATACAGATATTTTATATAAATGGAGCAACTGCATTTTACATTTCCTTAACATATAGCAAAGTTTTAGTGTTCCAAATCGTAGTGGGTTTCTGCCTGGCACGTCTTCTTCCTATATAAAGCTGCACTTGTCTGGTTAGCAACACTGCAACTTGGCAGATGTGACCCACCACCGAATGCAGTCACTGCCATTTGCATCACCCTGGCAAGTCCCACTTAATCACTTACCACTGCTTTACATGCATACGCTCACACATGCTTACATTACCCCGGTAATAGTAATTCATCTTACATTATCAACGCAGTATTAACGCTGTTATACCTCCCAAGTTCACATTACAGCTTTATGTTCCTGCAACTAACTTATTCTTACGTGGCGAAACGTCACTGCTTGTACAAATTTGTGCACGCCGGTTTTAGTGTGCCACAAAAGGTTTACGAATAAAATGTTACTTACTTTATTTAGCCTTTTATCTGCTTGGACATAGTTTAACAAACCCAGCAGTGGGTGAATGCAGCTCTGTGAAAATGCGCTACGAAATTTCTCGTATTGCGAAAGTAATCTGAAAAGTGTTTATTTTCCGATGAAGTAATATTATTCCAAACGTTTTTGTCCGACTGCAATGCGCAAAGCACGGTATTTGAGAAATATAATCTTTCATTCATAGAGCTTCACATAGAAATTGCAAACGTTTGTTAGATTAAGTTTGTATTTTAATTATGAGCAGGATCATGAAAAGACAAAAGTTTCACTAACAAAATGCGTCACTATATAGATTTGGCTTTCCACAAGTTAATGGCACTGTCTATTACGAACACAAGCAGTTATACTTCCGGTACATCGGTTGTGGAATGCAAGATATATGCCTAACATACGTTTTTTATGATTACTTCTCATCCAGTTATCGCAGCTAAATACCAACTGAACAGACTTTGTTGTAACCCAGATGCACAAACACCTTTTAAATTAAAAGGTGTCTATGTTCCGTTAAATAATATATACTTTTTTGCAAGCCCAACGAAAATTATGAAACGTGCGCATATGCCGACTAGAACATATTATTAATTCGTAAGGCCTCAGAGCTACAAACCTAGAGTTTTAGTTGTACCTAAAATACTTGTGAAAGTAGCCACATTTACATATTTATATTGTTGGCGTCCTCCGGTTCCCGTAGGTGTAACACTGGTCTACGCGGGGTAACTCATAGAGTGCTTGCGTACTAAAGAAACCAAATTAGCTTGCGATGCACGACCCACAGCTTATTCGAAAAATCCATATCCAGTGGAAACCCGAAGGAATATGACCGGAAGATATGTTAATGAGAGCTACATTTTTTCAATATGGCCAAACCACACTCCTTGCCGGACAAACACAAAGACGCTGTATTTACTGAATGCAGTACAAACAGGAAGGTGGTTGGACTATGGTCCACTCCAAACTGAGTGCATGGAACCACTCTTTGAGTCCAGCATGGCGACAAAGACCGTGTACCACGTCCAATTTATTAAAGTCCAACTGTCGCCTGGAGACGAGGTTGTGGGTAATAGACAGATAGGCACCTTTGTAACATACACATTAAAAGCAGCCAAACTAGGGATGTCAAAATACAGACACGATCTACAGGTTAAAATAAATAAGCTCAATTGAAAAAGCAAGCAAACCTGCCAGTATAAATGTACCCTGAATGTACAAATGTAATAATGTTTCTTAAATACTTATTCGCGATAGGTGAAAGAACGCAGAAACTTTTTTTAATGACAGAGACGCAAAAATGTTGGCGAACTTAACTACAATTAGCTTAGACAACGTGCACACGTTCGATTAAACGTTAAGATAAGGTAAATGATTTACGAAGTAAGGCACGATAGAAAACACATTCTGAACTAAAGATACAACACGCGGTTATTAATTCGGATGAAGCGCAACCAAAAACCATGCTCTTGTTCTACTTAATTACTCAGCGGAACACCTATTCTTTTCGACGCTGGTACCGAGTGACCTTATTCGTCTCTCTAAGCCAAGCTTACTTAGGCACCCTAAACCGCATACGCTACTGCAACATGCGCTCGAATTCCATGGTGTACACACCATTAATGACTGACCATTCCGTAAGTTCTATGAGATATATATATATATATTCCTCTGGAAGACTCGTCAGAAGTTAGACTATTTAACTATAAAACAGTTCTCAGCCTTAGCCTGCCGATCATTGTCGTCGTGTCTGGTTGCATTTCTTTAACAAGCCAGATAACTCTGTACCTTGCGTTAGTCTAATATCATCTGACCAGTCTCCTGCTTTCTGCCTGCATCCATAATACCGAGACCTATATGATCTAGGCACTGCATATCCAACGCACCGATTCCCTCACCCCGAAAACTTTGCTGGATTCGCTTACACTCTATTACTATAGCTTATTTTAATCAGCACAGCTCTCGATTCTGCCCTTGTCATTTCCGTACTGCGCTTTCTGTCTTCATTGTACTCTGATTAATCAAGTATCGTCTGAAAGATCGTTTGCTCTCCGAGCTCTCTCAGATCACTGTTATGTCAATAGTCAACGTTTGGTTGACGGATCGCTTGGTGTGCCTCCTCAGTTTCTTCACCATTTATCTTGACCCGGTATTTTCATTACTGCGCTTGTTGTATTCCTTCCTTCCTTAATCGGACTGACACCTCTCAGTACCTTGCCAAGATTCTATTTACTTTTCTCTGATTGCTTCTACGCTACAAAGACACAAACGGTCTAGACTCTACGAACTTGACGCTGGTTCGCTCCCCACGCGAGCCTGCTAGACTTTTTCACTCTTTATTGGTATAGCCTATCTACGAACTTTAATATTATCAATTAATGTGATTGCAGCTTCTATTCCTTCTTCTACTGGATGGCCGGAACGCACTGCTCTGCCGTGGTCATGTCCCACTGATCTGTTTCTTCCTTTCTGCTTCCTCCAGTGCAACTAAGACTTACGTGGAATACGCTCCGCAGACTAAACAAGATGTTTCCTTTACATTTTGAGCCTGCTAGACATGCCTACCATTTATTGTTAGTATTTACTCACCTTCATTATATGTCCTTATGCAAAGGCTCCGACTAATCCAGTCTTACACGATCGGCCTCCTGCTCTCCGGATTCATTCAGACTTCTGAGACGTCACTTAGTTCGGCTGACCCAATTACCCGATTACATTACCTGGAAAGCCTCGTGGGCTTTTCGCAACTCATCAATAAATCTTTCGCATCCTGACCCTATGCAGACTTAACGCTCTTGTTCCCCTACCCGCGGGGCTGCCACACCCGTTCACCCTTTCTTGTTAAGGCCTTTTTCCTCCCTTTATTGCACTTGCTATTCCCACACGCCGAATAATCCGGTCTCGCCAGATCGGTCACTTATTATCCGATTTCCCACAGAGTTCTTCGACGTTACAACTCTTGGTTCGTCTGACCCAACCTTTTGTTTACATCATCTGGAAAGCCTCGTGGGCTCCTCCATTCTTTAGCAATAAACCCTTCTCATCCCGACCCTAACCTTTTCTTTTCTCGCTTTCTGTTTTCATCCCTGTTTTTAATTGGACGTCCAGCTTTACTGCCATGCCGTTATCTTGTCTCACCGGATTAGTCTGTTTCCCTCTCACCCCTCCCATGTTACAGAGACCTAAACAGTATATACGCTCCGCAGGAATAACTCTGTTATCCCTACTCTTAGGGACAGTTAGACTTGTTTCCTCGTTAGTGTTATAGCCCTTTTCTTACATTTATTTTACGCCTAGTCCCAAAGGGCCGATTAATCCAGTCCCGCTTTGTCGGCCTCCAACTCAAAGAATACAATTGGACTTATGAGACCTCACTTCTCTTGGTTCGGCTGACCTTATGGTTCTGTTTCCATTACGTGGAGAGGCCGGTGGGCTTTTTCACGCTTTACCAATAAGCCATTCTTATCCAGACCCTAACATTTTCTTATATCGCTTTTTGTTTTCATTCCTTTTCAGTCGGACGGTTGGCTTTTCGGCTCTGCCGTGATCTTGCCCCACCTGACCGGTCTGTCTCTCTCTGCCTGCTCCTATGCTACTAAGACTTAAGCGGTATGCGCTCCGCGTACTAAGCATGATGTTTCCCTTACATCTAGAGCCTGCTAGACTTGCCCACTAGTTGTTATTAACTCAGTTCTCACAATTACTTTGTGTCCTTATGCAAATGCGCCGACTAATCAAATCTTACCCGATGGGCATCCTGCTTTCCGGATTCATTCAGACTTCTGAGACGTCACCTCACTTGGTTCGGCTGAATCCACTATTACTTTACACTACCTGGATAGCCTCGTAGGCTTTTCATACCTCACGTCAATAAACCTTTCTCATCCTGGATTGCCAGACCTCACAGCCCGGTGGTGAGCTAGTCCCATTTATCAGTTTTTTTCTCTCTGACTGCTCCTATGCTACCCAGGCGTAAGCGGCATACGCTAAGTAGACTTAACGCTCTTGTTCCTCTACCCGTGAGGCTGCTAGACTCGTTCACTGTCTGTCGTTACAGCCACTTTTTCTGCCTCTATTGTACGTGCTATCCCTACACCCTGACTAATGCAGTGACGCCAGATGGGCCACTTGTTATTTGATTTCACTCATAGTTATTCGACGTTACAAAACTTGGTTCGGCTGACCCAATTTTCGTATACCTAACCTGGAAAGCCTCGTGAGCTCCTCCACACTCTATCAATAAACGTTTCTCCTCCCGTTTCTAATCTTTCCTTATCATGACATATGTTCGCAAACTTTCTTCCATCAGAGGACCAGTTCTCACTGCCCTGCTCTGGGTCTAGTCTTACTTGAACAGTAGACAGTTGTTCTCACCACAGTTGTACGATTCAATCTCAGTGCGCCGACTAACCTATTCTTAGCTGAACGTTCTTCTGCCGGCCTATTACTCCAAGATGTCATTGCCTTTTCCGACCAGGGTCTGGCAGCGACATCACTCTCTTCCACTTGCGTCCAGACCGCTGTTGCTTTTATTTCCCTCTTATCAATGGCCTTCACTGTTATTGCGCTCCATTTTTATTCCCACGGCTTACACTCATTTCGCCTAACCAACTTATCTTCATGCGTATGGTCTCCTCCGCTCCGACTTCGCTCCTGATTACTGGCGGCACTCGGACCATTTCTAAGTACTTCTTGATTAGTACTTCCCTTAGGATGCTCACCTTACCACTCTTCATATGCTTCTGCTCTTTACCTTATATTCGCAATTGTCCTTTAGTGAGACCGCACCTGGCAAACTGACTCCCAGTGCGCGGCAGTTTTGGCCCCCTATGACCCTTTTCTCTAGATGCTGACGGCTTTTGGACGGTGGAATCATGAGCGCTTTAGCGTAATTACTCTCATGAAGTACTCTTCGCACTGCGCTCCGCATTTTTCGCTCCTAGCCGATGCTTTGAATTTTCTTTTCCGCTTAGAACCTTGCATTACCTTTTTGCTCCCGCATTCCGTCTCAACCTAGTATTGCTTAGTCTCACCCAAGATGCCTCTCGCATTCTGACTGCTTTCAGCACCATCGGTTTACCTGTTTCTCTCCAAACATCGCATCCTTCGCTCAACCTTTGTCAACACGCTTTATTATATCGGTCTCTGGACCCTGCGCGTGCAGAACCTTCTTCCTACCCAGTAGCTGTAGTCTGAGTCACACCAACGACGTGAAGTTAAGAACGTGCTTGCAAATCATGTACACTAAACAAAATTACATAAGTTTTAAAATACTTAAGCACCATTGTGCGCCACCAATCTGTGTTAGCGCTTCTTGATTCATTGCTGCCTCTGTATTTCGCTGCCTCTTGTCCGTTGCCCGTATTTTCTCCAAATTTCCACAGTTACAGCCGCCAAAACAAGAAGGTTTACCCACTGGGGCAGGTCGCCCCATCCTCAGAGGCCAGCTGTTTTTAACGCTTGATCCTTTCTCCTGATGATGAAGAACCCACACATCGTTCCAAATGGAGCTCCTTCCGCCATTCCGGAGACGCTACATTCACAAAATCTAAACAAATGGGTTTAGCTCGCTTCGTTCTCACAGTAGAACAATTCACTCACCCGGAATAATATATTTACACGGCCCCGTGTTCCACAACGAAAGACAACAAATCCTGGCATGATTACCTTCACTGCCTCAAACATTTCGATTCTCCAGTCACATGGAGCTTTTCTGATGTCATTTCACGGACAGCATTGAGTGGAGTTTTCACATGACCATGGAGCCAGTTACACTTACATTTGAAGGAATTCCGAATCCCCTTTGCGGAGAATGGCGTTTTCGCCTGTTGTGGACATTTTCAGCCACAAGAAACAACTGCACTTACCGTCCCCATGACAATTCCCGCGTGGATAGCTGGACAGGTTTTGCGAGTCGGACAAGAATATAACAGAAAAAGCCGCCTCTACTAACAATGTGTTAACTCACCTGCATCATTTGTCATTCGACGCTGCGACGCTTTTACGTAACTGACCGGTTTTAACGACTACTGCCGGATCATTACTAAGCCATTTGGCCAATTAAGGAAGAATTTTGGCTGTCAACGGACTGCGAATAATAGAGTGTAATATCGGTCTATAAGATGCATAGCCGACTAGCACTACTGTTCAACGGAAGCTACGGCAGTGTTCCAGGGCGTGGTGGGTTTTCGCCTGGCAAACTTTCTTCCTATGATAAGCCACAAATGTCCGCTTAACAGCACTGCGACGTGGCGGATGTGACGTGCCACAAAATAAAGTCACAGCTAAACATTTCACACTGACGCAGCCCTCAGCCTTCTACATCCAATCTGTGCAGCTGATTTTACTATGAAGAACGTTTTGATAGAGCGCTAATCATCCCGATTTCGTAATGCTCATCGGTTGCACCAAAACCTTGTTTAAGCTGCTGCGCTCACGAACCACTTCATGACGAAATTACCCCCAACTTGTATCTTCACTTATTTTGTGCGCAACAGCGCCATCATGTTTCTTGGTCTGACTATAACCTGACGATATGCTCGCTCATATGGACTACATCGTTTCGTTTATACCTTTCATTAAAACGAAAGTTTTCAACATTCCAAAGAAACCATGCTTGTATGTGTATTTAATCACGCCTTAACAGTGTGTCTTGTTATACCGAGCATATACGATTTAATTATTTATTTATTTATAAGCAAAACTGCTGCAAGGTTGGCGGTTACACATCATAAGAATTTATAACCGTGTGTTGTGTCTTTATTTCATGTTGTGAGTTTCCTAGCTTGCTTTAATGCGTAAATCTTTTACCTTTTCTCATCTTTTACTTGACCTTGCTCACGTTGTCTAAATTAATTCTAGTTAACTACGCTAATGTATTTGCGTTTGCGTCATTTACTAAATATATTTTCTGAATTTTTCCACTCACTGAGCGGCGCAATATCACTTCCAATACCTTACTTGCGATGTCGTTGCAGTTCCCCGTAGCTCATTGATCTCAACCACGGACTGTCAACGGTCATGTTTCCGTTCCAGCCCTACCAGGGTCCCCTGGAATACGCACTGCTCACAATCCTCAAAAGAATGAAGCGCGTACATTGTGTTTCCGGGTGTGTAATGGCTATCTGAGTGAGTGTGGATGTGACGATTTTCTACTTTTGCAACTAAATTTGTTGGTTTGTAGTTATGTGGACTTGTGAAATTGTAATGTGTATTTCTCGGTACGTTAGAACATTTTGTACTATTCTTCGGAATTGCAAGAATAGAATATCTTATCAATGGCTACATCTGGGGTCGGAATTGCCTGCCAATTTGGCCTGCCCAGGACGCCAGCGCCTCCAGCTAGACCACGGGCGGCTTGTGCTGCACTACGCACATTTCCTACCACATTCCCCATATTCGGTGTTATCCCGAAGGAACAGGACCGGGAGGCATGTAAATGGGAGCCACGTTTCATCAGCGGAGTAAAATCACACTCACAAGCAAATATTAGCAAGCTGCAGTAGGGAAACAAGCGCTCACAAGGCGGTAGCAGGACTGTAGTCTGCTCCACATTAAGTGCATGAAACCGCTATTAAACTCTTCCGCGGCCACATGGACCGTGAATCCTGTCCCCTTAGCAAAGATCAACTGTTACATGAAGACTCTATGGTCGAGGTTTCTGAGAAATATACAAGTAGGTACCTAGGCAACCTGTACACAAATCACAACCACACCGTAGATATCTAGCAACAGTGAACCAATTGAAATGACAATAACAAATTAACTAAATCAATTGATGCATTCAGATATGGTAACATAGCTAAGAAATCAAAAAGGATTTGATATAAATTGGTTGTCGAAATAACAACTATAGGTGCAAGAGGTCAGAAGGCGTATTTTAGTAAATTGCCGCAAATCCGAATTTTATGCTAGTTAACTACGACTAACTCGAGCGACGTGTGCAATCTAATAAAAAATACTGCAAGTACCCCTTAAGGACAAATTAAAGCAAATCCATCGCCTAACATTTAGTGACCTAGCGTGCACTAAAGCGGTCAGTTAATCGGATGCAGCGTATTTACAAACGCTGCGCTGGTTCTGCTACGTTTTCTGCCGACCCGTTGTCTCTTTGGTGGCGGTCATGGGTGTCTTGCTATAGGCTTAATACTTGCTTGGCTCAGTCAAATGCTACCGCATGTGCTACCGTACCATAAGCTCGAGATAGATGGAGTACAACCCATCGGCGCAGGCCCCTTCCGCAATTGCCTCTTCTTCACTGTATACGTGAGAGAATTTTCTTACACTTCGGTGCCTGCCTTTGAGATACGATCGCGCCATGTACGCAGATCTATTGCCTTCCTTATATATATATATATATATGTACATATATATATATATATGGTTGGCGGCATCCGGTTTCGGCTTTGCCTGTCACTGTGGCCAGCCACAGGACGCCTGCGCTTACAGAGCGACCATGGGTGGCGTGCGTTGCTTCACCCACAGCACCAACCACGTACCCATATCCAGTGTAACCCTGAAGGAATAAGACCTGGGAGGCATGTAGATGGGAGCCATGTTTCATCAACGGAGCCGGCCCACTCCTTCACAGACAAACACAAGCACGCTGTAGTTAGGAAACAAGCGCACACAAGACGGTGGCTGGACTGTAGTCCGCTGCACCCTGAGTGCGAGGAACCGCTCTTTGATCCTAACAGGGTCACAAGGTCCGTGCAACCCGTCCCCTCCAGCAACCACCAACTGTCTCCTAGAGCCAGTATATATATATATATATATATATATATATATATATATATATTATATATATATATATATATATATATATATATATATATATATATATATATATATATATATATATATATATATATATATATATATATATATATATATATATATATATATGGCTTGCGGTACGTCTGCCTGTTTAGCGATTGTACTGACCATATATACTATATAGATAGATAAACATATATACACATATATTTACTATATAGATACTATATACATATACATAGCTACTATATATACCGTAAGCCTTAGTCCTGGTAAATAATGCACAGCAGCCACTATATTCATAAATTCTTAATAACCAAATCAAGCTCGTCAATATCAACGGCAGTGGGTCTGTCAACCTGGTGTATCAACGCCCTTTTTTCTTTTTCGTTACTATTTAATAGGCTGCAGGCAATGCCACAAAATGTTGCCAGTATGGCCTTGCACAATTAAGCGCTGGACTTAGTTCACAGATTAAAGCCCTTCCCACCTCGTCGTCTATCGCTTGACTTTCGCACGTTAAGTCAATTCTGTCTGATTTGAGGCTATATACACCCGTCGTTCGCTGAGTGTTCAGATAAGAAATAAGCTTAAGCTTAAAATGATGTTAGGTGTGCAAATGTTGTTAGTTCAAACGGTTTTACTCAACAAAAGCGGCAGCAATTTCTATGCGGTACATCTTAGGAATGGTAAATCCTTGTGCCGTATATATTCATAAGCATATACTCGGATCCGTAACAATATATATATATATATAAAGAGTTAAATTGGAGTGAACCTTAGCCAGCTGATTGTGTTCATCTTCAATAACGTTATTGCGTCCGCGACATATTTACATAGTTTTTGGACCACTTGTAGTTCTCGTGGTTTCGTTGCTAGCCAACTTACTTCGTATGATAGTTTCGAAAATAATTGTGTTCACATAGTCGTATGTAGTAACAGATATAATTTATTTTATGTTATTTTACGTGAGCGGCTGTTGTTTGACATCCCCGTTCGGCTGCGCTTGTAATGCATGTTGACAACGTGCCTACCTGTCTATTACCGTCTACCTCGTCTATACTGGCTCCAGGAGACGTTTGGCCGTTGCTGGAGGGAACTGAGTGCGCGGTCCTTGTGGTCATCCAAGACTCAAAGCGTGTTTCCGTACAAACGGTGTGGAGCGGACTACGATCCAGCCACCGCGTTGTGTGTACAAGAATCCCCAATAGAGCTGCTTGCGTTTGCCTATGAAAGCCTATGGTCCGGCTCCCTTGATGAAACCTGGCACCAATTCAAATGCCTCCTTGTCTTATTTCTACGGGTTTTCACTTGATATGGGTTATGGGATGGCGAGATTGGTGGTGAAGCGCTAGTCCACTATGGACCTATTATAGGCACAAGCGTCATGTGGATGGCCCCAGTGACTGGCGAATCCGAAACAGAATGCTGCCAACCATGTGAAAGAGGGTATAGCAGCAAAATTGGATAATGTAACATGGGACACGAAATCCTTATCTGCAAGTATTCGTCAGCTTCGTGCAAGTTATCTTTCGTTGTATTTTGCTTCAAGACATGGTTTTAGTCTTTCAGATTACATCAGAAATGTTAAATGCACGCAACGCATAACGTTTACATTGTATTGGTGGTAGTTTCCGTACTGCAGTTATCTGGGACCTGACTTGTTAGGAAGTCGCAAAATTTGAATTAATTCACATAATTTTTCTGGTATCTTCAATATTCAACTCAAACATCAATATAACAATATATGTACTGCAAATTCAGTCCACACAGTTCGATTATTGGAACCAACTGTGTATAGCCTAAAACTTAGTTATATAGTTAATACATGTAATGTGCAGGTGCACCAATGCTGTCATCTACAGTAAAATGCGAAACCAGAACACTTGCGGGGATACTAATGATGAACGTTTCTCCCATGCATTGCTTTAACTTTCCATTATACGTTGTTATGAATCCGCTCTGAGTAGCCGTGTAACTAATGACTAGAAATGGCTATTTAGCTATAAATTGCTTAGTCAGCTTTAGTCAACGCCGCGCTGCTCTACTATCGGAGCCAAAATAAAGTGACATTGGATTTCGCATATCATTGGGCCAACACTTGCTTCCTTGACACCTGAAGTATTATACAATAAGATTGCGTCAAGTTCACTAAAACCACGGAGAGGGGAAACAATATGCAACGAATTGCTATTCGAGTTGCTGCTGTTTGTGTCCTCTGTAAACAAAAGTAGCAGCGGTATCTAAAAATTCGTATTATGCCTAAATTTTTCTTTGTTTCAGGATGCGTTGATCAATGAAATTTCTGTCAAATTCCCACAGTCACAGAGGCAAACTTTTGTCAGGCTTTTCAAAAGCCAAGAGGTTTTAAAGTTGCAAACTTTCATTGCTTAGTTTGACTTTACTCTACCTTAGCCTACAAGGTTACAATAAGCCCCCCTAGTATTTCAAATTGTTGTTTTGCGATATGCACTGCGGCTTCCATTTATTGACGAAGGATACGTTAATAGGCGTGGATGACGTGTGTGAAATAACTCTGCATTCACCTTTGCGATTCGGCGTAGCTAACACGGAGTTTTATGTATCGGTTTTGGAGTTCAATGTCATACACATATATTTTTTGTTTCTATAGCTACAAGCCCTAAGTACACCAGCAAAAGCATTGCAACCAACGCAGTTGGAATTTTTGTTGGTGCTATGCCATTGAGTACAAGCACTTCGAAATTCTGTCGTACATAAAGGTCACGTTTTCTTTCTGGTTTTAAACCAAAATCATGACATTAATTACATCATCACAATTGTAATAGAATCCTTCCCGCGATGCTAATGGTAGTATTTATAGAAGCTGAAATAACGCCTACCAGACCAAGGTGGCCTCGATATTTAGGAAAGACAACCAGGTTTATCTTCGAATTCCGTGTTATCATTAACACTTGTCTTAGCTAATACAATAGAAGAATTGTCGTTGTACAAGCTTTACCATCACTATAGGCATTCAACTCAGACCAACTAGTTATTTTTGCGTAATAACCAGATACCTTGATAAATGAAACTAGGATGTTCGCTAGGCAAATAATATGCTAGCTTGGCTTGTATGGTGCCTCAATGAACTCGCCTTAGGGCGCTAAAAACCAGCGATTTATTTAACTGTTTTCAGAAGTAAGTACCATAGTGTTGATGTGCTTCGGACACCCATGTTTACCGTAACATCTGCTGCAATCCGTTTTCCCAAACAAAGGCAACCGTAGGTATAAGCAAAAAGGTATTTTGGCGGTATCAAGCATGTCTGCAGCACTGAGCACTTTAACCGTAAACCTCGTGCCATTGAATTTTATTTGGAAAGTTTATGTATTAATACCATTACACATTCTAGTGCATATCTGGTTAAGTGACTTATGTGGTTCCCTTTAATAAAGGACAGCCCGACTCCCAAATTTTACGTGCAATCAACATTGCGTGATCTACGCTGTGTCCTCATCGTGGCTTATTTAAATAAAATTGTAGTTTAAAAGGGAACACACTCATTCGTGATAGATCAGTTACTAGTTGCCTAGACCAAGGCAACCTTGTTGTCAGAAGTTTACTTAGATGTTATTTTTCCAAACCCGTTGAGCTTAACTTTTAACTAAGGTAAAAAAAGTGACTGACAATTTATTGCTCACAACACGTTTCTAGAAGTGCACTACAACAACTTGATCATATCAACTCTTTCAATCCAAATGTGTTTCAGCCTAAATGTTCTACCAGCCTATAAGTAGATAAAAAGCATGTAAATAAACTAATAATTATTTTCGTTCAAGAGTGGCACGTCTAGGGAGACAGGCTCAAATAAATGGATTTTACAATTATTTTAAAACAATCGTAACGGTGCCAATCGAAAGTTGTTCCGATGTTCAAGGTTGTAAACTAACAACTTGTACAGATGTAAAAATAGTACTTTTGATTATAGTGAGGCCGGATAAGTATCTTTGGGCAAAAACAATCTGTCATAAATTGAAGGAATACATCTGTTACTAATAGATCAGGTTTTACAAAGGACCAATTAGAAAAGAACTGAAGGAGAACAAGACAGCTGATTTACTGACGCGTTGTGTTCATGTGAGTGGAAAGTAAAG
This sequence comes from Dicrocoelium dendriticum, assembly GCA_944474145.2. Taxonomy (NCBI): domain Eukaryota; kingdom Metazoa; phylum Platyhelminthes; class Trematoda; order Plagiorchiida; family Dicrocoeliidae; genus Dicrocoelium; species Dicrocoelium dendriticum. The sequence continues at coordinate 1,465,146 of CALYDF020000004.1, forward strand.
ATAAAACGCGAGTACGTAGAAGGAGGCGCGAAGCTGAACTTTGCAGATATTTTAGTGCCAACGTGTATCACATATAACAAAATGCAGCGCTAGTCGATTTGCTACTGTAAAGCCATAGACTGAACTTTTCGGTGTTGTGTCATATCCGCTACTTTGCAATGTTGTTAACTGGACATTTCTAGCTTCCTATACGAAAAGCGCTGGCCAGGTAAAAGCGGAAGACGTCCTGGAACAACGCCATTACTCTACTTGATCGGCTATAGGTAACTGAAGATACAGCTAATGGAAAATTTATTAGCTCGGCTTTTCACAGTTAGGTTATGCCTAATATATTCGTTGGCTGACGTATTTCAGGTGAAAGCCTGGTTTGTCCGTGGATCTTTTTCTTTCCTCACCAAATATCTTTGATCGTTTGGTAAGCAGGTCCTAAATAAGACACTTTGTAAAATGATGGATCAGTCGCTTATAGAACGGCGCAATGTTTTTGGTGAATGTATCCAAAAAGTTTCATGATTCAATATTTTTGGCAAACGGAATAAGGTCGAACTTAAATGTTAGGCCCATAATTAGTGCAGATTGTCCAAAACAACGAATTGGGTCCACTTGTGGTAAGTAACTTAGCTGCTTCGTAACACGGGAGTCCATGGCCATGTGAACGTTCGTAGTAAACATACAGCAGCTCCAGTTGAGTGGTAAGTAAAACGTGATTTTTTAGTGGTGAAAGCAGCCAAACGCAACTTTTCAGGCAATATTGAAAAGTAGCATTATATCAAGGTTTAGCGACTAAGGAAACATTAGCATCCACAGGAACACCGACCTTCTGAAGTCATGCAAATATTCCGTGTATACATGTCATTTTATATGTTAGCAAAAGTGTCAGGAGAAGCTGAAAGTGAATAAAATATACTTAGGCACGCCGAATCAAAACGTCATGGCCACCGAAGCTTTGAAACCATTTCAGCTAACGAATAAGTAATTTGTCCGAATCATAGGTCGTAACTTCAGCGAAAAACTGATCTACCTATTTCTAGCTGCAGGAACAGTATGATTCAAAGAGGCGTGTTGAGGCCGCGGCGATAGATGTTTGCATAGTAGCTGACCGTTTTAATTATAGTAATAGTTTAAAAAGCCAACCAACAAAAACAGCGCACAATAACAGACAAAAAGAATGCATCCGAAAAGCAGTTGAAAATATGATTGTTTGCGACGGTATTTGAACTCATAAACCTTAATAAGCATGCATGGTCCATAAGTATCTCATGTGCGTGATTGTTAAATGTAACCTGGATAAAATGTGAGGCATGCAGATCCAGAACAAGTTAAAATGAGCAGCATCCTCCAAATGCGCTTAAGAGCGAGGAAGGGGCAAAGGGATTAGGTAACCAAACTAAGGGCTATATTTTTCCAATAGCAGATTTGCGCATTTTGGCGACCAATAAGGTTTCAGCCTAGGTGCTCCTAAGATGCTGAAGACTTTATACTCTGGTGACAAAACGTAGGCCAGAGGCAATAATATACGCGTGTGTGACATGGCAGTGGGAATAGAATGGCCAGAGGAATCTAGTAGGATCGGATGGGATTAGTTCGGACGAGGAGGAGACGGCGGAAGTAAAGGGATGCCATCGTTGAAAGCAGATGAAGGCTAGGCCGCAAGACGGATGCGCCATAAATACAGAGGCAGTGCGTTGCATTCCAGGTAGTTAACCATAAATCGGTAAAGTTGGAAGATATTAGGGGATAGCAGACGCTGATAAGTAAATGACAAAATATATGACGAGCTGAAGTATGCCAAAGCAGTGCAGTAGCATAGAACTTAGTGCAAAAGCGTGAGGGCCGAGGCTTTTCTGGAGCCATAAAAGAATAGCAGTCTGGACACTTGCAAGAAGCAAAGGAACCTGGCCACGCCTACTTGGCATGGAAAGATGTCAGAGGCAGGTAGACGAATGAATGCTGCTGTCAAAGTGCCTTTGTGAGTAAACTGTTGAGATCTGTGCAAGTAATAGTGATAACATTATGCGCCCAGTAGGCCATTTGCCTCGAAGTAGAATATTTATAAATGGTCCAGAAGCAGCAAGAATTTTAATACTTGCTCGAAAAACGGATGGCTTGCGGTGGAAAGGAAATCAACAATTTGGTCTGAGTAGGAATATAAAGGTTAAAAAAGCAGACGTAGGTTGGTGTTGAATAAAAATATAGTTTGGAATGAACTGTTCGAAGGAGAAGGTGACCAATTGATACTAAGTCCCCGTGCCGCTAGAGTCAAAGGTGTTAGCACGCAAGAGGTATGTCACAGAATGGATGAGACCGGCGCTTTCCAATAAGCTACGTACTCCTAAAGAGGTATGATTGAAAGAAAAGAAAAGCAAGCCGGCAAATTTGGGTTGACGGTAAATGGATCGTTGAGAATTGAAGGTTAAAAGGCGCAAGTAAGTGGAACGGGTCTTACGACGAATAGAGGAACACTGAGCTACATTAGGTGGGAAATGACACGTCCAACAGAGTTATCGCTGAGTGAATGGGAATAATAAGAGCAATTTTGATGGAAGCATACGGAGAAGAAAGATGATCGAGGAAGGTGAAGAAAGCCAATGTCGTAGTGGATTTGGTAGTATTGCGTAGAAGACACAAACAATTTTGCAAAGAAACGTAGTTTCTCTCACAGTTACAAGACTTTGCAATATCAGACGCTGCCTTAATAGCAAATTTGAGTTGCATGACGAAATGAAATATTCGAAGAAATAGATCAAAGCAGTGGTTTAATCATTGATATTTTGCACTTTTTTTCTGTTTTTTTAGCTACATCCAAGTGATTTAGAATTGTATGTGTTGGCTTTATTTGCATGATAGTAAAGCAAAGACAACACAATAGAAACTTGATTGGCTGCTTATATTTATGGCCTACTATTGGTAGATTTGAAAGCTGCTTCATGTATATAATGTGTAAGTCATTACGTTCGTTAGTAGTTTGGTTTAATACACAATGGGCTGGCTTTCGCTGCAGGTTAGTAGGAAATCTTCATAATAAATAAATATAGTTAGTTACGTAATTAAGCCTTAGAGGTGCTGGTATATACTGCAATCACGAAAATATTTTGCCACTAACTGCTTTCACAGATACTTTTACAGGTCATGTTGCTCACAGCAATTGCAAATTCATACAATATATCAGAATGTAAAGTGAACTGCGACAAGCAACATCCCGTTCTAAATGTCCGCAAGAGGAAGACAATGTGGAGAAACTATCACGCTTTAATTATTAACAAAAGCTGCAAATCTGGCTGTCTTGGAAACCAGTAAACCAGTAAAAGATGCTTTCTATCAGCAAGTTCATGTTCATCTTTGTTACAAAAAAGCGCGGATACTGTAGTGTTTGCTAAAGAGCTAAGCTCCCAAGTCGGAAAATTGTCATCTGATGAGCTTCAGCTGGGCGGCCAACTTAGTGAAGGCTCCCGTAATGATTACGGTGAGCGGTTGCTGCAGCTGTGTGAAGATGCTTGGCTATTTTTGCAAGGACAATCTTTCTACACAGCACCCGCTGAAACGCGACTTGGCGCTCACCATCCTTGCGTCTGTCGCCCTCCACAGGGAGACAGGCACACTTGCAAACTAGATTCAAAGAAACTATGCAATGTTTCGTCAAGGTCAGCAATGTAGCGATCAAATCTTCCCTTTGCGTCATTTATTGAAGCAACATCATGTTTATTTGCCACCCACCGTTTTCGTGTTCCTTATCATATAACTTGCCTTCGACTAAGTCGATTAATATGCCCTTTAAGACAGTCTGCTGAGAAAGTTTGTGCCTGATAAATAAGTAAACTTTATCAAAGTGCTGTACGCGCGTATTTTGGGTGGAGTTAAGGTATAAGGCAGACTTTCGCCAACTTTCATTATCACCAGCGGTTTTAGATAACGTTACCCGCTTTCCTTTTTCCTCCAACTTTGCTATTGTTGAAGTCATGGAAACGGCGTTCGCTGAACACGACCAAGGTGTGTAGCAATCGCCTGGTAAGCGAATCCTTGAATTACAGTACGAGGAGGATATTGTCCTAATCTGTGCCAACTCCCAAACATCTGAAAATAGCACTGGTCTGATGAGCACTGGCACTCTATCGTTTTGGGCTCCGCTTTGCTCCATCGAAAGGCAAAGTACTTCTCCATGATTAATAGGGACCCACCATTGCGCCAACGCTTTGTGGTGGTCAGATGTAAGTCAGACAGGAATTCCAATACTAGAGCAGCTATATTAACGCATCTGAGGTCATAGATGAGGTTACCAACCGTGTAGCAAAAGCTCTAGGTGCTACTGTCAATCTCCTTCACAGGTGGTGCAGACGCGGCATTTCTTTTGGCTTGAAGGGCACAGTTTATAACGCAGCTGTCCGTTCAACCCTCCTTTATGGTTGAAAACCTGGTCCCTCACTTGGGCAGACAAAATAGGGCTCGTTACATTCAATCCTCGCTACCTTCGCAGCTTAGCTTAAGTCTGTTGGGCATATCGCTTGAGCTGTGGGCGGGTTAGGTGCAGGAAGAGCGAGTGAACTGCTCAGCTCCATTACATCATGCACCAGACCCCGCTGGCTCGGCCACGTGTTGCGCTTGACACCACACCGGATCTCGCGACGTGCACCGTTTTGGTATCAGTGGTTCGGTTATAAGAGGAGGAAGGGAGGCCAACGGACAACATGGTCGATGGGAATGTAAATCCCCACTTGGAAGTTTGCGTCGGTTGGGACATCCCGACTGCCTGGCTGGGTCTTAAGGACGATGGAAACGTTTATTTGGACACACTTGCCGATATAGCTAGGAGCCGGCCCCAGTGGCTGTGTTGTGGGTGCTTTTGTTCTTTTAATCAAATTTACACTCCCCCAACCACGACCTCTTTAGCTGGACATGATATAATTCTTTATAGGGCATAATAACACGCTGTTAGCTCCAAGAAACGACATCGCTTCGTCACTGTGAATTCAGCCGGCGTGCTACAGTTTTATTTTCTTCCTCTTGTTTAGAATTGCGACATAATAGGTGAGGTGTTTTCCATCTGCAACTAACGTGTAAAATGAGGATGATGATGATTCCCTTGATATGCAGTCAATTTTAATACGCGCTTGGCTCATTTTAATCTATTCCTTATAAGGAACCTTCGAGTTCCTTGCATACCGAGTTCCAACGTACATCTGACCATATAATAGGTGCTACGCTATCCGCATTGAATCCATATGCTACCCACTATCGAGTCACATCAGTTTTCACAGCAAAACTGTGCAGTTTTCTAACACATTACACTTCGGCGTGAAAAGTCTTTTTCAGCAACCTATTGCACCAAAAATTGCGCAGCATCCTACGCATACAATGGTGATGGTACCGCTAGAGCAGTTGCACATCCTGCCGGTAGATAAGGCTAGGTTTTGCTGCCGTATACATAAACAAACGGCACCATGTATTTGTACACCATTTACTAAATGCTAACTGTCAGATAACAGGTCTGTAGCTTCGTCGCTTACAACTTGCAGGTTGGACAAGTAATAAGAAGCATATAAAAGTCTACGCCAGACGTCGCCAATACAAGGAACACTTAGACATTTTTAATTTGCTTATGAAACGAAATTGAAACTGCTGATGCCGCTGATCGATGGAAGTTCTGGCGTTGCCTGAACAAAAACAGCAGACATAATAAGGACCTGGCAAATTTACTGATTGATCAAAGATTGACTGGCCTACCTTGAACAGTCTGAAGCGCCAGGATGTGTAGGCTGCATTGGCGGGCACGCTGACACTAGCTGTGACGCAGAGAACACTTGCTCAGCTGCGATATAGCACTTATGTCGGCGCAGATATGATTCCGCCTGAATTATTGAAACATGGCGGAACTGCATTGCTGGGTGCACTACATTATTTGGTGCAGCACGTAGCTCTTAAGGAGTAGGTGCAGTAAAGTAAGCCTTGTTCATTGGCAATGAGAGCACGTAACGTTGCTCGAAGTATCGTGGCAGTTACTAGCTGAGTTGTGGGGGCTACCTGTTTTTCCGAATCAAGGTCATCCGTCTCGACAGCCTGCTTACGGTACTTAACTTCCCAGATGGGCGTCGTGGATTCCGTTCTGGTCGGAGCACTATAGTTGTGACGTTTGCCAATCGTCATTTGCAAAACAATGTGGACGACGCCAGCCGACGTACCCACTTGTTTTTGGTTTTACCAAAGCAATTGGCAGTGTGAACCGAGAGACGTCGTGGCTGATGGTGTATAACTTTAATAGCGCGCGTAATTTCGTAAGTTTAAATGAATGTGTGCAAGAAGGAATGCCGGCGATGGCGTAGCTGAGTGGAGAGACGTGGAATGAGTTTGCAGTAGCCTCTGGTGGGCAGAAAGGCTGTGCTTTAGCACCCGCTTTTTTTACTATTCATCTTCAATCAATCAAGCCTTGTGATTTTGTTGCCGATTGTGCTTACGGTGTTCGTGTGGAACACAAATTTATAATAGAGTGCTGAACACCCATCGTTTTGGTTTGAGCTCTCTAGTCGGACGTAACACTATCCATGTGTTGCTGTTTACTTACGATTGTGGGTCGTTTGCACACAGCGCGGAGGAGTTTCAGCATATGGCTAGTGCTCTTGCTTCGAAAGCTTCCAACTTCCGGCTCACCATCAACACGAGCAAGTCGGTCTCTCTTTCATCCTATACCGGAAGAGCAATGCGAAATGGCATCACCAATCAACATTGGTGAAAATCTATTAGAAACAATATTCCGCTCTTGTTATTTTGTGATTTGGATGTCGACTGACCAGAAGCTACGCCATGAGCGTTGTGTGCGTCTGTCGAAGGCAGCGGCGGCATTCGGGAGTCTTGACTGACATGTGTGTAAAAGCCATCACTTAAACGCGTACTAACTCCTGGTGTTGTCCGTTCAGCTATAAGGCAGCAAAACGTGCAATATGTAACGGCGGGATCTGCGATATCTCGAGCGGTTAGATCCTCATTGTCTGCGAATTATTCTGCGCACTGGCTGGTGTAAAAAGTTGCGGAAAATATAGTTTTAGGCAGGGGTAGAATGTGTGAGTAATCTGCATACCTTGTTGAGACACTTGATGTGGGTCTTTTGTGTGTGGCGTATGAATTCTTTGCGGATAGCATAGCAACTATTATACGGTCAGTTGTGCGCTATAAAGCGGCGTGCAATGAATTAAATGGTACTTTATAAGGATGGAGAAAAGCGAGCCGCTGACATTTTAATTTAGATTGAAGGTCATGGAACTCGGAAGTGGATGATCGGCGTTCATGTCGCAAACTAAGCCCAAAGGCACCTGACGAAGTGCAGGGAAAAGTATTTAAGCATGCAGTGTTGAATTAGAAATTGCGAACGCGACAGGCGCCGCTGGGTTTTACTCCCTTGCTATCGAGCGCATAGTGCTGTAGCATTTGCGTCCGCGGGTGCCTGATTCAGGCAGGCCCAGTGAGCCAGGAGCGATGCCTTTCGGAGCGGACAACGGGACAACGCCAAGTCCTGCAGAGAACGTACGCAGAACCAGCGAAGCTTTTGTAGGTCCGTTAAATTCCATGCATGCTTGCATGCTGGGTTTATTTATTTAAGGTGCTGGGTTTGCCAGGTTGTTCACTTAATATCTACGTTAAATATTTATATTAACTTGAACCTGTTGCTTAAGTTACCAGGTAGCTGAAGTTGATAACTTTGGTGACAATTGCTTTAAATGTATATTGTTGACGTCTTTCAACTTTAGTGCATTTGTGACAACCAATTTATTTCGTTTGCTAATATTATGTGCCGCAAGCTGAGGTGGATGTTTTCTACGTTATGCTTTTCTACCGCCTTTTGCTAGAACAATATGCACAAAAAATCTGTCTTTTAAGCTGCATAAATTTTATTCTGCTATAAGCAGGTTGCTTTGTTTACCTGAATTATCTCTTAACTGGCTAAGTTGGTTACGCTGATTGCGCTTATCTTCGGGAACATTAATGAGTTTGTAGTGTTTATGCGTAAATTCTATAGATGTTTTCGTTATCGCCGTTTAGTTTCTAATCAAGTTACGTCATATGCTAAGGTAACGAAGAGTTCTATCTGCATAGCCGTATGCTTTAGCAGGTATATATTATTTGTTATTGTTATTCCAATTGATTGACAGTTGCTTGACGTCCCCGGTGAAACTGTGCCTGATGTGAATGTTCACAAGATGCCTACCTGTAGATTGCCTACTACCTCTTCCCTATTAACTCCAGAAGACAGTTGGCCATTGCTGGAGGAAAAAGGTGTTCACGTTCCTTGATGCCAGGCTGAACTCCAAATTGGTTCCGAGAACGCAATTTGAAACGGTCAACACTCTGGCCATCACATATTGCACACATGTTTTCCAAGTACATCTTGCTTGTTTTTGTCGGTGGAGGGGTGTGGAACGGCACCATAGCGGACATATGGCTCCCATTCACATGCCAAGCTGTCTTGTTCCTTCGCGTTATAACCAGATATGGGGTGTGTAGATGGTGCTGTGTGTGGTACTGCGCGGGCCAATCAAGCTTGCTCTATAGGCGCATTCGTCCTATAGGTAGCACCAATGAGAGGAATGTCGGAAACCCGATGCCGCCAAGCATATATGTATTATTGAACATAGTTTTTAACTTGTTATTTAGGCACGGATTTCGTGAGGTGTTGGGCTGTGGTTGCCATCGTATGTAAGGATCAAATATCTATTCGAAGTGTATGACGTAGCTGAATACGGCGGCATACTTGAATACAATCCTACATTATAACGGCTCTTGTTTTACTTCCCTGCAGTTGCGTCGTTATTGTTCTTGTGACTGGGGCTATCGTCGTGGCTACCGCGCACTCAGTCTGCTAACCGTCCCAGATATGTATCCTGACCCACTCATGCAAGACTTAACCGTAATACTCACAGTTAAGATAAACTACAACAAGACAGATATGTTACGCGCCAACCAACGCATACCTGTAGAAGAAATTGACATTCTTAATACGGACGCCATCACACATTTCGGCTTGCTTAGTTTGTTAAAAATGCCTTTTGGGCTGTGCAGCGCCGCACCAAACATCCACCGATTCATCCACGACGTCACCCAGAACCCAGCCTATGCACTTCTTTACTTCCATGGTACGTTAATAACCAATTTATTAGAAGAAGAGCACCTCGACCACCTGCGAGCTCTTTTCAAGCGCTTGAAGTCACATGGTGGCCCCATCTACCCGACTATGTGCAAAATAGGCGAGTCAACCTTAGATTTTCTAAGACAGCTTTTTCATCATCTGGTAACGAAGTCCTTACTGTTAGGCTCCAGTAAAGTAGAGGCTCGCAGCTCCGACGGCAATCAAGCACCACCATAGAATATGGGATTGGTCTACTAATACTACTATTGGCGCTTAATTTTGCGCTGTGCCTAGCTCATACAGCCTCTGACTGACCTACTCAGAAGGAATAAACCTAAGTTCGCCTTCGCAGAAACCGCACATACCGCCTTCCCCAAAGGCAAATTTGCTATCACAAACACAGCTCTTCTCGTTCATTTTGAATACACTGATTCCTCAAAAGTTGCAGTTGTAGCTGCCTTCTAACAACACGTTTGTTAGTCGTGGCAACCCTGTGGGTTACTTCTAAACGCTTGCAACCAGCAGCGTTCAGTTGCAGAGAGCCGCTTGCAATTTACGTAACCATTCAGCATTTTCGGCGCACACACCAACTCGGCCATTTAATTGTCTACACTAAGCCTAAGGCGTTCACCTTAGCCTGCAAATCTTCCCCGAAGATCCTCACTATGGAATCTAGACACCAAGACTTCGGCTTGCAGTTTACTGGTGGCATATATCATATTCCAGGTGTCGACAACCCCGTCGTCTACCGTCTCACACACGTCAAAGTCTCCCACCAGTCCATGACCGCCGTAAACTTTGCCGCAAAGACATCGGCTTAGGCGTAGGATTAAGACGTACAACGCTAGTTGCATTCAACTTTGTTGAATGTACATACTTTGACTCCCAACCACACTAGATGCCATCCATGTTGACTTATTCACTGGTTGTCCTGGGCTCCACTTTCCTTTCTCCTTCAGACGCACGCACTTTGGTGCCATGCATGCAATTCATAAACTGCTATCCGTGCACCTTGAAAACTGTTCATGGAACGTTTTGTTTAGACACGTGTAAACAAAGATCCTAGTACCGGGTTTACGCTGCCTACACATTTAGCGCTCCAGACTACAACACCACGCTCGCAGCCCTCCTGGCTCATCTGCTGCCAAGGGCTCTTGGTTTTCGCTTGTACGAAATATTGGGTCACTGCACTACCTCACGCGGATTAGTAGACATACTTACATGCGTCAACCGCTTTACCAGCTGATCGTAAGGCATTCCGGCAAGGGAACGTAAAGCTGTGGCCTTAGGCCGGTAGGTATCGTACTACGGATATCCATCCATCAATAAAACTGACCTCCAAAAGCCTAGAAGGACTACACAAATTGCAACATTTCGCAACTTTTTGGCTGTTTCCATATCCATAACACAACCCAACACCCAACGGTTAGCATTTTAGTCGAAGACCACCGTAGACAAAGCAAAGCCTTGGTCTGCGTCTTCTCTGAACCAATCTAGAGCGAAAATATTTGTCCGCACTCACAGGTCATGGCAGCAACATCGAAGCTTCTTTGGAACATGCGACAGCAGCGTTAGTGCGTGTCGTAGCCATAAGGTAACCAGGATAACGCGTTGCGTCCCCCGCATCGTCAAGCATGCATCCACCTTACTTTGCGTCTTCGCTAGCTTAAAGTATGCGTATACTACGCTTGACTCGGCCACAGTTGCTGACCAGAGATGCATTAATTCACAGCAAACTCTAGCCGTCATCATGTATTCCTCCCCACTGCAGCAGCAAAGCGCCCACTCCGGCCTCCCTACACTGGCTTTTTTCTTGTCCTGCAACGAACACCAAAGCCTTTTACTTCAGTCCAGAATGGTCACAGAACATCCGAGCCCACCCAACACTTTAAAGTAGCTTCCGTTGCCGAAGCCCTTGCAACCCATACTGATGCTATCAAACACGCGCCGGCATTTGCGTAGAGTTGCGGAGCACTAGCTATCCCCAAACCCATCGTTTCCTTTGCCCAACTACCTACCCTGCCTCAATCATATGCAGCCGACCCAAGCGGTTAACAAAGCAAACGTCCGGGCAATGTTTCAGATTTTGTAAACGTTTTTCATTTACAATAACATGCCATTTTCGTCTATAGTGGTATTCTTGCTTTCCAGCAGCAAAAGTATTGAAAAATTGAAAAAATCCAAAACATTTTGATTAGGTAAAATCCACATTTGCTTTTGTCATGCATGCCATGCTTTTGCCCTGCAATAAAACCAATCACTCTGACCCTTGCCACGCCCTCAGTTTTGTGTATATACCACGTCTAACTGGGTATCTTCTCTTGTAAATATGGCCGAAACGTCTACAAAGCTAATCTAGTTTAAGCAGCAGTATAAACGAAATTTTACATTAAGTAGCTTCAACTCTACCGCTGATGGATCAGCAGCGGTGTAGATCTTTCCAACCATAACGGAATTAAAAGGAGCTAAGCACCTGTTTGAAATCATTTATCTAATGACTAACGTAAGACTGTGAGTGTGTGAGTATTACGGTACCTAAAGTACACTGTCGTAAAACCAATTTAAAACATGGATCTTTCCATGGAGGTTAAATTTGGTAGGATAATAATCAGAGTTAACTAACAAAATTGTATAATCTTATGTGCAATCAACTTCCTGTATTTACGTAGATATTTAGCAGCAACCTTGCCGTGAGATCAGTCAATTTAAGTAGAGGCTTTCGCACTATACTGGAATTCATTATTGAGCCTACCGCGTTGTCTGAGGAATGGCAACTGACGACAAAATGCTAAGCAGAAAGATGAGTTTGCTTTTCCGGGGCTATTTATTGATACTTCGTTGGCCGGCGTTCCTGTAGCAGTCTAAATATTCCCCGAATTGTCTACAAAAATTCTCTTTATATGCCTGCTTTCATTGTGCTCTATAGCGGCAGGTGCAAATTATTGAACTGATTCCTGCGATCGACTGCTTATGTTTAGCAACGCCACTTTTAGTGGCGCGCGTTTCGATTGCAATGCAGGAATACCCTGTGTGCTGTGCTTTTCTTATACCACTAGTTTGCAGTGTTAACTGTATTATTTTCTACAGTTCAGCTAATCAGAAAGCTTTTGCGGTAAAATTAATCTTTTCCATACTTGCATATCTACATTGCAGAACGGTTCTCTAGGCTTCCACTAAACTGGTTGCCGCTTCCTTGTACCATCCTTTAGATTTTAGGTTTAGTACATTAGGCGGTATCATATACGTTGCATTAATGGTTTAAACTATATATACTGTAGATAATAAGGCAATGCCTTATTAGCGTTGTGTCACTCACTCATCCACATTTTGTGACTTGGATCATGTATCGTGGTTTTTCATCAGCTGGTAGCATTTCGTAACAATCAATGCAATACCGACTACGCCAGGTATAGTCAGCACCTGTCATATCTTCCCAAGGATAGATCAATGCATGTATAATTTATCATTATTTCTCAGATGGTATACCGCCGTGAAGCCATTAAGGAGGCTACTATTAAGGGGTTCACGCTTACTAAGCCAGTCCTCCTAAGCAGCTTTTCAGGGATCAGCATCTGGGTGACAATCTGTCTTCAAGCTTGCTACGTGAAATGCGGTATCTGCTTCATTTATCAGACAATACCTTTAGCGAGAATTATAGCAACAGAGGCTAACAAAATACAGATGAACGATTTGTACATTTGCAAACATCATATCGCCCAACCAACTAGCTGTATTAACATATTGGAGCATCAAGCGAACAGAACCACAAGCCGACGCCTCAAGCTTAACCACATCACGTCTTAGGGCACTTCGATGACTAAGTTACAGTCAAATATTGAAGCCCTGCAAACACAAATTGCGCCCCTTATTAGCCAGGTTTAACAGCATACCATGAATGGCCGCCGCTACAGCAGAACTAAGTCACTTTCCCTTCACTCAACTTCCAAAAGGTGACAAGCTAACTTGCATATAATTAACGCTATAAGGCCGCAGATTGCAGGAGCCCCAAGCCTTTCACCTTCGTCGAGAAGCAGGAAAATATCTCGGCAGGTCTGTACTGGCGAGGAACTAGACTGGTCCTAACCAAAGTCGCCTCATCCGTAATAATTATTCAACTTCCGGTATCGAGTAGTTAGTCGACACCGGGCTTAGGATAGCGTACTAGTTAGTTGCTCAGTTAAAGTAGTCTTACATTCGCTGACGAGGCAATGTGCTGAAAACAGGCACACCCAAAGCACGTTTCGGCGAACAGCTTCTAGCGATCAACTTGTGGCTTCGGCTTATCTACTGCTGGCCTATTATATTGGCAACCGTTTATTTTGCAATCATAGACAAAGACATCCTTGAACCTTATGGTCGGCGCTACAAGGCGGACGCTTAACAACTCAGACAATGCTCAGTATTATCGGGGCCAGCGCAATGGTGACCGCTATTACTCCAATACAAGTCCTGCATCAAGTTGTACGGCAATACACGGACTATTCTAACAAGCGTTCTAAACGCGATCGCGTTTCAAATACCAGCTTTTCGTGAAGTTAAACGTCATGCACACATTCGCAAATAAATGTGAAGAGGTTTCGGCCCGCCCATGCGCACGCGCCCCGGGCAAACTCATGGCGGCTTAAGCGAATTTATAGCACTTGCTACTACTTACAGTAATCCGCCCGTCTCAGAGTCCATTGGATTAAGCATTATTTAGGTTGCCGCGAAAACCTGGTGACTGGCCACCCTGTGGTGACTTTAGGTCCCTTAACAAACTTAGTGGCTTTGGTACGTATTCAAATCCGCCTATACACGAATTAACCTCAGCTCTAATAGAAAAGCCTGTTTTTAGAAACTACGACGTAGCCTGCGCATGCCAGACGCCAGACGATATGGCGCCAGGTAATATTTCCAAAATGGCAGTCAGTACAACATTGGAATACAAGTGTACCTCCGAACGTAATTTGGCCTCAGAAAAGCTGCACAAACTTTTCAGTGTTTCGCTTGTAAGGCAACACTAGGCTTGAAGACCATCCTCTTTACTTAGATGAGGTTTACAAAGCCAGTTTATCTGAAAGTGAATCACTTCGTTATCTTGACGCACTTTTTACTTGATTGACACAAGTTGATGTAGCATGAACCAGAGAAGTGCGAACCTGACCAGAATAGCAGAAAATTCTTCGGCCACACGATATCATTTGCTGATCTCAAAGCTCTAACACACAAGAACCCTGCACTAAAATGCTATCCTTCTTGCAGAAACTTCAAACAGCTGCGCTGGTGCCTTGGCTTGATCTTGTATTAACGTTTTATCCACACGGTGCAAAATTACGCAACTTCTAAGCTACTTGCCTATCGGTAATCAACGATCTTGTATCTTCTCTTCCGACGCAAGCACGGATTTTAAGCAGCTCAGTCAAGTTACCCGTAATAAGGAGCTTTTCGTCACTAGGCTCAACTGCGCCATTTTTACTAAGGGCTGAAGCATCGGACCCAACCGTCGGTACAGTTTACCAAGTAAGCAACAATCATCGATGGGTATTTCCGGGTTTTTTCGAAGTGCTTGCGACCTAAAAACATGATTTCACTATATTCCGTTGAGTGTTACCCGCTTTTTACATGGTTATCCGACATTTTCGTCATTAACTTGAAGTTCGATACCTTACAGTTTTTACTTACTTCAAGCCGTTGGTCTATGACGCGCTATTTTGTAACGGACAAACACCATTCTCGAGAACCTGGATACCTAGGGCACGTCTATTAGTTCATGATAGAAGCACGACAAGTCTCAGGTGTTTTTAACCACCTATGCGTAAGCTCATTTACGCATACATCAAATTTCTCATCACTTGGTACCAACGTCGACGTAGCCGCCAAGCCTTCTTCCCAAAAAGCTGAGCCCAACCTAAGCCAGCTTCTGTATATTACATCACGTGCTTCTGTGCTAAAATCACATTTCACCTTGCGCTTTTACAGCCATCAACCTCAGACTAGCCACAATGTTTCAGCGGAGTCTACATCTTCAACTGACAGCAGTGTTACACGTTCTAGTATTAAACGACGCGGTAGGAACCTCAAAACTTCAGTCTTCTTTTCGGACTTTGTTCGCTCTTTCTTGGTTATATAAAACGTGACGCTCGTATAATAATGTAATTATAAGCTGGTACTAAAACCTTCTAAATAGCCCACAAAGTTTTGTACCCACATAAATTGCGAAATCCTTTGAAAACATAGAAATTGCATCAACCTTATAGACCTTGCACAATTTTGTGTATTGCTATGAATTACGCCACTGCTTTTTTTCTGCTTTCCGTATCTACGGAAGCCTAGAGCACCCTGGTTGAAACTTTTGCTGGAGTCCTGCAACCCAAAGAGTGACAACAAACACCACGCTAAGCAAAATCCATTAATTTTTCAACGTTTCCATTACAATTGCATTTTTAACTTATGCGCACCGTGGGAAGGACACGCGGGGGAACCCGCCATGGCCCAATTGTACGGTTCTCCCAATGCGGCTGCATCTGATTACATAACTTGGTCTCACGGTGTGTTTACATGCAATTGCTAGGCCACAAGTAGATCAATGAACTGCTTAACAGTCCCTTTTTGTGATTACTATGTATTCTTCTTTAGATTAATTATTTCATTGTACATCTAGTTGGCCGCTTCGGGTAACTGAACTGGTTGCTGAGTTCGATTGCTTGAAATGAGCATCGGCAATTTGCCTTGTGCTAGGTAAAATTGCAACGCATAATCACCTTGTTTGCTGTGTATTTTGTATTCCCTTATCTATCGGCGTCAGCGATGTCCTTTATGTAGCTAAGATGACGGGTAGCATTTTGCTGTACAAATATAAATTTTCCTTCAAATGGTCTGCATTTTTGGCATTGCTAACTCGGTAAAAGCTAAATTCCTTACTTTGAGACAGTAATTAAGGTAAAATGGACCCAAAGCAGTAACATAACCTACTAAAACTTAACAAATAATTAACTGTAACTTAAGGAGGCATTGTGACGCTCCGAGTAGCAACTAACAGTTAAGTAGTTAGGAATAAATAAATGTGGTAATAAATGCACGAGTGCCTTCAACTGCATATATAGTTATCAACAATTTGGAGGAACTGGAAATTGGTTGTATTGGTTATCAATTGTAGCTGCCAGAAAATTCGGCAACTGTGCTGCCCTCATATTTTTGCATTTGGCCAATAATGCCTAAGTAACATTTTGCTGTGTTTTAGCCATTCTTTATATTCAATAACACATTTAATCCCTTAGGTTGTTCTAAATTTGTCCAAGGGACTATTTTTAGCTTGTATTTGTCTACTGGTACTTCTCTAAATGTCAAAGAAAACCGGAAATTATAATAAAATACATATAAATAATTATTTATAGCCAAATCAAATTGCACAAGATAACACAAATGCTCGACGTGTATAAAATACTAACTTTGCGGTTATGTTGAATAAGTTGCTGCTGGGTAACCTTAAATCCAAAGAGTGACTTTTTAGAAGGTCGCCTGTACCTTGAGCCCAGAGAGCGAGTTAAAAAAACAGATCGAGATGGAGGGAAACTTTTATTGGTGCAGTAAAAGATTCCCTGTTATCTGGTTATAAAGGAACGACACCGTGGACGCTTTAGCTAGGGGAAGGAGTAAGCACAGCACATAGGTCAGTCGCGAGTTGCAACCGAAACGAGTGCCAAGCAAATCATGGCAATGAGCAATTCAAGCATTCGAAATCAGCAATCAGTTCAACAAACCACACCGGTTGCCTAGGTGTACAATGAAATAATTTCAGTTAGAATTTTACACAGGCAAACCAAGGAATCTCCAGACTGCTACCACTTTAATCATAAAATTTTTTAAAGCATTGAGTTCCCTTTATGATTCTAAATAAGACAATAAGAAGACTGGTATTGCGAGATGGTACCATTTCGTGCTATCTGTTCACTCGCAAACTAACAACAGATAGATGAATCACGTGACAGAAAAAATCGAAGATTTGAAACTGGTCACAAGGGAAAAATTACGTAGACACAACAATGACAGATTAGCATCCTAATCTTAGGGTCATGAGCCCCAAGGAAGCTTCAGGGAGACTGTTAATTGTTTTTGCACGCATAGGATAGGGCGATGCCTGTTAAGTGCCACGGCTTCGGCAAACCTCAACACTTTGGGGTTGTCATTACGATAGATAACTGTAAATGTTGACCTGGGGTCAATCTGATGGCCTGATTCCAGTAGGTGTTTGGCGATCGATGAGGCCGGCATCTTAGATACCTTTTCTCGTTCGCCTGCTTCTTGTGTCGACAGTTTGGCAATCCATTTTGGGATATGCTCTCCAATGCGCTTACCCAACGATCGATCTGTTCTGCCAATGTAACTACTACCGCAGTTACAAACGAATTGGTAAATGCAATGAGTTGTGGCGGAGATCGGTTGAGTAGGCTTCACTGGAGGCAAAGGTAACTTTCTGGTCTCCCAAATGGGGCAGAATTTGGCTGCGTTGAATGCCCGCCGAATCGCTGTATGCACACGACTTTCAAGTTGGGCAGCCACGATATCACCTTTGAAAGGTAATTGAAGGTAGACAGACAATTTGGGCACAGTAAGTACCGTCGGCCTGTTTTCCTTCAATTGACCGTGGAATCGAATAAACGCTTCTGGATATCCGTTGGCTCGTAGCGTCTGTGTGATAAACAGCAATTCCGATTCCAAACAGTCGTCAGTGCATATTCTGCGGGCTCGATTAAACAGCGTCTTGACTAAGCACCGCTTGTATTGTATAGGAGCGAAGCTGTTGAAGTGTTCATACAATCCTGTCCATGTAGCTTTCCTGAATTTTAAGATTCCCCCAAAGAATGTCGACCGAATACACGTTGAGACTCAGTTTGAAAACCTACTGGACCAACTATCTAAATTGACCCCGACGACTAAGGAACAGCACAACTGGCTCAAGGTTATGCTCGTTGATATTGCAAACGGTTACATGGCGGCCCCGATACACCAAACCTGCTGTATAGATAAAAGTCACATCAAAGCCTTACGTGATCTGAAGGCAAGAGATATATTGGTGCTAAAACCTGACAAAGGCACATGGGCTGTAATTATGAATAAGCTTGACTACAAAAACAAGATGTATGAGATCTTATGAGATGAATCAAAATTTCAAGAAGAGCAAAGCGAAACCACTGTAACACAAATCGAAAAGAGGGTGACTAATCTACTAAAATTGTTGCTGCAACATGGAATGCTAACAGAAGCGATGTCCAACTCTCTCAAGCCAAGAGGGACACGCATCCCACAAATGTATGGCTTACCGAAGATGCAGAAGGGCAACACACCTTTAAGACCTGTACTATCCATGTGTAATTCAACATACCACAAGTTGGCACGTTGGCTAGTTGATCTACTTACACCGGTGAGACGAATGATGACAAAGTACACAGTGAAGGATACATTCGACCTGATTGACTGTGTGCAAAACATGAATATCGCTGACAAGGTAATGTGTTCAATGGACGTACAGTCTTTGTTCACTAACATCCCATTAAGAGAAACGGTGGATTTCTTATGTAAGTTTATAATGAGTAATAAAGTAGTGTTACCGATTCCCGTGGAATATCTTAGGGATTTGCTGCTACTATGTACTGAAAATGTGCATTTCTTATTTGAAGACAAGCCGTATCGACAGGTGGATGGTGTAGCTATGGGAAGTCCGCTAGGTCCGGTATTGGCTGACATCTTCATGACGATGGTTGAAATGAGATGTGAGCAGCACATCAATCAAATGTGTTTATACAAGCGATACGTAGATGACACATTAGTGATCGCCCCAAGTGGAGACGCTGTTCTATCTTTCCTCAACGTGCTTGATAACACACATCCAAACGCCCGTTTTACCTGCGAACTGGAGGATAACAATTGCCTTCCGTTTTTGGATGTGTTGTTGACCAGACGAGAAGATGGCTCCATTAAGCGTTCTGTACACAGGAAAGCTACATGGACAGGATTGTATGAACACTTCAACAGCTTCGCCCCTATACAATACAAGCGGTGCTTAGTCAAGACGCTGTTTAATCGAGCCCGCAGAATATGCACTGACGACTGTTTGGAATCGGAATTGCTGTTTATCACACAGACGCTACGAGCCAACGGATATCCAGAAGCGTTTATTCGATTCCACGGTCAATTGAAGGAAAACAGGCCGACGGTACTTACTGTGCCCAAATTGTCTGTCTACCTTCAATTACCTTTCAAAGGTGATATCGTGGCTGCCCAACTTGAAAGTCGTGTGCATACAGCGATTCGGCGGGCATTCAACGCAGCCAAATTCTGCCCCATTTGGGAGACCAGAAAGTTACCTTTGCCTCCAGTGAAGCCTACTCAACCGATCTCCGCCACAACTCATTGCATTTACCAATTCGTTTGTAACTGCGGTGGTAGTTACATTGGCAGAACAGATCGATCGTTGGGTAAGCGCATTGGAGAGCATATCCCAAAATGGATTGCCAAACTGTCGACACAAGAAGCAGGCGAACGAGAAAAGGTATCTAAGATGCCGGCCTCATCGATCGCCAAACACCTACTGGAATCAGGCCATCAGGTTGACCCCAGGTCAACATTTACAGTTATCTATCGTAATGACAACCCCAAAGTGTTGAGGTTTGCCGAAGCCGTGGCACTTAACCGGCATCGTCCTATCCTATGCGTGCAAAAACAATTAACAGTCTCCCTGAAGCTTCCTTGGGGCTCATGACCCTAAGATTAGGATGCTAATCTGTCATTGTTGTGTCTACGTAATTTTTTCCCTTGTGACCAGTTTCAAATCTTCGATTTTTTTCTGTCACATGATTCATCTATCTGTGGTTAGTTTGCGAGTGAACAGATAACACGAAATGGTACCATCTCGCAATACCAGTCTTCTTATTGTCTTATTTAGAATAATATTTTTTGCTGGTTGCTTATTTGGAGTTATATTAATGAGCTCTCTAGCCGACATCTTTGTCATATTTACCTAATAAACGCTGTGCTTTTGCACTAAAAGAGCTAACAAGTGTGAGCCATGGCTTCAACTATACATTACCTCTTCGGTGAACGGCTGAACGCTTAATGATACGCGAAAATATATTTTGTGGGTGCTGCCTGTGGAAAAGCACTGATCACGGACAGCGGATATTGCAATACGGTTTTGGTGTTTCCGTACATCAATAACAACGGTGCAGAGAATTGAAGCATTCAAATGGAAAATTATGTTACCATTTATTAAGTTATATTTTGTAAAACGTATGAATCCTTAAACACTACGAAGATTACAATAAAAGTGCCAACCTGCAACATATATTTAAAAAGTAGCAGGTTTGATATTCAGAACTTTTAAAGTAGCAACCTTCGCAGTTTAAAATTTACAGCAGGTATATATTTATTTAATTTAGGTAAATCATGGCCGTCAGCGGGAGGTATATCATAGTTTAACGGAACGGCGAATAATTGTATGACTACGGTGCATTGATGACACGCGAACTTAGGATGCCTTTCAAGTATTTCAGCATCACTTCAAATCCTTAGTCCGCGGTTCACTCAGAAACAGACGCAAGGGAATCTCTTATTGTTCCAGTTATGCTATCACTAAAACATATCATTCCACACTGGGTTTTCGACGAGGAGGATGTACCGACGCAACACAGCCAAAATGTAGTTGCTAGGACGGTATACAGTACCAAACTACCAAATTTACAAAGTGGGAATTCAATGTATAACGTTTACATTTATTTAAGCCATAACAAGCAAACCTCCCAGGATGTAGGAAGGACAGTCCGGACTGAGGTAACGTAACCATAAATATATCTGTTCGTCGTACGCAAATGAAGCTGTCCGGATATACGTCATTCAATTATCGTTAGTATTTACTTCATTCGATAAAGTCTGCAACTTCAGTAAAATCGTTGGACAGTAAATTACTCATTGCCGTCAGTGCATTAATTCTACTTCCATCTATTTCCATGCCATAAATGAATCGGCGGTTTTCAATACGCAGTGTGCTTCATGTGACGGCAGCGGTGAATTCTTCTATTTCGCGAACTTTGGACGGCGCAGGTAGATCGGTGAACGGTGGACATTCCAACACATAATTATTCTGCCACGAACTTTCGCTTAACTGCAAACTACATAATCAAATGTATGCCGTAATTGAGCACTAAACATCCAGTTAAAACATGTAAAACGCATGCGGCAGGCTAAAGGCTTATTATTTGTGACCATTCGTAGTTAATAATATTCACATAATCCATGTAGCAGCTTGTGTAAATCTGGCGAACACAGAAAGAAGAAAAGGCAGCACGCAAAAAACTTTGTAAGCAATTTGGCGCGAACGTGTGCCTTGGTGCAGAATCCTTACCTAAAATGAATGACCAGGAAGAATGCTGTTGAAACGCAACCTGATCTTCCTGTAGGTGTGCAGCTTATAACCCCTTTAAATTTTTAAATTCTAAACCGCATCCTAGGGTATTGGCCTTTCCAATCAACGCCGTACAGTTCCAAGTTTGGTATATGTACCAAGAAAGCACTTAGAAATAGCGGTACAACTGAGATTCTAACACCAATCGTACGACTGACAAGGCAGCACACTAGCAATAGGCAACATTCGGGTTATGCCTGTTGTATCTATGTTGGCTAATAATGAAATGAAAAATCAACGTCGAAGTAAAGGTTGCAGCAGTTAAAGAGGCTCTTACACTTCTTAAAGATATTATAGGTTAAGCAAGCTGCACAAACCAATTTCAGCAATAAATTTACCTTAGTTGCATAATTTGGAACCTACGGACCGTATAAGGAACGTCCACTTACTCTGTCAGTTAATTCGGAGTCGGCTGTGCAGAAGTTTAACGACCGGTTGCGAAAATGGATTTTGGCCAATTGGAGGCTGAAAACCAATTAGTTGTATGGTAGCTCAAACGTTTATTGTTATTTGCTTAGTAATACATGTAAACAAGTTGCGTTTCGTAGATGCAAAATACATATACCTAAATTCACAGGTTTCGCGGTAGTTGAAAACGTACCGCTACCACCTTTGTGTTACGTAGGTAACAGGAAGATTTTGTAAGATTTAAGTAAACTGGGAGAATGACTTTTCGTTATGGTTCTTGTACCCAGAATCCATTTTAGGTTCACAGGATTTCTTCTGATTTTGCCACTTACCGTTAGATAATATCACGCCTATTTCACAGCATATCTGCGCAAGTAAGATACGTCGGGCTTTGCACCCGCTTGTACTGAAATAATAGGTACTGAATCGTGCTATTATTCCGTAATACAAGCCAAATTAAAAGCTTCGTCTGCAGTGAATATTTGGTGATCTGTCCTAGTGCGAAAAAAGCAACAACTCTTTAGAACGTCCAAGAAAACGTAGTGAACCTACACGAACTGTGCGCGCAGCGCCTGCTTGAAATCATTCAAGCCATCCAAGGAAAGCAAGTGGGCTGCCACTCACAGCAAATTTAATTGTGTTAGATTACGTAAACCAACGAATCTAAAACACTTACTCGGCTTAAAACTGTCGCAGTTCCATCAACATCCACGACTTGTGAGAATTCAGCAGCAGGCGCATTATCATCAAAAATATCGCCAGTGCAATGTCAAGTCAGGAAACCCGAACTAGACCCTACGCAGCTTAACCGCTGTTGCCCAATAAACCGTCTCACGAAGCGTAAACATTCAGGCATTTGCTTATCCCACTTGCATTTTCAAAACCAAGCTCGTACGTGCGAGCAGGCATACTATTTCTTCGCCGCGAAGAAGGGAAATGTTCAGCTCGGCCCATAATGGCGACTGGTGTGTTGGAAAGCCCGGAGTCGGGTTAGCAACACTTGCTTTTATGATCCTGAAAGTCAAGCTCCTAGTATTACCGCGGCAGAAGTAAGTGTTATCTCCGGGTTTCAATTGATTTGGCCGCTTCTTTCCGACGGGCCTAATTGCAACCAATAGCATGTCAATATTCAATTTCGGTCCTCCGTCGCATGCCTTGGAGCTACGTCTTCGGCGAACGTTCACTGTGCTGCATAACTATTCCCCGTTGCTGCAGTCTATTTCGCCATGTTTAGCACTGTACTTCTCACGCATTTTGACGTATAAGTGGATACAAATCGCCTGCTGATAGTTGGCACTGCAATGGTGCTTACCGTACTTCGCAGCAACGCCGATATTACATCCATGACCCCGGTATACGCATTTTTTCTGTTCTTGGAATACTACGCTGCTCCCTCCTTTTCATACTCCAGGTTTGCTCAGTCAATGAATGCAGCCTGGCCAGTTGCATCTCAAGTCACCAAACGACGGCAGAATAGCCCGCCCGTCTCATGTTGCCCAGAACAGAAATCACTCGAGAAACGTAAGGTAGCTAGGGCGCAGTTCAACCGCGTGCTCGGAGATGGAGTGATCCGACCCTCCGACAGTCTCTTGTTCACTAACCGGCAAGTGCTCCCTAGAAAATCGGGTGGTTGGCGGTTTTGCGGGGATTACCGCGCACTCAATTGGATAAGGCTCCACAATATGCATCTGAGCACACGCGTACAGGACCTAACGGCAGGCCTTACAGGTGAGAGGATTTTCAGAAAGACCGATCTGGTTCCTGCCTAGCATCAGCTACCAGTAGAAACAGTGACATTCCTTAGGCAGACGTCATCACTATTTCGGTTTTTTCCAATTTTTAGTAATGCATTTTAGATCGTACAACATCACACAAAATTTACATTTCTTCGTCCTTGATGTCCCTCGGGGTATAGACATCTCATACGCCTACCTCGATGATATTTATCGACCAGTCCATGAGAAGGTGTGCGTGTCGTTTACTACTCCGTTATTTCAGCGCTTGACATGCGGAGTCACTGTCAATCGTACTGTGTGAACACAGCTAACTAAAGTTCGAATCGTTGCATCCGCTAGTATCAAAGTACCACCTGACATGATCCGAACATTAGGGGCCAGTCAAAATCTGCCGTCATCCACGCAACACCGCAGAATGCTTTGTTATGTCAACTAATATCAACTCCTAATTCCGTGCGTGGTTATCTAATGCAGCCGCTGTTTTCTAGCAGATCGGTGACTTAGGCTTAAAGCGTACCACCCATACTATTTACACGGAGCTCGCAAGTTATTCCTTTGTGTGGCTTTATCGACACAGGTAATACCTATTCACTGACTGGAATCGAATGTTCTTTTCGTTTAACTCTCAAAACGAAATTTAGTGGTGCGAGATCATATTTGTGAAAGCAATGGGGTGTAAGGAATCTGATGTTCAATTATTCCCAGTGTTACAGTTTTTAAAAATATTTTCTACGAGCTTCCAGATTATGGATGTCAAGCACATTGGGTGATAATTTACTGGATCTTGTAGATTCCTAACTTTGTGCATTGACACCATGAACCTGTTTCCCAATTGACGGGAAGCCCTCTATTCTTAGTGACAATTGAAAGGTTAGTCTGTTAGTTGCGGCCACGTGCTCAGCCCAACTACTGCGGTGAGGCATTTTGCTCTTACTACAGTAAATGTTACAAAACGGTAACTGTGTCGCGTTAGATCGCTTGAAGACTATGCTAATGTTTATACTCATATCTATTGATAGACAAGCTTACAGTGTGTATATGGGGGTTCAATGCATTGTCAAAACAGCCGCTTTTGCGTTACACTTGTAATGTTCAGCGTCAATCGCATGATATAGCAATGATGGTATGTCAAGCGAACTTTGGCATTACCGAGGATGTAACGACAGCATATTTTATTCCAAAACCTGGATTGTGCATTCTTATTATGTATATAAATGTGCACATCTCGTGTTTCCTCAGAGAACAGTGTTTTCTGATCCTTTGTAGTTGTCATAATTTGAGACCAGTTAAGTGATCTTTTATCCACCCCATAATCACTTATATTGGTTTTATTAGAGATTGTATTACTCGAGCAAAATATATTATACAAAAAACGCTGCCTTTTATGGCTTTGAGCACCTCGTTCAAGCACCAGGTTCATTATGCAGCGCAATGGCTTCCAGGCAGATATGAATTACAGGTTTCTGCAACGTTCCATTTAAACTTGCTTGCCGCTCATATTTAGTGGAATGGAATGGTGTGCCAAAAATTACTGCAGCATTTTCCTTGATTTCTGACATGATGTCGCAGTCATGTAAAGAATAGGGTACGGTGATCGTTATGACAAACTGGCGGCATAGTGTTCAGTCCATCGATATCAGAATAAATAGTCGTTAACACCAGATCGAAGATACGCCGCGGCTGGCCCGGAATTATCATTGTAGGTGCGGAGGTATTTTGGGATAATTTTGAAACACGGAAAGATGCAAGAAGGCCAGCATTAAATGATGTGGGATGAAGCCCGTAAGGAAGGTAATCTCATGTAAAGTCTGGTGCATTGAGGTCAGCTAAAGGTAGACAGTCACCATCACCCCATATTTTTGAGTGTGTGGCTCTGTACACTACGTAGAATGTATGGAGTTGGCAGCTGTTACTGATTCGGCACAAGTGCGTTTCCTTACCGCCATCGCTGTTCGCCTCAATAGTGTGCATTTTGTGATCTGTTTCACATTAAACGGTACCGTCACCTTCTCCCTCGTTCCTTGTTCACCAGCGCTAAAAACCTGGTATCCGTGGATAACATCCTAGCCATCTTGAATATCTGAATGCAGCATTGTTACGATCAAGGCTAATAAGTACGGACACAGCTCAGCCGTAAGGAAAAGTATCCCTGATCATTTGGTTCTTATGCTGTGTCGCTTGGCGGATATCACGCGGAGTCCATGTAGCAGCCTGGACCCTGCGATCTGAGTAGAACTATGTTAGACTACAAAGTAACTTAGGAGCCTGGCACAACCCAAATCGTTGCAGAATAAAGAGAGCGTTTGTCCATTTGATCTTGAGGTGCCAAACTGATAGGCTGGTAGCCTCATTATAACACTGACTTCAAGGCAAATATCTCTCAGAAAGCAGGGTACTATTCTCTTTAAAGATGCCGAAGCGTTTAGGCTCTTTGTGGTAAACAAGTTCTAAAGAACGAAAATGTGCAGTGCCTTCATGCTTCCTAACAAGGCAAAATTCGAAACTTCGTTGATTACGCTGCAGCACCAGAGAACCAATTTGAGACTATACGCTGTAACAACTTTGATTTTTATATTCTTCTTTCGAAAAGTGGATTCTTATCAGGTTCCAGGGCATAGACAGTTATAGGAGAGGGCTGTTAAATAGAGATCTAACCCCTCATTTGTCGGGTTTGAAGTTATGTTACTCATACTCTCTAGTTGATGCATCTCGTCTTAGACCAGTTTAAGCCATGCCCGTGCACGGTCTTTCTGCACTTTGCTTTAATTGTTTTATTCGTTATACTTTTACAAAATCTATCGCTGTCTTTGTTCACCGAAAAGCGTTAGGGGTCAATGCTTTTTCTAGATACTGCTTTCTACGAACACCAGTTTCTTTAAAGAAAAGACGGAATAAGTACCACAAATTTAAACACGTGATCATTGAGTCGGGCGTATTAGGTGAAGAAAGGAAAGCGGATATTTTCACCTGTTTTCATCTTCGGTATGGGACTTGAGAATATTTTCCTCATGGACCCGTTTGCAGCTAGTGTTATTTCACCTATCGTTGTACTAGCACTAGCTGCGGTGGCATAGGCCTGTGGCTTACCTCATAGCTAATTATTATTGCTGCTAATCAGCGGCGCTTCTGCCTACATAGTGCAGGAGGCGCGACTGATGTATCCTTTGGTTTGAAGGTACCAGACCTGGACATTTTGCCGATGAAACAGAAATATCCCTGTCAGAGTTAGACACGTCTTGTGTGAATGCTGTGTGTAAATCAACAGAGCTAAGGTTTATAAGTTGTTCGTCGCTAACCACCGCTAGACACAGGACGCCGTGAAATCTGATACCTTTGGATTAAGTTTGCTGAAGACGTTGGTAAATATCGTGGTCAATACTAAGGCACACTACGTGCGTTCATCTCCAGCAGAGCATGGATTGAACGGATATTGACCGTATAGTGCCGTTGTTAACAACTTGCACTCAACTGGCGTCGTAAATTTTGCAAGAAGGCTTGGCAATTATCAACATTGTTCCACGTGTTTGTTTAAACATTTTCTCTTGCTATATTCACCTAAAAGACTGGAATGTATAGCGAGCCAACAAGTCAAGTTACTTATTTACAGATCCGGCATTGAAATCGAAGCGTTGTAAAAGTCCAAAACCTAACTTAATCGTATTTTAAGTGATTAAAGCTAGCTTACTTTGGAACCTTATTTGGCCCGATTCCATTGGTTGAGGGAGCGCGACAGTTCTTTTGAACCACCTTGGTGATGAAAGCTGACCATCACGTTGGCGATACCACGTGTTAGTGCCATGTAATGCGATATATTTTATTGACAGTTATTAGGAACAGCAAAGATGTTATCCAGAAATTTTACGCGGTTGATCATTCTCACGTGGTAGCGTTTATTCTTGTAAGCAGGCTAATGGGGTAGCGATTACTGTAAAATCTGTTGAACAAAAACAGCGGATGGCTAAAGAGAAGAAAACATTAGTTATTGACGGTAATACCTCCAGACACCGCTAGCACATGTGCACGTACGATTTGTGCACCATTGAGATGGATAGTGTGATTGGCATCTAAATACACACACAAACAGTATGAATGCTAAAGTGGTCTACTTGTTTGAAAGGGAATGGCGTCATTAACAGCTGGTTTGCGCATGTGAAACACAGATCCGACGACGCGACAGTTGTAGTCCGACGCAGTGGTCCCTGCGCTCTTTTACAGTCAACCAAATCACCAAGATGTGGATCCTTTGCATAAACTCTTTGTATTGTCATGAAAATGCGAATAGATTAAGGTCCTTAGTGCATTTCAGACGCTAGGTTAGCTGTGCACATTAAACGTTGACAAGTTTGTATCTGAAAGTTATAAAGTTCGTAACGGCATGGACGCTGCCGTCTGACTGTAGTCTGAGAGCTATTAAAGGAAATTTATTGTTTTGACCGAAAATTAATGCGTAAAATAGGTTTGGCTTGCTTGCTACATGCACGCCGTCAGTATTTGCAAAAATGACAGCCGCATGCTTGGAAACAGCCGGTAATCAAGTTGTGTTCACATACTACTATATCTCCAAGCTTCGAGTACGCTTGATGCAACATGTGTTGCGCCGTTTGCATATCACTATTTTACATGCTTAAATGAGTTGCAAGCAAACCACGATGAAATTGTGTGTTGATTTCAATTAGCTAACTTATCTCACAGAAACATATTTTCTTTCTAAGACTTTCTGAGTAGAATTTTGGAAAGCGCCTTGACTTCGCCAACGGATTCATTCCGATGATAAAAGGCATGGGTAACCTGCTACAACTGTGGATGGACATTGCCGATTAGGTGGATTTTCGTGTTCCTACAGTGCGTCAGTCCATCATAATGGTGTTATTCCACGAAGGCTTTGGTATATAAGTAGTCAGGCTTGAGATATCATACCGACCAGTGATCTTTTCGCTGTCGGTGCTGTAAATCTTTTAAGAAACTTACAGAAAACCTTTGTGTCAACGGCGATTGCGCATTATCTGCATGTCCGAACGACCGATATTTTTCTAAAGAATGTGACGATGATATGGCAATTCTACGAGACTGCATGACGTAATGAATTTGGAAGACGCAAAACCAAATTTCGTAGAAACCTGCGCAAGCTGCACGATTTCAAGCACAACGTTTTTCGATCCTACCATTGCTGACCAGCAAGATGTAACTTGAAATAACACCAAACGATTGGGTGCATAAACAAATCGTACTTCCCAGGTGATATATTGCACTATTTGCAGCTGCAGCATGTAAGACTGCTTTAATGATGAAGCATAAATTCCGAAACTAACCAAGAAAGCGCATCAAAACGGTTCAAACAACAACCAAAGAAGGTGTTTTGATACCAGTCTTTGTATACTGCTGGTTCGAATATAAGGTACTTGACGCTTGGCTTAGTTGCAGTGCAAAGGAGCAATCAAGAATACACTTAAGAATGCTACTGAATACATTAGCATAGGCATAAAATAGCTGGAACGCCTGCAATGAAATGGCTAAACCTAATTTCTTGCGTGATAGATTTTACGGGGTAAACGTAGTGGGAGTACTAGATTACCATTCAAATTTCTCGGGCACTGCTGCGGGTTTCTACCAAAAAGTGTGATCATAATATAGCACCAGTAAAATGCGGAGTTTAAAAGATTGTCATTTATCCCAAAGATACAAATGCAATAAAATCTCGCACGGTATTACAAAATAATGTGCCAAAAAAAGCAACGCTCGAACTTGAAGGTAGCTCCGCTTCCTCACGCAGAATCATGACTCTGATATATGTTATTATAAGGTAGAGAATAAACGTTAGAGACAGAGCGTAAGAAGTTGTGTTATACAACACGTATATTTGTAAGGATGAATATAGCTATCCAATAAATAAACATAATAACGTCATATTTGAATGTTCTCTACTGGTTCGCGTCGTTCCTTCGTGATTACACATAGGCATCTTGATAGGTAGATGGGAAGTTGCCGTTAATGTAGCGACACAAATGCAACCGCCCGCCTTGCAACAGCATTGATCGTTCGTTTCACTGCACTCTCTCGAAAAGCCGACTTCACCGTTGCCACACTGCAGTTTCCTTCAGACAGCACTATCAGTTCCCTTGCTATTTCCGTCGGTGGCTCATCGACTGGCTCCTCGACTGAGTGGTCGGTCCCACTTTTCATGGAACATGCCAGTTAAATGTTACGACTATTTGGCCGACGGAGTTGTTGTGATCATTGCTCCTGTACAATCAGTTACTGCCTGCAGAACAGCAATAAGGCCTGCTCATTCATGTTGCAGCTTCCGTGGTCTCTCACAGTTGGAACCAGATGAACATTTACTTATTCGCCTGCCTTTAATGAAGTACCAAACTCTAATTATCTTAGGAACGCATTTGAATTAGTTTAGCAGTTACCAATTAAACACACTTTTTTAAGACGTTTGTCGAATTAATAGAGGAGTCGAATAATATAACCTGTTACGGACGGGTACCTTTGTTGTCAAACAAGTAATTGCACAGCCCTAGTAAACCGAGCAATCCTTCCTGTTCAAGCAAATATTGTGCTTGCTTAGGAGATTTAGGAACCGGGGTTTTACACGCCACCAAACGAATAAGCAATAAAGCATTCGAATCACGAACATCCTAAGTTTACAAAGTTCTTAGTAACGACTTTAGCGATCGATAATACTCTCAACCTGCTTGTTGCCGTGTGGTTACACTTTGTTATCGGAACTTACCTATACCGAGCACTGGTTAAGTTTTTACCAACGAATTATCAACACATAAACCTCAATCAGAAGGCAGTCATCCAGCAGTTCTCCATCGACAAACCCAACGATTTATTACCGTGGTGACCAAACTAACCTGTTAGTCTGCCCAATCAAAATGGTTTCACTCTCACTAGCGAATTTGTCTACCATAATTAGAACGCAGCTTTCCCCAGCGTCAGCATCAGTGCACTTTAGATGAGTATAAGTAACAAAACTCAGTCAATGTATTACAATACAAATAGACAGGAGACTAAAATATTCACAAAACAGGAAAGATCCCTAGCAAGTAATATGACGTTAACTTATATATTATCGTGTTGTATGAGATCGGAATTGGAGGGAAACACAAAGCGTAAGAAGACAGACAAAAACATGCAGCAAACACAAACGCCCCTGGCGCACGCTATTCTCTGTACAATCAAGTTTGTCCAACCAAACGTGTTCATCGTCATTAGCCTCCCAGCCAGGCAGTCAAAATGCATCAACTTATACTGTCTAGATGATGGGTTTCATTTCGCTCGAGGAAGTCATCGCTTGGTCTATTCTACTCCTCTTCGAATCGCGCCCATGGAAAGCAAACAATGCACGTCGCGGTAGTCGGTGTGCTGGCATGCGCAACAAGTGGCCCAGCCAGGGGAGCACGGCAGGGGATCTAATGATGCTAAGCGGTTCACGCGCGCTTCCTGCACAAAATACGCGACGTCGAACACGCTCATTGCTCATGCAATGCTTGCACCAGAAATTACCTATCTGCGGATGCAGCGATGCTCAAACTAGGCTAGCCTCGTTTAGGTGTGTCGACCTGATGGGTCAGGTTTTACGAGCGCACTAAAAGTTTGTATGGACCGCTGAAGTATAAATTGCTCATCAAGACCATATTCACGTTGCGATTGCGGAGTTTGGTAAAAGAAACTGGAGCTTTCTATATGTTCTTCGTAACCTCATCTTTGATACCACGGGCGCTATTAAAGATTCGCGGTACCTGAAATCCCGAACGACATTACCTGATCAACACAAATCGTCAGCTAGCGGTTGGTCCCTACCAATTTTACAGATGGACTTTGCATTTCGATTGGACAAATAATCGACTGTTTCCTGAAATACCAAAGCAACGGATCGGTAAAGCGATTCGTTCAAAGGCCTGCATCTGTATAAGTGTTACGCAAAAGGTAAGGATGCATGGACGTTGCACGCCTAACTCCAGCTCATTTTAGCAAATTAAAAGATTAATAAATAGCCTCAGTTTACTAAATGCTACTTCTCTGGCGGACACTGCAACTGGTGTGTTACAAGACAAGTACTAAGCACCACTGGCACACGCAAACGCATATAAGCCAAACAGAACAGTAAAGACGTACAATAACCTATGGCGTCTCAAATCCTCAAACCGTACGTCGTGTTTTGCTATGAACATAACGCAAATTTCCTGCAGAGTCTTCCTGATAGACCGCTTGACGTCGGTGCGAACAGACTGAGAGTCAAACAACTTGACCGTCTAGGAAAAACGAGGAAAATATTCGACCTATTATTGTCACTTTATCTGAAAATCTTGTCAAAGATTGTTATTATTGCGCCCCGGTAGATATAAGTGTTTGAAGATCAATGCGCGCAAAGACCTGGATCCAAAAGAGTAAAAAATACACAAATCTGTCACGCTTGAACTAAAGCAGCGCACTAAAGGCAGGAAAACAAATCTTCCCACCGTGCCTTCTCGAATAGTTACCAGACTTCCTCCTCGAATCCAAATGAACAGGTAGCTAATACTTCACTCAAACCCAAATTCTGCTGCAGCGGTGTGCGTGTATTCTTTACAATTTTTGTAGTCTAATGGACAAATCTGACGACCTTTGTCATTTCGGCGCCTTTTAGCAACCAGACTTATTAGGCCTAAGTGTAACTTGAAGACATTAATAGATAATGACCCTAACAATCCAATCAGCGTGTATTCCTTCTTTCGCTGTGCTAAGCTAACAAATGACCGCGGTAGACTAGTTGCTTCATGTGCGCAACCACATGAAGCTTCCCCAATTACGGAGCATGTGTCATTTCAACCTATCTTTAATACGGTGGCCACAGGTCAAACTGCTTCCCAGCTACTGCTAAGTCGAGATGCCGTTTGTTGGGATGCTGTTTGTAACCAAGACCGCACTGCATCAATCAGCATACGTACATTATTGCGCGCTCGTCTTCATCAAACCTGGACATATTACTGAGCAGCTGAGCTCAGCATGTGCGTGAGGTTAGGGTCCCAGAGGTACTGACAGCTAGTGACATGTCGACGGTCATGGCGAGCTTAGTGCTGCAACTGTTTTCTACTGCTCTGCTGGAACCGGCCATCATTTACTGGAGAGCGGAGTTTATAAGAGCTTAATTGAGCCGCAAGCCTGTTGGAATGTTTGCTGCAGACGGTTCTATCAGTTTAAGCATGCTGATCTATCGTAAAAAGGGATTAAAACCATTGTTGCCCGATATTTACTCCTACTACCTCGGAAACCTGAACAGTCAAGCTACACTGGTATGGCAAGGATCACGGCAAACCGGCTCGATGGCGATGCTAACTATGTAATTAATTCATTCGAGCTGACGCCGCGAAAGATTATGAAGTGTACCATGGGACTCACGATGCACGCAACAGAGCAAGAACGAGCAAACACAGCCATTTTGAAGAGCAGCTTGCAAGCACAGCAAATGTCGCTCCTAAGAAGTATTTGCATACATGAAACGTCAACTTAATCCGAAGAGTAACGTGCAGGCTTTAAAGGGCTCGGATAAACAGCCATTATTTTTCAAAACTGAACGTACTTTCTTATTGGCGGTGTACGTTGTTTCTGTTTTTGAAGATAACCAGGGGTCTGTATCGCGTTGGAATAATAGCGCCCCTACCGAGCTAGACAACCTCGATTGCAGCTTTGAGGACGTGCGGAAATTGCTCAACAGCCTTTAAGTACCACGCGTACCATGACTGCTGGTCTTCATCCGTTGATCTGCAAATCGCTTTCGGCCTTCCTCTCGCCTTCTGTGCCTTAGCTATTCAACAGGTCGATGTATGCCTTTTCCTTGAGGAGCGAATGAAATGCTCAGTGGTGAATGCGATTTGGAAAGGCAGCAATCTGATCAAGGTGGACGACTGACGGCCGATATGCCTGACCTCGTATTTGCTAAGACACTCAAGGAAGTCGTGAAGAGTGGTCTACTGCAGCATCTCAATTCGAAAAGCATCTTGACACCAGCGCAGCACGCTTTCGTGAAAAGATGGTAATGTAGCACAAATCTGCTGCTCTAGAGACACGAATGGTTGCAAGCGCTAAACCAAAGCGATTTCAGTAGACGTTATTTACATCGACTTCAGTAAAGCTTTTATCAAAGTGAACCATGTGAACCTCCTACCGAACCTAAAGAGGTAGGAAAGTGCTAATAATTAGGGGCTTAAACATGGGTGGATTAATGCAAATTTAAAACGAGACAAAAAGAACAAAAGGTCGCAGGCGGGAGAATCAGAGGACGTTAAGGCTTGAGCAGCAGCGTTTAAACCCCAACAACACAAGTGGATGCAAATAATAAAGCGGGGTTGACTATGCTATGCAATAGCCAGCGATTCAAAAATTGGTTAGAATAAATATTCCTTGCATTGTTTGAATAGATTTCTGTCTGATTGTCCGGGCCTAAACAGAACGATTAAATTAAACATACAATGCGTATCCTTTAGAACCTATCCGCAAAGCAGCAGGCATTTGCTACGGGACCACAGTGAGTCCGTTTTATAAACTAAGTATTAACCCTCAATTCAAACTTTTACCAAGACAGCTAGGAGACTGAGTTTCGCTGGTCGCTAACAACTGACCAATCTTGCAGGTGGAACCCTAAAAGTGCCAATAAACACCACCCAGCATAAAGCAATGGAGCACTGAGGCATGCAACTCAACGCACCACGTCAAGCTCCAGTCTATACGCGATGAAAAATGCCTCCTTACCCTCGCAGTGTTTCCGGTAGAAATCTAGTCACACCATTTTGTTCGTATATCCTGCGGACATGGGCCGCGGGGGTTAGTACTGGGCATTGCGTGGATTTTTGAAATTGGCTTTCTGTTTACCCGTTTATTAAGATAAACCTGTTGTGGCCACCATGCTCTCTTCACTGTGCCACCGCCTCGAGTATATTGCTACCACGGTGTTTTAGCTGCCACTGCAGTGCCGATAGCATCTTAGTAACTAAAATCTTTGGGAACACAACTTTTGAGCCGAAGGCAAACACCAAAGTGCTCACTTGGACGACGAGATTAACACACGTCGCTCGTAAGCAAGAACAGCTTTCCTTCCTCCCTTTCGTCTGGAATAGCTTTGTCACCTCCGAAGTGCCGCCTATGGTAAAGGTGTGTGATTTATGGATCCGACGCTTGCTTCTCATGTTAACGATCTTACGCAGACCTTTGGAGCTAAACCAAAACTACCTATTGAGCAATGCCGTGAGGAAGTGTTCTGTTACCGCGGGGTTAAATTCTTTGTGTGGCCGCGTTTGCGTGTTGGGCTCTTGGCCTTCGGTATATACAAAATCATACTTCTGTCCCTGCTAACGAGCGATTTGCTCCGCAGGATTCACAAAATACTGTAGCCACCAGAACGGCTCATGATCCTTTGGTACAACCTATTTTCTATATTATTGGTACTGTTAATTTTACAGTATGAAGCGAATCAGGGTGGGAATCCCCACTAGTCGTGCAGTAATTCCTCTTCACAAAGCGCAGCTCTTGCTGCCTTAAGATAACACTTATTCTACCCTATCGGGTTTCTTCCCTGATCATGCGGCTTTGATCGCAATGCTGCTTGCATCCTTGTCTACTAGTAACTCTCCTGTTGATGGCGCTAAATCCAAAAATACTGAAAAAATGTTTTGCGGAGGGACTCCTATCATAGGTAGAAGTCATTCAGACATTTTGTATGCCATTTAAAAAGAGCTTTTATTAGAGCTGTGCTATTCACGGTGCGCAATGTAGGCCTGACCATTAAAGACGCGATATATCTCGGTTAATTCGCAAAATGTGACGGTCCTTAGCTGTTTCCGGTGGCCAATGGCATAAGCTGCTGATTTGTGGTGAAGTCCGTTGTTATTACTTGCTTCTAATCTTGATAGGTCAGATTGATTGGCGCTATCGATTATGCCTAAAGGTTGAAACTACAGTCCAGCAGTTTTCGGGGCATGTGGACGACTATATATTATATGAAACTAGCTGCGACGAACCCTCAGTAAGCCCAAAAACTAAATAAAGTACATATTAAACGTGGATGTTTCTAACTAGGTAATAACATCCGTTGCAACGAGATATCAGCTCATTGTGTACAATAGTTCTATGCCCTTGTGAAGGCAACATAAATATTAAGGTAAGATAAACATTGTTACCAGAAGACGTATTTGTATTGGGGTCGGAAAACCGTATTACAAAAAGGGGTGTAAAACAATTGGTTTGTTAATTTCAAGTCTTAGCGCCCTTTGGTTTCCACTTGTAATAATTGCCCAATTTTTTGATCTAGCTCATGCAGACACATTTTTATGTTCCATCAATCGTTTGCCGTGCAGCTGCATGCCATTCGCTGGAATCCGGAATGCAATGTTACAGGTACGCGTTCCACAGTATACTGTGGGCCAAAACACGCGAACTGACCTGGTACTTTATTTTTACCACAGTCGGTGGAGCACTTCCGAATAATCTCATGCCCTTATCTATGGTCCTCTCATAAAAGCGATGAAAAGTGATGGCAAAAGGGAAAGAAGTAGGTTAAAAATGACCTCTAGTGACAGTAAACAAAAATAGTGCAACTTATTAAAAAGCTACCAGATCGACCCAACATGCTAAGAAAGTAGTAAGAATTAAATTATGCATGGTTTCATATTTATTTTATATTTGACCCTAGGCATCAAACGCCAGAGCTAAGAGAGGAACTAATGAAACTCTACCTTATAACACCCGGATAACCAAACATATAAAACAAATGGGTTAGACACAGCCAGCTTTATCGCTTAGCAAGATAAAGACTATGTTTGAAGGGTCTGCGGTTACCACTGTGGTTTTTACCTGCAAATAACGGCGCAGTTCTTATTCTAGAAATCACAACGAAAAATATAAAGCCATATGCTGTGTAGTAAAAAGAATGGCAGTCGGCTTTGTATCTAACAAGTACAAGGTAACCTGCATGAATCAATACATACAATGTAGAATGTATTATACCGGTAATTAGCTTTTCTTAGCGGGCATAATTGTAAAATAAAACTATGGGTAGGAAATTCGTACGGAATCATTCTGGAGCCAATGAGGAATGTTTTATACACATGAGAATTTTAGAATATCAAAAGATTTGATGGCCTCTTCTGGAGGATACTGAGTGGCGCAAACCAATATAGTGAATGTGAATGTAGCCGCGTTGTAACAGCAGTAAGGTTCGTAATCAGTGTGCCTCAAAATGCTATAAGCCCAAATCCGCCTAGTAATTTTGCATACTTCCAATCGGGATAGTGTAACATTTATTCGTTTATGCCCGGTTTATTTAACAACACACAGGCCTTACTATGCAGTTAAATGACCGCAGTCTCGCAATAAGCATTATCAAAGGAGTATTGAGATAATTGGTTAAGTGCTTTGAAGCGTGCGATTCGATGCAGCTTGTATGTGTAGTGCTCAATAGCTGTGGCTGTGTGGGGCAGCGTTTCCGAAAGTAAAGTTACGCTGTGTCTTGTATGTTAAGACCAAATATTGCCAACTTATTTAAAGTTTAGTAATACCCACCACTCCTGTTTAGAGGTCTGATGCACGTGCTAGGCAGGTAAACCAGAAGAACGATATAGCATATGGCTTATTCATCACACCAGTTATCACGCTGGAAATTATTTTTCGAGAAGCCGTTCTACTTTGTCAGGTAAAAGTGAATAAGTTATATTGTTTGCCACGACAAATAACATGTGTAGAAATAACTGTAGCCGGTTGTCCACCTATATGGCACAAGGAAACCCTAGAGATAGAAAAAGCTTAATCCCGCACAGTTGGCCCTGATAGGCTATAGCATTAGTCTAGCTGTCCTAAATGTCCAGTTAGCTTTCATGCAATTTAAATATAGTACGAAATATTGAATGTTAAGCTGGAACGAAATGCTGTAAACAAAGCTATCTGCTTCATCAAGCTGCCAGGCTAATACTATTTTAAATAGTGATTAGCGAACGGTCAAAGCAAATAACTGCTAATAGGTAGGAAGCAAATAATAAATAGATGGGAGGGTAAAGTTCCTATGTCTAGCGATTATTTTTCTAACCTAGTCCATTTAGCAAACCGTATGGACTATATTTCCATGCAGTGTGGATTGTGCTGCAGCTTAAAACAATAGTTCAGCAGATGGCAGCCAGAATGAATGAATGAACCCTAAAGATTAACTAACAGCTACTGGCACTGACTCAGCCAATAAATGGTGCCAGTTATAGCAAGGAATTTTGGTAAATGTCAGGAAGACGTAGATGGTTAAAACTTTATTAAATTCCATCGAATGTCTAAGAATGACTGTTCTTGGTACGGCACTCAACGTGGTACTTATATGAATCGTTATGCATCCTAATAAAGAAAGGTCTATGCGCATTGACACAGAGGAATTGTTCACATAAAACTCATTAGAACCGGACAGTTCACAAAGCGTAACCAAACGTACTATACGAATGATCACTTCGACTATTAAGTTTAACCATTTATGCTCAAGGAATAACAAAATCATATTACAGGTAATGGGATCATGACGAACAAAAGTGCGCTGCCACAAACCTGGGAGTGCTTTGAAAATAAATCCCATGAATAAAAGCCACAACCGACCTAGAAACGATAGCTTTCTACATGTTCTCCCAACAACAACCATCATGTTTACCAAGGAAAGGTTTTACATGTGTAAAAATAACGTTCATAAAGAAACAGAATTTTATAGAAAGCTTGCCTAGTTTTACAATTTTCTTCTGCTTTCATGCAAAATATTGTACAGCAAAATGCATCAAGATGAAAATGAACAATAGGGGTGCGCCGGATATCATTATTCGCATACTGGATTTTAACAATCAAATACGGGTTCCCAGAATATGTGTGAGCGCTCAATACGCAGATAATAGCGAAGATTATTCGCATCAAAACTTTGTACTACAAATACAAAGGATTAATGCTAATCTAGTAAAAACGATAATAGTCTAACTCTAAAAGTCTTGAATCATATGAAAGTCCAAGGAGTGTGCGTCACAAGTATTATTCGCCAGTTCCACGGAAAGCGCAATTACTCACGCCAACATCCTGCAACTTTTATCAGTTACGCTGTTCACTGCAATGTATTCCACTGATAAGATCCGTGTAAGCGAGTATAAAAATGGATTTTTGCCAACTTTCCTAATGAAGTTGCATACTTTAGGAATATAACTAAAGTCAATATTCGCGGAGGCATGTGCATGATATCAGAATTGTTGGGCCATAAACTGGTCATCGTTTTGTAAGAGGCCTCGGTTAACGCTCAAAGACAAGTGGCAACGACATCGGGATGACGCTCATCGCACCTTATTAAGACAGGTAAATGTTACCAACTAAGTTTTATTAGCATGCTCTTATCATAATAACACTCTTGCAAGGCATGTCTCCCTCTCTTGTAATGAAATCTTTATTTATTTAGTTACCTAATTTTGCAAATGTTGGATTGCTAAATACATATTTGCACTTCTGTCAAATTCCGAATGGTACATTTGTTGGCGGAGCAGAATTTAACGGTGTGTTGACAAAGGAGGTTAATGTTCATGTAAAAGTACGGAACTAATGAAGGCCAGGCGTCCATTACCAAGAAGCCGCGTACTGCTCAGAATGGCTTGTCGCATTATTCCTTTTCATACAAAATTGCAACGCAACAGACTGTCGACTCTTTCTCAGGTGTAATTCACTTCATGAGTAATAACCGTTTAACTAAGCTACTAAAAATTGACAAAACTAAACTAAACGGTCGCCACCGGAACCTGCAATTTATATGCACTCAATAATGTCATCAGGGATAATGTCGATGTAGAAAATGCGTTAATAAAGACGGTGTTGGTCCGGAAATGCTAATATCACTTATTCACCATTGTGTGCAATTGCTTACCGTATGTTGACATGGTACGATAAACTAGAATACCCGCAGTGTTGCACTTTGTTTCATGGGTCAAGGTTATATGCGACGCCTACATTATGTTCATTTGATGTAATTACAGTTAACACACAGCCTAAAACTACGCAACTGGATAAAGATTGGCAAAAAGCACATGCAATGCGGGCCACATTACATCCGCTTACGACGCCCGTGTCTTATTAGATAGTAACCAAATAGCTGGAATAAACAAACAAATGCCCATGGAACTACAAATTATGCAATGGAATGCAAACTGAAACATAATCACTCCGAAGACATCTGTGTGCACTGTACTGGAGAAGTCACGGATCCCTGTTATCCACCTAACTATCTGTTGCCACCAAGGATGCATAAAGTGGAAGAGGTGATTAGCATTTTCGATGACACCTGCGACATATTTAACGCAATGCTTTCCAAGGATACTTTGAAATATAGGCTGCATTTTTATCTGTGTCAAATTTAGGTTTCAAATACAAAATGAAAATGTCAGCTCTTTATAATATGTTGCTTAATATTACAGCGCTAGCAAGAGTAAAGATTCAGAAATTTGAGCACAAATATTTCATGAAAAACGCCTAGCCAAACTAAAAAGAACGGACGACTGAATAGCCAAAGCGAAAATCATGCAAACTGCAGGGAACAGATAAAATATTGTTCGCTGGTTAACTTAAGTTGCCAAAGAATACTTTAATCGATAAAAGGGTAAGCTTTTCATGTACCACTACAAAACATGCAGCATTTTGTGCACAATGTTTAACAGAATACGGCAACACTCGTCGGGATGCTCCTAAACATAGTTTTGCTGCCTTTATTCCGTAGCGGTGCGCTGGGGAATTAGTATAAATTATGTTAAACTCAGTAGCTTCGTTGTAAAGGCGTTTGGTTCGTGTTAATGATAGTCTCTATAGAAACTGCCTATGTTTTCAACCACAAGAGCCGCACAAGTTCTGCGTCTACAATTGGTTCAAGTCAAGCCAACAGTGTACTATGCGTTTGGTCGAGAGTTTCATGGGGTTCTGTGTCCTAAGCGTAGTTGGTCCTATTAGACCAAGGGTGCTGAAAGGCAAAGTAGACAATTCGTGAGACGCTGGAAAACCAACTATTTAGTGTCTGAGCTGGATGACAGGTGTGTTAGTGTCACACTTCGTGACTATATTGACAGTACTGTCACGGGTGCCGACGGAGGACCGAGCGCGAAGCGACTAGGTGCATATCAGAAAAGTGCGCAGTAGGAATCTTTGCCAACATAGAATACGAAATGAGAGAGCAATTATAAGAGGAAACCACGATAACAATAGAGGTCAGGCTAGCCACAACGTACCTGGTGGCGCTATTGAGTTACAGACGCGTTCCAACAATGAGCTTTATGTACACGTTAAATGAATAGTTAGCTAAAACGCACACGCTAAAAGCATAACCCAAAACAAATATAAATGTAACGAATGTGTAGGTGCGCGACCAATTTTAATAGGTACCGGGGTGAATAATTCGTATGAGTCTGGCAATGTGGCTTTGTTTGGTTACAATTGGCTCCCTCAGGAAAGGTGAGAAATAGGAAGGACCAATGCACCGGATGTTTATGTGATGGTATAAATGGTTTTGTAACTTCACCTGGTGGAATAATTCATGCTATATTTAGACCCCGCACAATAAAGTGGGTGACTGGCATCAGTATTTCAGAAGCCAGTTTCTCACTTCTTCTAATAGGCATGGACAAAAGGATGTCAGTAATCGCTAACACAGAAATTCCGCTTCCTCTAGCTAGATGCATTAGCAACCTGTTGTTTGCTCTGAATTGCAAGTTTAAGAGTCCATAAGATATCAGAGGTGAGCGGTATATACATCGCGGTATTACGTCAGTGGTGATAAGCCATATACACAGGTAAAGATGCACGGGTAAATACCTAAGTCGAAGGACCTAGAACGTTAGGCTCATGCATTTAGTGGATGTTTTCTTCATGGTTTGTAAACACTTGAGATCCAGACTTAGAGTAACGGAGGTATTTCCCTAATATGCTATAATTCTGATGGCCGTTTTCTATCCTGAGATACGCGATGTGCGTCAAAAGCTAATGAACATTTTCTTTGGACTAAAAGTAAAAAACATATTTGCACTTGGATGAGTTGAGCGACATACCGCAGGATTTTTACTCAAGCGGTGAACTGGTCCAAGAACAATATTAATTTTGTTGATGAATCTGCTGTGTGATACCATACAACATTTACCACGTCTTTACAATACTACTGTTGGATAGCTTCC
Organism: Dicrocoelium dendriticum; assembly: GCA_944474145.2. Lineage (NCBI taxonomy): Eukaryota > Metazoa > Platyhelminthes > Trematoda > Plagiorchiida > Dicrocoeliidae > Dicrocoelium > Dicrocoelium dendriticum. The sequence continues at coordinate 1,507,023 of CALYDF020000004.1, forward strand.
TTTGAAGCGGGAACATATTTTACCTAGTTGGAATTTAGGGATGGGAACAAAACAGCTCCCTGAAGAACACTTAACATTGTGGAAAGGAAGAAAGAGCTTTTAATCCAGAAATTGAAAATCTGCGCATGGTTAGTAAAAATGTCATTAAAAAATAGTACTAAGGTTAGTTACTCACTGGAGCTACACCATGTATCAGCAGTGGTATACACAACTGAAATGATTGAGATAAGTCAGGAACCAGATCCAGATGGGCTTGTTTTTATTACCGAGTGATAAACAACTGGAGTACATCAAACAGGCTAAGCCACCCAAAGTGAAGATTGAACTGCGACAGGCTTACGAAAAGTAGCATTTCATTTGGTTTGTGCAAGCAATCTCTCGAATATTATTTGTTCAAATGTCTTCAAAGGCACAGATGTATGAGCATTGGGCCGATAGGTTTCGGATACCTTTTTAGTACAGGTGCAATGTGGACACTTTGGCAGCCTTCGGCTACGTTGTACTAATGTAGACACATGTTGTACAGTTCAGAACCTAGCTGTACTATGGCATTAGCACATTTGTCGAGGACTGTAGGAGATAGTCAGTCCTGACCGGGTGCATCTCATGACTTTATCCTTGGTAATTCCTTGTATACTCTTATGATATGGAAGTACAAGTTGTTGGGAGGACCGCAACCGTAACGAAGACAATTGCATTGATGAATTCACTATATGATCAGATAAGTCGCGGTTTAGTCCCCTTGGATATAGAGAGGTGTGTGACACTTTAACGACTCCACTCAGGTTTGTCAACATTTTCCATATTTTTGGGCAAATGCTGTTCTTAAATATAGATTGAAAGTAAATAGATTTGGGTCGGCAAATTTTAGGTTCCATATCAGGTGTCAGTCAAAGTAGTGTCCTTAAATTTTTAAAAACACTTCTTTTTGAATACGCGCGGTATTTTGAAACACTGTGGTGTAAACTTCTCTGTGCGAAAGAAAATATTTCCCAAAGGACAAAAAGCTAGGCAAAATTTAAGTAGCTTGTTAAGTGACCCAAGAAATGCGCCACATCAGACTTGTAAAGGACGTTGAGGTCAGAGTGGTAGCAGACTTCCTTCTTCCTTAATTATTTGGGAGGTTACTTCATGATGGGTTGTCAGAGCCTCCAAGCGATGCTGTGGTACAAACAGAATGGTTTTTAAGTCGCTGATGAGCACTAAGTCTCTTGTAAACAAGTTGTAGACGGCATCATGCTCTGCAGTCCAAGATTGGTAACAAAGATTTTCCAATCTATTGTAATCTAAGGCAAATACATGTACCAAATATTCTACATCTGTAATGTTGGTGTTTAAAACCATCAGGAAAATTTTCAACCAGCTGTCAGACAGCGGAATTAAATATACCTTTCAGCAAATATAATCGTGGGATGCCCGCTCACGTATCGTGGCTTGCATTTCATAATTATAAAGTTACTTCGCTGCAAATAACGACGAAAAATACTTATTGTTGACGTGCAACTTGAAGAACGTATGTGTGCGGTTAGAACATTAGAACCGCAGTTAATATGCATGCGTGTGTGGTCAGCGCAAAGCACTGTTAAGCAGTCAAATGTTATATATATATATATATATATATATATATATACTCTAGCCAGTTTTCTAGTAGCGTAATGTAACCAAGTTTGTTGTATTTACTATAGCTTTTTGCAGTCTTACACCAATAATTTGCCCTTAAGCAACCGGAGGTTGGCACTGAGCAAAATATGTATACTTGCACGGTTAGGCATTTATTCCTCGGGATGAAATTATCCATCTTGCGATGCGCTCGCGTGGAACTACTTCGTTTAATTTTGGTTATTTTCAGTTTCTTCCTTGAAGACTGACCAGGGAATACTGATAGTTTCGCTGTTGTGGAAACGCGATGCGCTTGATTACACATTAAATAAATGCTAGTCAAGCGGAGTGTCTGCAGTACATATTTGGTATATTAGCCTAGTAGGCTCTCTAAATGTTACTCTAATTTCTCGTTGTGATACAGCCCTGCACTATGGCATATTTGTCTTTCGGAATAAGAAGCAGCATAGAATTTTACGTGCACAAATACGTAGATCTACTTGGAGACAATAATGTTGAAAAAAACTTATTAAAATATCTTTAAATCCTTAATAGAGTTGCGTTTGTATACTAAACTTTTATAAACTGACACTGTTATTGCACACGAAATTCTCTGTCGTCATCACTAGGCTGTAGTAAAGCACAAGCTGCATCACAATTTCAAGTAAACTATACCTTGTGTAATCTGACGGTCTCCTGAAATCGCGGTATTTTAAACTGTGGCGAAAATAGGTGTTATAGATGTTAATCGCTTAATTAAAAACTGATGAAATAAAACAAGCTGGTAACACCATACTGTAGATAAAGTTTGGTGGATAAATCAGATATACATAGATCATAAAGAGAAGCCAAATTTCAAGGGTAAGCGGCCTGGTGGTACGCCGATATTTGACAAATCTTTTTGTTGCCGGTATATAGCATACTTTTAGTAGCAATTGTTGGGCTGTTTAGGAAGCAGTAAAGAAGGTAAGAATAAGGAAAATGTGGGCAGGTAAAGGTATGGTTTATGCTATATAGCCTTAAAGTTATGTGGTGTCAATGAAATTATTTCGCGGGTGATAAATTGACTTGTTACGGTTGAAGTTCAAAACGACTCATTTGCATGTGGCCGCCTATACTGCAATCAATTTGTCTTCTCGGCTTTGCTGGTAAATAAAAATGGAAGTACGTCGATAGTAGTCGGTTACGCGGAGGTAGAGCCTGATATCGATAGTCAGATTGTGGTACACGTCCTGGAGAGTATAAAGTTCTTACTTGTGTAAGGTGCTTGCATGGACGTATCAAGATACGTGATGACAAGTAAGGAATTGAAGCTGCTTATATGCTCTGGACATAAACACCATGTGTTGGGTGAACTTTAAAATTTGGTGGTTACTCCCAAGGATTTCAGTGTGTGGACTAGTCTAAAAAGTTCAAATTCTGTTGGGACCGGAACGGCACTAAAATACTGTGAATGCTTCCTCTTTCACCTAGCGTTGTATCGGGAGTTGATAGACTTGCTAGAGATGGTAAAAAGTCTGAATTATCCAAATTACACCCTGTCTAAACAACTATTGTCCATAATTCCAGCCCAGCAAGCGTAATTCAGCCAAATAAGGATAATACTAAGCTATGTGAAAAACGTAAAACAAATAACAGAACGCTGAGACCGAATAAGCAGCCATATGGGTAGATAAAGCTAAATTTGCTTTGCATTGAAGTTACCAATCGGTTAGGAGTAGGGGAACGTTTACTACTGTCACCTAAGAGCAGCTAATATACGCTCGAAGTATTCGAAGGTATAAACTTGTCCTTTGTTTTGCTGCTTATCGGAATGCACTTCCTGCAAGCAGCTGCCATTCGCACCGTCAGCTCGCATCTTGCCAAAGGGAAGTAATTCATGGGTTATTATTTTTTCTCACCTAATATTTAATCAACTGCTCAGACGTCATCTACTATTTGTGTTTACGTAAGTTTACAATGCGTAAGCCGTTCTTGTTATCATTATTATTCCCTGTCCAGAAAGAACCACGTAGTTACATTTTGTGAGTGTTTAACGTGTTAAGCATCAGTCCTAACATAGCTTGGTGTAACATAGCCCTAAGCAAGTTTCGCACTTGTGAAGTGTGTTAGCGGCACCTCATCAATTGTTAAAATTATGATTTCACTAAACTCACAAGCTCTCGGTATGTTTTGATTGATCCGACGGTCGATTGTAGAAAGGAGTAAAAAGCACACAAAACTAAAAGAAATACAGGCTCAATACCAAACTATGGAACTACCAAACTTGTGACCAAAATACTTATCTCGGTATGCAGATTTGGGCGTTTGCACTGATCTCCGAGCTGAATGATTATTTTACAACCATTTTCTGCTAGACTAGACAATATCATGAGTGCGGATCCAACGGCCTTTTCCGCACAGCCTCGTAAGCGAATTCCAGATCTAGGTGCATATTGATCGAGTTCAGCTTTAAATACCGGGCTTTAGTAAGCACATGCTTCCTCGCATGTTACTCAACTGAGAATTTTGACGTGTTTCGAATCGAACTGGTCACTCTCGGCTTACATATGCACGAACAACAAAGGTTTGTTTTCATGAAGTGGATGCCGAAGTTACCTTCATGAAGCCGTGTGCCAAGCTTTCTTCCTGTTTGTCTTAGGAAGCATTTGACATTGTCTTGGCAGCGTACATTGCAGGTTACACTAGACGTTTTCCAATTTCTAAGTTTAACAATCAATTTGATGAGTTTAATTTGTATTGTATATGTTGGTTCGTGGGCAACTTCAACTCCTACTGTCAACCAAATTCTTGCCGCGAATTTTGGATGTCTGTTTAGTTTTGCATTTGTTTTAATGTGTTGTGTTGCTTTGTATGGGGCCAAGCGGCGCAGAATAAAGCCTTTCGTTACGAATTACGTTTGAAAAGGCTGAAGAGATAGTCTCGTTTCTCTAGCCACACCTCTTGCGTGCTACAATCTCTCCGTGCATGATTGAAAGTAAATAGCTCGTGGCTGCTTTTGGGGAAATGCGGACGATAGCTGCTGTAGTTGAGGATCTGGTACCTATGTGCAGATTTTCCACAGGCTGTCTTTAAGATTGGCCCTAAATAAGTCCTAAGTTTGACAGCCTCCAAAATTTTAACTGACCATCTTAACCAATCACTCTCCTGAAATGGCTGCCGTGGCACACGCTGCTGGTTAGCTCAAGTGTCTCTTCTAATTCAGAGCATTTGGGCAGGACGAAAGTGTTGTCTACGTAGCGCAACCAACTTTGCGGTTTCGCAATTGGGGTTGCTCTTCCGTCTAGCGCTTGCATCAATGCTTCGGCTACCAATCCAGAAATCAGCCATCCAATCTGTATGCCTCTTAGTTATTAGTAGATTTGGCCGTTACAATTTAAATATGTTGATAGACAGAATCCCAGCAGCCATCATTTTTGGCGTTTATTTTACTACCAGATTAGAGCTTTATATGTCATATGTACAACTGTATGATATGGAATCTACTGCGACGAACCCTCAATTAATATTGAAAACAAATAACGACGTAATTAAATGTGGGTACATTTCTAAGTGTTTAATAGGAGCTGTTCCCAAGAGACGTCTATCATTTTGTACAATAGTACCATTCCCTTGCAATGGCATCAAAATATTAAGGTTAGTTAATCATTCGTTTCCAACGTAATACCTGTATTTGGGGGCGGTAAATTTCCTTACAAAAGCAGGATACAACGCGAAGAGTCATGATAGTTGCAAGTATTAACGCCCTTTGGTCTTCGCTTGTTATACCTGTCTAATGTATCGTATCCAGCTCATGCAGAAATGTAGGTAGACTCCATCAAGTTTTTGCCGTACAGTTGCCTGTTGTTAGTTGGAATTTAGCATGTAATTACATATGTACGCGTTCCTCAGTCTACTATAAGCGAAAGCCGGCAAACTGACCACTTAATTAATTTATTCCGTTTCAGCATAATTCAGACTACTCTAACGTCCTACTCTATGGCACGCTCATTGAAGTGATGCTAAATGATGGCAAAAGTAATAGAGTAGGTTTAAAATATGTACAAGTATGAGTAAGCAAAAATAGTGCAACCTATAAAAGGAAAAGCTACCAAATCGACCTAATAAGCCAAAATATAAAAATGAAGCAAATCTTGCACATGTTTCATTTTCATATTTGACCCTAAGCATCAAACTCCAGAGGTACCAGAGGAAAACGAAACATATAAAGCAAATGACTTGGCCACAGCCAGCTTTATGGCTTAGCATGATAAATGCTATGTCCAAAGCGGCTGCGGTTACCACTGTTATTGTCACATGCAAATAAGGGAGCAGTTATTACTCTAGATAATAAAGCGAAAATATAGTAAAGCTATTTGCTGTGTGACTTTAAGAATTTCAGTCAGCATTTTATCTAAAATTCACATAGTTTCATGTAATAATCAAAACTTTTAAGGTATGACGCAGTATGCTGTATGTCAGCTTTTCTTAGAGTACGTAATAATAAAATAAAATAATACTTAGGAAAGTTGGGTTGCATCAGTCTGTAGCCAATGAGGAATGTTTTACACATATGAGAATTTTAAAGGATCAAAAGATTTAATGGCCTCTCTTCTGGCGGATAATAATGGATGCAAACCAATGTAGTGATTGTGAATCTAGCCGCGGTGTTACAGCAGTAAGGTCCGTAATCAGCGTGGCTCAGGATTCAATTAGCCTATAATCCGCCTAATAATTTTGAATATTTCCAAGCGTGTTAACAAAACATCCATAAGTTTGCATCCGTTTTATTTAACAGCGTATATAGGCCCTAGTCTGCTGTTAATTTACCGCGGCCTTGCAATGAACATAAGCAAAGGAGTATTGGGAAAACGGGTTAAATGCTTCGAAGTGTGCGATCCGCTGCAGCTTGTATGTGTGGTGCTCAATAGCTGTGCTTGTGTGAGGCAGCGTTTCAGAAAGCATTGGTACATTGTGTCATGTATGATATGACAATATATTGCCAACTCATTTAAAGCTTAGTTATACCCATCATTCCTGTTTAGAGGTCTAATAAGGGTGCTAGGAAAGTAAACAGGAAGAACGGTATAGCATATGGCTTATTCGTCACATCAGCTACCACGCTGGAAATTGAGTTGCTAAGTGCCCTTTCACTTCACCAGTTAAAAATGAAAAGTATATGGTGTTTGCAAGGACAAATACTGTGCGACGAAAAATTGAGGCTGGTTGTACACCCATATTGGGCAAGGAAATCCCGTGGGTAGAAAACAGCTGAATACCGTACTGCTTACCCTGATAGGCTCGAGCATAAATCTTGCTGTTCTAATTGTCCAATTAAACAAAGTAAAAATGGCTAGTGTTTGGTTAGTTTTCATGCTTTCAAATATATTACGGAATACTGAACGTTAAGTTGCAACAATTTGCTGTAAACAAAGGTATCTGTTTTATCATGCTGCCAGGCTAACACTGTTTTCAATAGTGATTGGCGAAAGGTCAACCATAATAACTGCCAATAGGTAGGTGGCCAATAATAGATAGATGGGAGTGAAAAGTCCCTAGGTCTAGCGATTATTTTTCTAACCTTGTCCGTTTAGCAAAGCGTATGGACTATATTTCTTAGCAGTGTGGGTTGTGCTTCAGCTTAAAACACTTGTTCAGCTGATGACAGCTAGGAATACTGAATGGACACTGCAAATTAGCTAACAGCTACCGGCACTGACTAATCCATTAAATTGTGTCGCTCAAAGCAAATAATTCTGATAAAAATCACGTAGATGGTTAAAGATGTAATAAACTCCACCGTGTATCTAAGAATAGTTGCCAAAGAGTCGACTTCTTTACGAATCTGTAAAGTTGCCTTCTATGGAACTGCACACAACGTGGCACTTTTAGGAATCTTTATGCAGCCTAATAAGATAAGGTCTGTGCGCACTGATGCAGCGGAATTGTTCACACATAGCCCATTAGACCCGGACCCTTCACAAAATATAACCAAACGTACTATACTAATGATCACTTTGACTGAAAAGTTTAAAGCTTTTTGACCAAGGAATGTCAATAACTTGTTACAGGTAATAGGATTCTGGCAAGCGCAGGGGCACTGCCATAAAACTTCGGGTCTTTTAAGAAAATAAATCCCAGGAATAAAGTTCACAACCGACCCAACAACGATAACCAGCTACCTTTTCTCCCAACAACCACCGTCATGAATACCAAAACATTTTATGTGTAAGGATAAAGTATACAAAGAAACACAATTTTATAGAATACTGTCCTCGTTTTACAAACCTCTTCCACTTTCTTGTATATTTATGTAAAAAAATATTCATCAAAGTGACAAAGAACAGCACGCAGGCGTTGTATAACAGTAAACGCAGTATGGATTTTAACACTCATATAGTTGCTCACGAATATGTGTAGGCGCACATTACGCAGCCAATTGTGAATACTATTCGGGTTGAAACTTTGTATTACAAAGACAAATGATTAATACTAATCTGGTATAAACGATAATTGTATAACTCCAAAAGTCTTGGTAAACTGGAAAGCCTAAGGAGTATGTTTCGCAAGTATTTTTCACCAATTCGGCGGAACGTGTCATAAGACATTCCAACATTCTGCAAATTGTATCAGTTAGGCTGTTCACTGCATTGTATTCCCCTGATGAAATCGGTGTTAGCGAGTAGAAAAATGAATATATGCTAACTTTCCTTTTGAAGTAGCAAATCTTAATAATAAACTTATCGTCTGATTTCCCGGACGCATGTTCATGACAAAGGAATTGTAGGCCTCAAACTGGAAATTATTCTAAACATGCCCTAGGTTAACACACAAAGGAACATTGCCACGACTTCGGGATCTCACTACAGCGTGCGGTATTAATACAGGTACATGTTATCAACTAAGTTTTATTAGCATGCTAATACCAAGAAAACGCCCTTGCAGGCGTGCATTCCTCTTCCATAATAAGACCTTTATTTATTTATTTACCTACTTTTTGTAAATGTTGGATTGCTATACACATATTAGTACTTGGTCAAATTCTACCTGATACATGGGTTCGCAGGGCTAAATTTTTGCTAATACAGCGTGTCAATTTTCGGGTAAAAGTATGGAACTAATGACAGTTAGGCGTCCGTTAGTACGAAGCCGCGCACCTCTCAGGATGGTTAGCCGCATTGTTCGGTTTACATACAACATTATTACGCAACAAACTGCCGACGCCTTCTCAGGTGTTATTCACATCATTAATAGTAACAGTGTAACTAAGCTGCTAAAAATTTGACATTAATAAACGTTCACCACTGCAACCTGCAATTTATCTGCATTCAACATTGTCATCGTGGCTAATGCGGATATACAAAATGAGTTAATAAAGACGGTGTTTGTCCTGAAATGCTGTTATCAATTATTCACCATTGTGTGCAATTGCATACCGTTTGTTAACATGGTCGGCGAACGCACATGCTCGCCATGTAGCACTTTGTTTTATGAGTCAAGGTTATATGCGATGCCTACATTATGTTCATGTGAGATAATTACAGTTAACACACAGCCTTAAGTTACGCACTTGGATAAATATTAGCAAAAAATATCATACGAAATGCGGCCCAAACTACATCCGCCTAAGAAGTCCGCGTTTTATTGGATTGTCCCAAAATAGCTGAAATAAACAAAGGAAAGCCCATGGAAATGAAAGTTGTGTAATGGATCGCAAACCGAGCCAGTATCACTCCAAAGATATCTAAGTGCACCGTACTGCAAAAGTACCGGAAACTTGTAATCCACCTAACTATCCGTTGCCAAAAAATACGTATAAAGTAAAACGAATGATTACCATGTTCGTCGATATGTGCGACCTATTTCACACAAAAATTTCCAAAGATAATTTCTAAAAAATATTTCCATTTTTATCTGTGTCATATTTCAGTTCCGACATAAAATAAACATTGCCAGCGCTTATATAATATGTATGCTCATAATTACAGCGAGAATCAGAGTGAATATGTAAAAATTTGAACACAAACTTTTGCATGGAAGAAGACTAGCCACAAAAATGAACCGACAAGTGAATATCCAAAGCGAAAAGCACGCAAAGTGTAGCAGAACAGTTAAAGTATTGTTTCCTATGTAACTTAAGCTGCCAAAGACTATTTTAACCGATAAAACAGGTTAAAGTTTTAATTTATAAATTATGACACAGCATGCAAAAATTTGTGCACAACAGTTAACATAATTCGATAACGTTCAACGGGAGGATACAAAACCCAGGCTACCTTTTGTCTAGTTTTTCTGTGGTTAATCCGTAGTTTTGTGCTGGGGTACGAACACAAAATATATCAAGCATAGTAACTTTATCGTAAAAGCGTTCAAGCCGTATTAATTATAGTCCGGATAGTAACTACCAATATTTTCAACAACAATAGACGCACGAATTTGAAGTCTACAACGAGGTTCAAGTCAAGTTAACAACGTAATATTCGACCGGTCGAGGATTTCGTAGGCTTCTGTGTCTGGGGCTTAGTAACCCGTATTAGACTATGGGTACTGAAAGGCAAAGAATATATTTCGTAGGCGGCTGGAAACCATTTTGTAAGTGTCTGAGCTGGATGAAATATATGATAGTGTCAACCCTCGTGGATATATGAGCAGTGATTTCACAGTTACCGATAGAGGTTCGGGCGTGAGGCGACTAGAGGCATAGCGTGAAAGCGCACGGTAGGTAGCTAGGCCAACAAAGAAGACGAAATGAGTGATTAGAAAAGGAAACTACGATAGCGATATAGGTCAGGCTCGCCACAACGTATTTGGTGATGCTATTGAGTTACTGACGCGTTCCAACAATGAGCTTTAGGTAGATATTAATTTAACATTTAGCTAAAACGCATACGCTTATGGCACAACTAAAACTTAAGAAAAGTTTAACAAATATGTATGAGGCGCGACCAATTTAAAATGGTAGCAGGGACGTTCAAATCGAGTCAGTCTGGCGATGCGTTCTTGCTTGTCTGCAACTGGCCTGGTCGAGGAAGTTGAGCTATATTTAAATAATGCAAAATGAAGTGGGTGACTGACTTCAGTATTTCACAAACCAGTTTCTCGCTTTTTATAAAAGGCATGAACACAAGGATGTCAGTACAAACTAACATAGCATTCCAGCATCATCTACTGAGATGCATTAGCAACCTATAGTTTGTTCTGAGTTGCCCGTTGAGGAGTCCAGAAAATGTCAGACGTCAGCAATATATACACTGCGGTATTACGACCTTGGTGACAAGCCATAAAAACAGGCAAAGGTACACGGATAAAGGCCTTAGTCGGAGGACCTAGAACGTTAATCTCGTAAATTTAGTGAATGTTTGATTCAATTTTGTGAAACTTGAGATCCCGACTTAGTGTAACATCGATATTGCCCCAATATTCCATAGTTTAGATGGCCATTGTCAATGTTGAGGTGCGCGGTGTGCGTCAAAAGCTAAGGAAACTTATTTTCCTTGTTCAGTGTGAAAATAAACTATTTATATTTGGAAGGTTTCATCAACATACCGCAGGATTTTGTTCAAGCGGTGAAGTTGTCCAAGAAGAACAGGAAGTTGGTCGATGGTTTCCCTTGCAACGGGAAGGCAGTAAACCTAGATTGAAAATAGGGATGGAAAAAAGTTGCTCCCTAAAGAACAATTGACTTTGTGGTAGAGGAGGAAGTTTCTATCATCCAGAAAATGAGAAAATGCGTACGATTGGCAAATATACTAATGTTAGTTGTGCTCCCAGAAACACAACATGTAACATCAGTGGTATAAACAACTGAGGTAAGCCAGTTAGCAATTCTGCTTGAACCTGCTATTTTTACCGGGAGATAAACATCTGGAATACACAAGATAGTCTAATCCAATCAAAAAACGAAAGGAACTGCCATCGGCGTATGTAAAGGAGGACTTGCATGTGTCTTGCAGTCTTTGGAATATAATTTGTTCAAATTTCTTCAAAGACGCAGAGGTATGAGCAATGAGCCGCTAGTTACCCGTTCCACTTTTTAGTACAGGGGTAATGCGGACACTTTAACAGCATTCGGCTGCGTTGTGTTTCTGTAGGCACATGGTGTACAGTTCAGAAAAGGGCTCTGCTGATGCATGAAAACATTTGAAGAGGATTGTAAGAGATAGTCATTCCGGACCGGGTGCATCTCATGACTGTACCCTTGTTAATTCCTTGTATACTGTTAGAATACTTGTGTGAAGTTCATGGGGGCGCCGTAACGGTAAAAGTGGTAATTGCGTTGATGTATAATCTTCATGCTCAGAGAAGTCGCGGTTCATTTATTCCCAGATCTAGTTCAGTGTGTGAAACTTCTAACGCCTCTACTAAGCTTTGTCAACCTTTTCCATCTTTCTGGGCAGTTGATCTTCTTAAATATAGATAGAAAGTAAATATTTTCGTGGCGGAAAGTCTTAGGTTTTCTGTCAAGTTATAATTGAAGTCATGCCCTTAAGCATTTTAAGCATGTTCTTTCCATCCGCGCAGTCTTTTGAGGCACCATGGTGTGAAAATATGTGTGCGAATGAGAATGGTTACCAATGTACAAAAAAATCGAAACAAATGTAAATAGCTGGTTAAACGATCCAAGCACTTCGCTGCATCAGAGTTGCAAAAAATATTGAGTTTCGTAATGGCACCACTCCTCCTGCGTCCCTTAAGTTTTGGCAGGTTACATTATGCTTGAGTTTTTAGAGCTTCCAAGCGGTGCCGTGGTACAAACCGAATGGTAGTTAAGTCTTTGACGATCACTAGGTTTGTGTTCACATATAACCTTGTTGCGAACTGCACGATGCTCATTAGTCCAAGATTGGTAATAAAACTGCCTTGCATATATTGTAGTGTACGGCAAATACACATACCAAATATTCTAAATCTCAAATGTCAGTGGTTGAAAATCGTCATAGTTGTTTTCAACATCAGCTGTCAGACAGCGGGAATAAATATACCTGGTGGCAAATATTATTGAACCATATCTGCCCATATATCGTGGCTTGCATTTCTTAATTAGAAAGCTAATGTGCTGCGAATAAAAACAAAAGAACAATTATTTTCGACGTGCAACCTGAATGATTTATGTGTGGTGGTTCCAATGTCGCAGTTCATGTGTATGCTTGTGTGATCAACGAGAAGCTCTGTAAGTCAGTCCAGTGCCATAGGTATATATTCTACGTCATCGTCTAGCCAGGATTCTTGTAGCCTAACGTAAATCAGTATGTTGTATAGACGATAGCTTTTTATAGTTAAAAGCACTAATAATTTGCCCACAAGCAAAACGAATGTTGGCACTGTTCAAATTAGTTATACTTATACGGTTAGGCACAAATACATTAGAGTGTAATCCTTCATCTTGCCGTGTGTTCTTATGGAAGGACTTCGTCTTGTTTTATTTTTTTTAGGTTGTCCCTTAAAGACTGACCAGGAAATAGCGTTATGTACGCTGTTGTTACAACGCGATGCGTTTGATTATACGTTGAAAAATACTGGGCAAGCCGGAAACCTGCAGTACAAATGTGACGTAACAGCCAAGTATACTCTCCAAAAATGGCTCTAGTTCTTCGTAGATATGCAGCCATGGATTATTGTATATTTCCTCTTCTGCAGAGGAGAAGCATAGAATTTTATGCGCGATATTAAGTATAACAATTTGTGGTAAATAAGGTAAACTAATTATTTATTAAAATTTATTTAAAGCATTATTAAAATTATCTTTGTATATTAGTTTTATAAACTCATTTACTTTTATAGCACAAAAGCTTCTATGGCGTAATCACAATGCCGTAATACAAAACAAGAGGCAGCACAAATTCCCGTGACGCCTCGTTTGCGCATTCAAACGGTCTAGTGAAAACAGGGACTCAGTTCCTCACATTTAAGTAAATCAGGTAATTTGGCGTTATTGGTTACGTACGTCATGGCGCTTCCCATGAGGCTACTGGAATATAATAAAAGAGGTGTAGAAACATTTTAATAGTAATAATATGCTTGGACAGGTGTTGCGGAATGCTTGAGTTCAATTTCGTAAAAACGCGTTTAAAATGGGGGATAGTAGCAGAGCGGTACGTCTGACGCACATTACAAGCACGGCAAAGGTGGACGAATCTTGATCATTTGAGCGCAAATTTTGCTGCTTTGTAACGTAAATACAGAGATTGGGAGGATGATGTGAAAAAATTCCAACTGAAAACTGCCTCTTTGTTTTAAAGGCACACAGCGTTTTTACGAGAATTCCATGAGAATAAGACAGGTGAGAAATTAACGGCAGGTTACCCGCGCCGCCATGGGCAATCCCGGTGTGTACACAGCGCAGGGATAACATTGATTGGCAACAGGCGAGTGCTATATGATTATTACGATGACAAAGACGTATAAGTGATGTGTGATGTTTGAGAACATTGGTTCCATTTCTCATGTGCTTGCTACTTGGGCACGGAACGCTTTACTTGTGTGCATTTTGACAAAAATAAACCCAAGCAATAACCAGGCCATGCATTTCTGCTATATTACTCACATGTAGGTGAGCTTGCTGTGTTAACTCTCACTGATTTTGACAGTACGGACATACTGCTTAACCCCTTTGCTGATGTCTTTAGTTGCATCGAACGGATACCAGCTACTAGTTGTCAAGCTGTGCCAAGGTCGGTGACCCATTTAACAGCAATCCATAGGGGTTGGATACATATTTCTTAGAAGTGTTGATACAAGTGCTCATATGCACCTTTGCCTTATTCTCCAACTCTTTGTATGTGCACTTACTATACCCATGGATGACGTCCATATGATGTGACTTGATTTAGTTCCGGAATGCTGCTGGTCACTAGATATCCTTGAGGTAGGTGTATGCGTTTCATGGCGCTGAAAAGCTCCCGGATGGCACGGAGCGCATAGTAACTAGATGATGTATTAGGCGCGAATTACAGCAGAGCCGGCATGCTTGACAGGGAGCCTGGTAAACTAAAGGGGCTCAAGAAAGTGAGCAACCAAGAATGCTAGGCACTTATCGGTGGCTCTTCTAGCTAACGCGCAACACCGGTCCCAGGAAATCAGGTGTCAGCGACATGTTCACAGAGAGCGCAATTCCCGTGATCCGCTATAAGCAGCGCCGCACACTTCTTTCGCTAAGTCGACTTTATGTCCCCACCATGATGATCTCCGTGAGTAACACGTAATAATTATTATTCCAGAAGACCTAGAAAAACCGGTAGCACCAATGAAGTGGCGTTAAAGTGGAGCGTTGCAACGTATGCCTGATCACTGATTACCTAGTCGGTCCCTTTGAACCACGTCAGTTCTATGGCGGCACATGGCTGACGACCAACAGGAGCGGCGGCACCGCTGTCGTCTCCTAGTCCAATTGCACTTTTACACGGTGTTTGCAGCAGAGTAACCAGTAACGTTATGCTTGCTTATTGCTTGGGCCAGTAAGAACCACAAGAATTGTGTCTCCTCGATGCCGCCTTATCTATGCACCGTTGCCTAGTGTTTTCTGCGGCATGTCACGATACACAACATATAGTCGAGTTGGCCTTGAATGACTGTTTACGGCATTAATGTTCTCAGTCATTACCCGTTATCTTCCTCTTATTATTATTTATGTTATTCGTCATCCTCCTTTTACGAAAGCAAAGGTTCCGTTTTAATTGGTGACGTCTCACCGTTACTGTTCATGATTGTTCTATTGATCCACAATTACTAACATTTCACACTGCCGCCGTTGCCTCATTGCCGGGTATATGCTTCACGAGAGATAGGCTTGTTCTTCGCTTGCATTGAATCCTTTTTACACAAGGTATAATGCATTTCGCAGTGGTTACGAGTTGCGGGTTATGAGCTGTTTCAACGCTCACCCGCCATGTCGGAAATATTTGTGAATGGTTGGGACATGCATTTCGCACGTCGTACCAAGCTGATATAATTCCAAATAAACAATTCCTATAAAGCCCGTTATCAAGCCGTTGCTCACAAGTCATTTGTAATGTTTTCGTAATTTCCTTTCAGGATTGACCAATCATATGCCCCATACGTTTTTATAGTAGTTCCGCCCTGCCCAAAAGCAAACTACTTTTGTCAGGCATATTTGCACAAAGGCACATTTTGTGAAACTCAACGCTCCATGGTACGCGATTTTTATTGATCGTGATATCGTTACATGTCACTTCAGTAGTCCTATTCATATTCGTTTACGTACCGCTATCAAATAGCTTTCGCGGTGTCGTCGCATACGCTTGACGCTATGGACTTCTCGTCCATGTTATAATTCCTTGAAAAGCTGGGTTCCCCATTTTTGCGTTCCATTTGCATCATACTTATGACGGTTGAGTTTACCCCTATGGGAAATATACCGCTACATACCATTCCTCAGTGCTTGCGCGTTGCTAGTGGACGGCGCTTAGATGCGCTCCCAAAATGTCGTGAATCGTTGTAATGGGTACAAACATCACGTTTGACCCCGTTGACATTCATCGTTCGTATTGCACTTCAAATACAAATACCTCCGCATTGATACCATTACACATGAAAAGCGTGCCAGCAACGCCTGGTATGCTAAGCGAAATAACATATTTTGTACTTGTTGGCTTAATGATATATATTTCATTTTGGTAAACGCACACCTTATGTGCACGCCATCGTGTGTTCTATGTTTGCTCTATTCAGGAATATCATCACATCCATATATTATTACCAACTACCTTTCATGCACGAGTGAGTATCCAAGTACACAAATCTCAACCGAACCGCTAGTGGCGCCAATGATTCTTAATCCATGTACAATAACGGCCCACCGTTCACGCTGGCCTATGGAGCCCCAGGCGAGTACATCACTACAGCCCATACTGCCAGTACTATCACCTAATATGTCTGCGATAACTGAACGTCGATAGCAAAAGCGTAATTCAGCGAATTTAGACCTACATCCGTAGGACATTTGTACGTCGGCTTAGCGCATTTACCTCTGCTCAGTTCATTCGTTCACTCGCTTGTACAGAGTAACAGGTGAGACGGTTGCTAGTTACATGAATTAAGGTTCGTTGCATTCATTCTAGAAAAAATTATAATCTTAATGAGTACGTGCACTAAGTATTTGCATTTCTGTAATTAACAGCAGGTACATAATCAAGAACATAAGTGCTTCATGCTAGCAAAGCAAACATTAATGGTCACATTCACCGGTGTTAAACCATTTCCATTATCGCATTTCTCATTTAATGTCACAGCAAATACATGCGATTATTATCGGAGCTTAATATATATAATATATATTATATATATTATATATACTAAGCTTCGATAAACAATCGTATGTATTTGCCCTAACATTAAATGAGAAATGCGATAATGGAAATGGTTTAACACTGGTGAATGTGGCCATTAATATTTGCATTGTTAGCATGAAACATTTATGTTCTTGATTATGTAACTGCTGTTAAGTACCGAAATGCAAATATATATATATATAATGTATATATAAATATATATAATATAATTCCCCTATGTATTTGCTTATGCCAGCGATAGTTGACAACAGATAAACATATAAATACCAATTATTAATAGAAAAATCTATACGTTTATGGTTACATATAAATAAAAATATTTATGTGCATATGTATAAGCCTTTTGTACATGCACTTATATATATATATATATATCTTGCATTCAGTCATATATAAATTTACATGCGAGTTTAAATTTCTTCCTTGTTGAAAATTATGCACGACTTATTGTTTCAATTCACTATACCCTTATCCATTTATTCATTTTCTTATTTCGTCTTTAATGCTGCTTTTTTATTCAATCAACACCGTATGCTGGAAATTCGCCTACCATGCTTCCTCTTAGGCTACGTCACCGTAGCAAACTCTCCTTCTTACGCAAATCATACACAGTTGTTTCACTATGCATAAGCACCGTTGACCAGTGTTTTGTCGTTATATATGCATTTCCACTGCCTTCACCGCTTCCCAACTTCTTACGACGTCATTATTTCGTCTCCTTCGCCACTTTCCCTCTCTAAATTTTTGCTCCCCAACTTTTTTCCATTCTAAGTCATAATTCTTAGCAAATATCATCATATTTGTTTATTCACTTTAACATAGCTATTCCATATATTTTTCGTCCCAAAACGGGTCTTCCAACAGTTCCGTACCTAAAAACTAGCTACAGTAATTAACTTTACTACGAAACATTTTTTACACACTTATAAAATATATGTTAAAGGTTTACATTTATTTTATTACCGAATATCAACGTACCCACTTACTACGTTTCATTATATTTCTTTTTAGAAATGTCTCACTGCAACTCCGTGAGCAAATTCTTTCCCGCCAACATGTGATGACAGGGTTCCCGTAGAAGCGCGCAGGTTTATTAAACTGTCTCAAACGTAGGTAATCATGAATCCATACGCCTAAGTAAATACTGATAAATTAAAACAAGTGTGTAGCCAAATATTGTGGCTGAGCTTGTGTTGATTAATCCCGTATACACAGATCACAGGGAAACGCCGAATTGGTAGGCCAAGCGGACCGGTGTTACGTCGATATTAGGCAAAACCGTATTGTTGCCGGCATAAAGCATAATCGAGGCGGTAATTGTGGCTAATGTATGGTTTAGGTTATATAGTCTTGTTGTATGCGGTGGCAATGTAAATATTTCACAGCTAGGATGAATTCACATGTTGTGGATGTAGGTCAAATCCATCCATAAGCATGCTGCCGCCTATTCTGCAAACATGTTTGCTTCTCGGCTTTGTTTATGGTCTAGAGGGACTTACGTCGACAGTAGCTGGTTAAGCGGAGATAGATTCTGATTTTGGTGGTCAGAATGTGGTGTGTGTTCTGGGGATGATTAAATTATGGCATGGGTATCATGCTTGCTGCAATGGAACAAGACAGCAGATGAGAGGCAGGGAGTGGAGCTGCTTATATGCATCTGGACATAAAGGCCACAGGTTGGGCGGACTTTAAATATTGTTGGTTTCTCGCAACGATTAGATTAAGGACTAGTTAAATTAACCTTTAAATTCGGTTTGGACCTGAACGGCAGTAAAATCCCCTGAATGTTTCTCCTTATAATTATCCTTGTACCGGGAGTTGAGAGGCTAACTAGATATGTGGAGAAGCCAAAATAGCCACCTTACACCCTATTTAACCAATTACCGCCAAATTTCCAGCCCATCAGGATGAATGTCAGCTAAATACCGATAATACGAAGGTAGGAGCAGAACTGAAACAACTAACAGAAAGCTGATGCTGTACCTGCCCCTACGGGTAGATAAAGCTTACTTTGACTTGACCTGAAAAGAAAAGTCGGTTAGGATAAGGAATATTTTTGGTACTGCTGTTTAAGAGCAGCTAACTTACGTTCGAATTAGTCAAAGTCATAAACATGTCCCTTATTTTGCTGTTTACCAGTATGCACTTCCTGCCAGCAGCCTCCATTTGTAACATCAGCTTGCAACTAACAAGATCAGAATAATTCAGGAATTGGCATTCTTTTATAGAAAAAATAGTTAATTAATTACTCAGGCTTATTGGACTTGTGTAGTTATGTATGTTTTAATTGAGTATGCCGTACACATGTCTTCCTTATTTTCCTACGTCCATGCATAACGACGTTATCTGGTTGCATCATACTTAAAAGTTTAAGCCTCAATCCGGAAGTAGCCTGGTGCAGCAAAGCCCAAAGTAACTTCAGCATTAGAGGCGTACGTTTGCTAGCGGTACCTCAGCCGATGCTAGTCATATGATGACAGTCAATTCGCAATTGTTCTGTATGTTTTAATAGATCCGACGGTCGCTTGTGGTGAGGATTAGCAGAACAGAATACCAAAACGATTGCAGGCTAAAGACAATGCCATGAAGCTGCTATATTTGTGCTTAATACAGGTTAAAATAGTAGAGAAATTATGTAGGTCGGGAAGTGAAGGTAGGGATCTCATTGGTTACGGAGCTGAATGACTACGTTTTGTACGTGCCGCTGCTAAACAAGGCAACATAAACACTGCGACTTCAGGGTCCTGTTACGCAGAGGCTCACAAGCTGCTTCCATATATAAGTGATTATGGCTCTAGCTTAGCTTTGAAGACCACCCTTCAATAAACTCACGTACTTGCCTTTCTGTGGTTCTTCCGTCAATTTTGACGGGTTTCAAGTCGAACTGGCGAATAAACCACATCCTAAGGCATCACCTAAAAGCAGCCTTCAACAAATTGTTCCTAAACGGAGGCACCGTGGAGGGGACAACACTTAGATAACACTGCTGAATGACCAAAGGATTTCACTCCCACCAACATCGCAGCGCGTGGGGACTAGCACCTCCAAAGCTTAGAACAGAAGATTTCGTTTGAGTTATAGTCATCAACCGTAAGGTTGACTAATCTCAGGACCTATCCAGGGCACACCGAATTTCCTAAGTGCCACAGGGATATTCACAATATTCCAGAGCGTGAGGTCATCAGTAAACAACGGCGACAGTACTTCCAACTCTTGAGATAGGTCAATGACAATTTTGAAAACCAATGGTCTAAATTGAGCCCTGGGAACGCAAGTAAGCACAGCTTGGCTAAGCGAAAGGCTACGCTATATGCCTACACACAGTTTTCATCGCTCTATAAAAGTAGACCCCCATTTAACGGCCCCAACAAATATCCTATGCAATCACACCTTTACTAAGTGTGGTGGATGAGCGTCAGGATCATTGGATAAC
Source organism: Dicrocoelium dendriticum (assembly GCA_944474145.2). NCBI lineage: Eukaryota > Metazoa > Platyhelminthes > Trematoda > Plagiorchiida > Dicrocoeliidae > Dicrocoelium > Dicrocoelium dendriticum. The sequence continues at coordinate 1,527,342 of CALYDF020000004.1, forward strand.
GAGTAGTCAAAGAACAAAACGTCGAACGCGTGACTGTGGTCTACTTCCACAGCCCAGCTTGCACGGGCTGTCTGACATGTGGAACACAAAAATCCCTAAAAATCCGCGCACAGCAGCCGTGAAAACGTTAAATATTTTATGTTATTCCCCACTGATTCCCTGACTTTTTAGCATACAACATATATACTACGTCCATCAGGCTGGTACGTCGGTATTTCGCGATCAGGGCACTGTTACCTCCCTTAAAAGGCGGACAGATGGTTGCGTTCTTCTATACCCAATGCAAAACGCGTCAGTTGTGCGCTAGTATTAACACGTGTGTGTGAGTGTTACTCAGTTCGGCAGAAAATTCGTGCATCAGCATCGGCTGAATTGAATCAATACCAGAGATTTTATAAGAACATAGGTCTTGCAATATTGTTGGCTTACAGTCTTGTCCAGCGAGGTTTTCCAAGGTCGCCCTTTTCACTTTTCCTATATAATTTTGCCATCGTATATGTCATCTAAGTGACAATGGAAGCTGTCCAGAGCGGCTGAGTTGAGTTCCTTCCAGGAACATTCGTCACGGACTTGGACTACGCCGATGATATCACCTTGCTGGGCGACGACCCACAAACTGTCCACGGCGCGCTGGATTCTATAGCGAAAAATCGTGTAAGTACGGCTATTGCTGCTCTCCAGGAATATGCAAAATGCTGCTCCAAAACTGGCATGTACTGAAATTGCATTTACCATTGCTGGACATGTTCTGGAGCAAGTCCCTTGCTTTACTTATCTAGGGGTGGCGGTGTTGGAGATGAAGTCTCACAACGGATTGCACAAGCCTGCCTTGCATTCATCAACCTGAGACACCTATGGCGCCCTCGTGACGTAAATCTCAATTTTAACTGCAGGGTGTACAATGCTTACGCCCGTACAATGCACTAGTACGGCTGTGACTTGACATATTAATTTGGAAAAAATGAAGCTGCTATCAGTCCTCTACTGTCGCTATCTACGAGAGATGACAAGGTGTGGTGACAACACCAGGTAAGCAACGCGTAGGTCCGGGGCCGACTTCTAAAGAGGAATAGTGCCAGTCATAAGTACGATGTTCCGGCATGGCATACGTTGTCTCAGACACATTTTGCGCATGCCAGCCCATCGCTTTCCACGTCGAGCGCTATTTTCACACCCAAGGAGCGACTAGAAAAGTAAAGCGGTGGTCATCCAATGACGTGTAGTAGGAGCATGAAGAATTTTGGCAAAAGTCGTCCCAGTCTTTACCCCAGGATGGGGCTCGCGGGATGCTGAATCTCATGGGTTGGAAATATTGGATTTCGTGGCATGCAAAAGACACCAGTGGCGCCACTGTGGTTCTGTCGTTTTGCCCTACTTTTATACACACAGAAACCTATAAATCAAAAAATATCAAAATGGCGGGTGCAGAACCAAAAGCGACATTTTCACTAATTAAACCGATTACTTTATACTATTTTTTTCTATTATTGCCATGATTCTGATGGCACAATATTTAGCAGACAGTGAGTATAAAAGATTGTAGTAGACCGAAGACTATAGGATCCGTTGTGTTTATTTTGGTAAGGCAAGAATCCTTCAGAACTGATGTGACTACTTCAAAAGGAGACAGGAGCGCTCTCCACAAAAGGCGCTACTATATTCAAATAAAAACCACGGGGAGGATGGGACATGGTCGGTAGAAGGAGTGTGATGCCCTATGGTAGACATCGAAAGTATATGGAGCGAAATCACTTTTTGAGTCGTATGAGGCAAATGAGGAACCAAATTCAACTCCAGCACTTCCGGTTTAGAACGGCAGCGTGTGTCATTACAACCGGCATAACGAATGTGTGGTGCAAACGCTGTAGAACAGTGCAACACTGAAACGTAAAAAATCTGGGGCCTTAGAGCTGCCTGAATTATTAATTAGAGTGACCACTTATTACTTTTTCCGAAAGACGGTTTCAGCCATTTATCACTTGGGTGAATGAAGCGACAGCAGAGTAAATTTAGAGCTTCCTCGGCTTACATAATTTCCAGTCATGACCTCGCATCCAAGTTGCCGTATTGAGCTAGAAAATTTGTTGTAGTCCGTTTTTTATTCCAATTTATTACTCGCCTGGTAAAGGTGAGGTTCCACGGCGGCAACAGTCGCCAAGAGTGTAAATATTTAAATTTCATAGCCGAAGCGGTTAGGTTACGAATTCCAAAGGCAAGCATCCAGACACTACTCTGGACCTTTTTCATTAGTGTATTTACTAAGTCTGAGAGTACAAAGACATATGGTAAACCGAACTCGAGGATTGGGCAAACGTGCGAAAAGACGCAACGCTTTGAACTTATCCGATGTCATTCGGGAGAATTACAAAGTTTGGTCGGAACACACCCAGTTGGCAGCAACCACTGTTCTCAGCGTACCTTAGGTGACACCTCTGGTAGTGCTAATTATCACGCCTAACCCTTTTTCTTAAGCAACATTTTTGAGCTGGAAGCCGAGTGGCTCAACGCACCTATTAGATGGTTGCAATAATTTTATTTGATGGGTGAGCCTAATTTGATGGGCCACTGGAGTAGCACGTCTAAGGAATCCTGTAGTCTATCAATGAACTCATCGTCGGGTACCTCAGATAATAGTTTAAGGTCATCTGCAAAGAGCAAATGTAATCGAGGGTTGTTATTAATGAAGCGGTTGAAAATTTTAGGCTTAAGTACAAAATTTTGCGGAACTCTACTGGTACTTTGCGCTGGACGAAAAATTGCCTATCTTACAGTCATGTGCATGGTTCTTCTGTCACAGTGCGCAACTTCATACTTTCCAGAAGGGAAGATGCGACGCCTTGCGGTCTCAACGTGAACTAAAGATGGAGGAAGCTGCTGCCATTAGAAAACAATAGACGCTGTTCCGTTTGATTCGAGAAACGTGTAGCAGTAGACCAAGTGTTAGCGAGCATATATGCGACGAAATTTGGTAGCAGATCCACAACTTATCATAGCGCTCGGAGCATTGGGCCAAAGACTTTGAGAGACAGTTCGTTCATTCAGAGTTGACAATATTTCATCGGCCATTTACCATCCTAATCCCTATGCTGAAATTAAACAGGGCCACTGAAAAGCATGGACCTTATCCATCCCACTCCATATTCGGCCCCCTGTTTGTTTGGTTTCTTTACCTAATTTGCGAGTGAAACTATGGAAGTGGACTTTCTCAACAGAAGAGACACACACTGTTCTAGTCCCAATTATTAAAAGGAGCTACCGTTTAGAACGTGGTAGTCACAGCAAAATCAGTCCTATATCAAGCTACTAATCTCTGTTTCCCCTGTAGACTAACCGGCGCAAGCGAAAGCGAGATGCACGAAGAGCATGTCGGGTTTCGTGGAAATCGCGGCTGCGTTGATAACAACTACACCTTACGCCAGTTAGTGAAAGGAATTATTTTATTGGCGTCCCACCGGAACCGTGTCCCCAGACATCAGAGGATCTTCCACTTCGGTTTGTGTACCTGAAAAATTTGTGTCATAATAGGGTTTTACCGGCATAGTTTGGGTTGTGAGGTTCTAGGGCAAACGTTCGCCGCCCCTCAATATCTTGAGCGTTGTAACACAAGTTTGCTTGCTACCACCTTTGCACCTTAACTTCGACATTGAAGAGCTTTGCTGGTCATGAATCATAACTTGTGGATCCTCTCCCAAGTGACCGACTTCTTGAGTGAAAACTATGCAGACAACAACGCGCTCATTTATGACAGCTAACAAACATGTTAAGTTGCACGGGTTAAATTAGCTGTGACTGTCTTTCCTTTCTGGCTATGCTTTGCACCTCCGAAATGTAAACCTTCCTCAAGATTGGCATTGACCACCTCCCGAAATGACCCTTGGTGGTGACGAGGTTAAAGCCGTCCAGCCATAGTAACGCCTGTGTGATTTGCGGATGAGGTACTGAACCATGTAGCGAAGGCTCGGAGTGCTTCTGCTAACCTCCGCCAACTGTAACGTCAGAGTGATATCGCTGTCGTCTTGAAGCGGTGGTTTTACAATATAGCTGTCCGTTTAACAGTTTATATGGTTGCCAGACATGGTCCCTTGAATCAGACGCCATAAAAGCTGTTGGGAACACCGTGTTGGCCATGATCGTGTTCGGCGTCACATATTTCGTGCAGGAAGTGTGAGTGAACCACCAAGCACCATTTTGCTACGCACCAGGCTCCGTTGGCTGGGCCACGTGTTGCGTTTGCAGCACGCCGACTCCTGCATCGCGAGCAGTTTGTGCGCCTAAGGACTGTATAGAAAAGAGCAGCGGAACCAACTGGATGACGTGAACAACAATGAAAACCGTCACCTCGAAGTGTGCGTCGGATGGTTTGCGCGAATGCCGAACTGAAGTCCGAAAGATGAATATCACATTTGGTTTTACATGCTAGCTGCTATAGCGTCTCTATCACGTCCTTTGTTGCACCGCTCCCCATGGATGCTCTTTCCAAGAACGATCTCAAGCTGGTTCATAAAGTGCTTTTAGGGTTGTTACCACTTTAGCTTTTATAATCTTTTCATTTTGTATTGCGGAATCTTAGCTATGGTGAGCTTATCACTCTCGGAAAACGTGCATTGTTGAAGAGGATGGTATGTGCGAAGACTGGAATGGAAAATGGGTATTTCTTAGGTAAACGAAGGCTGAATGGCTCATAAATGTAGCGGTTGTCCGGAAACAGAGGTTTCTTAAGCAAGGTAGCTGATGGAATGTTGAATGTCTCACGGGTTGGAAGTCTGATCGTGCATTTGTGTGCATTTGTCTTAATACGAGCCTCATTGCCATCCGTAATTCTAGCTTCCGATCTTGTTGGTGTTGGGTCCCCATAACAGATTCTTAACCAGTGAGTCGCAACATCGTCACAACGGTATTATCGTTTGTACGTGTTTCGAAGACAACACTTGTAAATATCTAGAGATTGAAGTGTTGGAATTAAGGCTGCCTGCTGACAGATTTGTCCTGTAGTGCGGACGTTGAAAGAATGTGAATGGAACACTGAGTTTGATGTAAAGGCTCCCAGTAGCGATAGCTTCATCTGCGAAGTCAGCAGTAGCCTTGTTTAATAGAATAGGAAGAAGAGAGAGGAGAGGAGAGGAAGCCGAATAAAAACAGTGAGAGATTTAGACTTGCAAGGAAGGGGCGATGAGACATTTTGGCAGCTCATGGCGTAAAGTTGTTTCACCTGATGTGCCGCACTATCCGTTGACCCAGCAGTCTGCTCCAGAAGGCGTGGGGTATATGGAGTTCATGTTGTGGCACTCCACCAGCAGCCATTGGCTTAATAAGTTGAACCGCAAAATAAATGGATAGCAAGTCCAGATCGGGAACATGTTTGCTCAGACCCATGGTGATCTGCTTGCGACCTGTTACAGAGAGTTAATCAGCTAAACTAAACGATATGATAGGATTTGACGCGCTCGGGAATTACGTGCGGCTAGCGAATGGAGCGGTCAACACACCTGAGTAAAATCGTGAAACCGTTCGAAGATATTCGCTAGCCAGCTGTCGAACGACTTCATACTTAATAGGATATTTCACATTTGTAACTTTCGCAATAACGTGAGTCAATTATTTTAAAAGCACATGCGAATTATAACGACATTCACGAATGAAATGTTTTATAACGTTTTTCACCATATTTCGTATGAGTTGTACAATTGTCAGTTTTACTTGGCGCGCAATTTAGTATACATCACTCTGGGTACCAGTCTTTACCTCTGCGCTTTCACAGCATGGACGATAGTAACAAATGAGCCGAACTATATCGCCGCTGAAAAGCAGTAATGGCATTATGCGGCCGTCATCTATAGCTCAGTGGCACAACGCGCTGCCTCATATGTATTAGGTTGTGGGTTCAATTCCGTTAGAATTCGACAGATGTGTCTTACTCATGAGTCCCAGTAGGGCGATACTGCCGCCCAGCGCTTTCCTGGATATGTGATTGCTGTTTGCATTAGTCCAACTGCGCCGGAGACTCGCTAAAGCAAAGCACTCTCTATGCAACTCAATAATAATTAGTAATCTACAGGTTGGATAACCTGCCACCTTGATTGATTTTGGCTTGCAACTTAGTCTTTGAACTGTGGACCAGCAGTGTCATCTGCACGTTCATTGCATGCATAACAGTCGAGGTTGTGACGCTCTTTGTGGTGGTTAGCTAAACGTCGCTTTTCCGCTGCTGTCATTTAAGTCTTATTGGCCTAATTTGTTAGCTCATGAGAATAAGATCATCATTTATACTACGCTGGGCTTCGGCAGGTGTGGGTTAAGCATGAGCCCAATATGACAAAACATCCTTCTGACGCAATCCTATACTTATGGTGGCAAGCAGCATGCGTCAGACCAGTACACAAATTCACCGATACCGAAACGCTTCCGAATTCCCACAAATAACCTGCAATCTCCAAGGTAGATCTCATGCCAGTTCCATAGCTTGCAGCTTTAAAGTAAGTCATTGCTCTGAAATACTGCATTGGCCGCTGCACGTTCATAAACTTCATGAAATTGGAGGATATGCCGCGCTGTCTGGCAGTAAGATACCAGTCACAATATTCCGCTTTTGTCATCTAGTGCTGACTAACGTAAGTCGCATGCTCGACGGCGTAAGTTCGTAAGTACGAATCCCGCCAGGTTTGAATGCTTGTAATATTAATGAGAACGGATAATAAGAAACAACGGTAAAGCAATTTTCTTGCTGCAGGCTAACTTCACAAATACATAAAAAATGTCATCTAATCACTAATAATCTTAATCAGATTAAAATATTACGTGCCACCTAAATTAGAGAATGCATGGAAATTTATCCCTGGCTCTTTGGGGTCAGCCATTTCCTCTACACATTCACAAAATACATAAGAGTGGAGGCTGCGCAGCGCTTTATTGCTGTTAGATATCAATCTTGCGGTTCCGCTATTTTTACCCATGGCTCAGTAGCAAAATTTTCGAGCGGGACAGCCATCATCATCATCAGCAATAGCAGCACAGCAACTAATTGTACTGATGTTGTAATGCCATACAACCTTGAGAACCTATGAAATAATGAATAAGAAGGAGAAAAGGGGGACTTACCTAAAAAGCTTAATGCCCTAAGCAAACATCCAAGGTCAAGGCGCCTACACCTTGTGTAGACAACATGCCGCGACAGTGATTTAGGGTGTTCTACTTTTGCAGGTTTTGACGGTGGCGCGTTAAGGGATTTTCCGTACTAGTCCAAACAACTGGCGAGCTCTTTCCTAGATGACTCTTCTAGCATAGCTGCTAAGAAACTACCAAATAAAATAAACCCATTTCACACTCGTTATCAACGATTACTTTCCGTAGCTGCTTCCATTCCAACCCGATTGCAACGCCCTGCAAAAGAAATCATTGGCAGGAGGCAGACTTACCGTCTTCACATTCCTAGCCTTCACCAGTTAAGGTAGGGCTGCGTGAACTCGCGAATAGGTAATAGTCATATCTTTCTGCTATCTGTACCCATGGCTCAGTAGTGTAATCCGTTGTTCCGCAACGGTGATTCCGTGTGTACTAATCATGCAGAATATGGCCGGTGTGGTAAACCAAGTGTCACTGCAGGACCACGTAACCTACTAGTGCTTTTCTGGTGGTTTGTTGGCTATCTGGCTGAGTATGTGTGCGACAAAACTTCTCCAAAACCGACTAAACTACTGAAAGCTGCAATATAGTTAATCCCATTTGCAGCTTGTATGATAGCAAGGTCGATGTCCGCTTGTTAAATAACCCAATGCAAAGGAAGCTTGTCCTTTCCTCTGCACCTTCATAATACGCATGAGAGTGGAGGATGAGTCGCACTAAATCCATATCAGTCATGGTGTTCCGCTGCTGTTCCCATAAATCAGTGGCATAAGTAGCTGGCTCTCAAGAGTATGTTCTGGGTGCCCCATCCGGTGGGATTGCAAGTGTGTCCGTTGCTCGCATATCCGAATATAATAAAAGACCCCCTAGCAGGTACCTGCATGTTTGTTGGCTGTCTACCTAAGTCGAACTGCAACGAAACTTCACAGAAAGCAAATATACCTCTAATAATGTGTAATACTAATCACTGATCGCCTTTGAAGATTATATGCCACACCGATTTGTGTCGCATAACAAAGGATATCGTTGCCGTTTGTGTCAGGCCCGTCAAGTTTGCGTTCAGAACATGCATGACATTGCAGAATGAGCCGAAGTGCATCGGTTCCGGCTGGCGTTACCAGTGGCTTATTCGTATACGTTGCTGAGTCAGGTGGATAGAATAATGGGTTCGTATTTCGTACACATCGGCAGGCGCCAGTTGCTTAGGAGTAAGAAATGGACGAGTTGCCTACCTAACTCTACCCTTGAGGTGCATCGACTGTCCGTCTGAGTCAAGCTGCTACAAAACATCGCCCATACTGCTTACTTAAGTCGCACACGAAGCACATCATCCCCCATGTTATGGGTTTTGTTTCCACCTGCTTGCCTTAATTTACTTTCGCTGTCTTCGCCTTTGTCCGTTCAGCTGCAACTTTATATTTTACCTGTGTCTGCTTGACTCTGACGCTTTCTGTCCCTGGAAATTTGGAGCTACGGTCAAACAAGCTTTGTAGACGGCCACCAGAAAAGTATGGCGATAAATCGGGGTGGGCAATACAAGTTTATGGGCATTTCTCAAATGGGAAAATCATGGAATTACTGCACAGTATATCACTTGAAATGTAACGGGCTAAGACAGTGGAAATGGATGAAGAGGGCACGCGGTCAGCATTGGCATGTACTTGATGCCGATACCCGTTCTGTACCGTCAATACTGCTCATGGACTTTACCTCCTTGATTTCCCCACTGCAAAGTAAATAACCGACGCAGCGAATGAAAGGCACTTTTGACGGTGATGCTCATTAGGGTGACGGGCATCACATAATTCATGAATACGTAACGTAAGCAAGCAGCTTAGTCTTCTTTCCAAACTGTGTGTACGCCTTCTAGCAGAAAAGCTTTTCGCTTTTGACTACCTTCCTTTCATTTTGCATGTTATCATTTATTCATATCAGGAGCGAAAGTCTGCGTTATCACTTTTTAGGTAGCAGGATTTGCACTTTGCAAAGTCCACAGCAGCACAAGGCTGCTGACGGACGGGTGCAACGCGATGCTGCCTGCATTCCCTTTGTACACTTATGATGGCGCGGTGCAACAACTTCACACTGCTACCGATGGAGACCGAATTCCTTGAGTCAAAATGCTAATCCGAAGTGGTAGGTGAAATTCTGTCATTGCCTTCGCAAGACACTAAGTAGACGGAAATCTTTTCTATGACAAACTCTGTAAAACCCACCGTCCAGAATAAACGGAAGAAATGGTATATTTAGGTACATCACACCGACGCCGTTTGTCCGCTTTATGTGACGTTATTATGCAATGAAACTTTAACAGTAGTCCTCCGGTTCGGCTGTCTTTGCCATATTGTTTGCGCGCACGGACTCGCAATGCGCAAATGCCCCAGTTAGCCACATACGAAGTGCCCCATAAAGTCACCTTATTTACGGGATCATCCTCGTCAACACATAATCCACACCACTTGGGTAATGTGTCACAGCATATTTCATTGTACGCACCGTCCCATACGGTATGGTTCATAATTGTCCGTCACGTACCCTAAGATTGCAGATTCCTGGGTCCTCGCTGGCAACTTTTCATGGAATTGCCTTTGTCAGGTATGTTCACCAATCCCAAGTTGCGCAATATCAGTTTGATGTAGCTATCCATTTCTCATCCCCTCCCAGTTAAGCCGTGCACCACAAGCGTGAGTGCCCCTCCACGACAGCGACATCCTTAGATACCTACCTGTAATTCAGACAAGAGCACCAAGTTAATTTTACATATTTATGCCATTTTCACGCATGTCACAGGTACACATTTTCCTGACAATTGCTTATGAGTAAAACCACTCCAGAAAAGTTGCGGACAACCGCTACGCTGCAAAATTCCGATCAGTTGCTCCTACGCTCTGGCGGAATAAGTGTACCAGGGCACACCTCTGATTTGGGACACACTCCCGCTTTCGTTGAAAACACAAAAGCGGCGACTGCTTTCGAAGAAATCCTGCTTCACAAGCATAATCAGTAGCAATTCGTAACTTCCACGCCAGCTCCATACTCCACCTTCCAGACTAACTACATACATATGATACGTTGGATGGACATCCGGCTAGCATACTGCCATAAATTACAGCCGGCTGTCAGCCAAGAACGCCGTTGAGAATGTCAAATTCTCCGGCTAGGAAACTGTGTTGACGCGCAGAAGCATTATAGATCACACCATGATGCATAGTGTGTTATATTTGTTATTTGATAAATGAACTTAGCATCCATGCTGCAGAATTTTGCTAACTCCAGTGTTACACACGGTAAAGTTACCAATGGTATCATCCGCTGGCTACTCAACATCTAGCACAGCTACCGCATCATCAGAAGCGAACAAGGAGGCGCATTTAAAAGGTTCTGCTGCACCTTTGTTTTGCCTTTATGACGCACTTTTCTGTTGACGAAGATTGTTTAGGTGAACATACTACATTCGGACTTACATATATCTCGTACCTAGTTAACCCTTTAATACGCCTTATGTATCCCCTATCCGCCTACTATATAGCGCCGTCAGGGGCTACAATCCCCTGTGGTCCTAATATGGACACTGTGCACTATGGCCCGTTGGTCAAAAGGTGACCGGTATATTTAGGTTGGTTGCTTATATTGCGTGCAATGTTACGTTCTTCGCCCGTTTGTAACCAGGACCGCCTAGATACCCCGGCGTATATCGTAGAGTTCATGTTGCACTTGGCCGTCCGTCTCGAGGGCGTTTGCATTGCAATGGATGCTGATCACTTGTGTACTTGTCAGCGAACACACGCCGCTTGGCTACCACTACCGTCTCGCACTGCGTGGGCCACCCTGCAATCAAAGCGACATATAATCCACGCCGCCCACCGACCGTCCCACGTTGTCAGGCGTGGACGGTCGCGGACAAATTGGTTCGCTTTGCTCTCGGGGGACGCAAGCTGTAGTTACTGTTACAATTGATCTGTAGCACACGGTTTTAGGCAGTCTTTTGACCATTAGGAAAATATCATTTGCTATGATCTACGTCGATTTTCCTATTTGATCTGTGACAAACTAGCGTGTCGACCTTTACAAACTGATGCTTTTTGCGTTCATATTGTAGTTGTAAAGAGGCTCAAAGTATAAACCTTGGTGTCGGGTCTTCAAATGAACTACTCAAGATTACACTTTGCACAAAATCTGTGGCATTCTTATAAGTTCCAGTGCTAAGCATACTTTTCATAATCATGAATAAGTTATAGATCAATGGACTCCTTTAGCATATTTCAACAATAACTGCTCTGGAAACGTTCGCTCTTTTAACTGCGCGGATATATAACACTGTGTATTAAATTGAATAAGTCCCAGGAAAGCACTGTGCGCGCGTTTCATCCTTTCGGCAAGCGTCAGCAGTGCGCATTCCATTCGACCCTGGTATGGCTCGAACACCCAAATCAACTGTTACCACCATGATTTAAACCACAAAGTTACCGTGACGGCAAGGACCATGGTGGATAAGTTTATCGATGTGACATAGTGCCACTCACTATCCACTGACTTGCACGTTACTGCCCTGCCGAGGACAATTTGGTACCTTGTCGCTTGGTAATGGTGTGTCGGAATACTTATAGCTGTATTGCTTCGTGAAGATGAGCACTAACCACGATAGTGTTCTATGATATTAATACGCGGCAACTAAACACCAAGAATGGAGGAAGATTAACTAAATATTTCGGCTGGTAGAATGCTTCTTTCCGTATAACTTTCATGCGCAATGGTACTTGGCAGCTGAAACATATATTTTATTCGTAACGAAGACGCAAAACTTTAGTGCTACACACGCATTACTTAAGTTTCTATGAGACAAAGCGAGCTCATTTCAATATGCACAGTTGCCTAAATTTCATGACAATAATGCTTTGCGCAGCGGCATATTTAGGTTAGGGCAAATTTAGAAGACTATATCCTTTTACCTGACCGATATTCCCCTATGGATGACTTGAATATCACAAATTAGAACTATTAACTGCGGCACGGCTAGTATTTTTAGGGCAAATATATGCGGCAGGTTGTAATAATATTATTGCTATAAATGAACTGTTAAATGAGACCAAGATTGATTCCAAATTTTGGCAAATAAAAAAGATATATGTAAAATCCGTCACACCCACACTTTATAAATTCACAATCACACGCACTGCACGCCTGTTCCATACTTTCGTGAATCGTCAGCAGTGCGCATTCCATCAGACCCTGGTAGGGCTCAAACGCGAAATAATTCAACTCCTCTTGCTCCTACACTGAACTTCAATCACGCAAACTTTATAGATATATTATACAACAACATTGAGACAATGCATAATTTAACCGAATTGTTTGCACACGCAATACCTCTAGCCTGGAATCATACAATCCGTCCCCTAATGCGGAACGAAACCAGGAACTCTAGAGGCAGATGTTAACTAGGCATCAGCTTAAGCCACAAAGATATAAGGAACTTTTGCTGCGATAATTTATTTGTAATCAAGCTGGTATATAACAACACCATTCTTTCACTGTCACTTACAGTGGCTTCCCGGGAAAGCGTTGACGTACTCTCACTAGAACCTATATCTCTATTAATTGAAACTAGGAGAGGCTGTATAATTTCAATAATTCTCGTAAAATGCAGGTGTATACTGGTTATTTTTCCAAGGTATTCTTCCCCACCATTCATGGTCGTAATAGCACAGTCCAGTTTGAAAGCGCACAGAGTATTTTCGCACTATTGGATCTCGTCAATGAGTCGCATTTCTTAGGTCAACAAATTACTTACAAAACATGAATGCGAAAGGCAGTTATCAACTACTTAGCAATTTATGCTACTGCGTCATAGGGGAACCTGCATGGGCTACATTAATTTCAAACCTACCAGGAGAAAACAAGAATTATCGCTCATCCTCACTCATACTAACTAGCCTGCGAGGTGATTGCGTCCTCTTACTAGAATATATCCATATTTTTTAAATATGTGGCTGTTTATTTTATGTATCACTCTTTAATAGCGAGATATTTTGACATATTGCTAATGTATTCATCCTGGTAGTTTAGAGGCCACATAGCACAGCCTAGTCCAAAAAGACTTTGGACGTGTTGATCCCCATTAGAGCTTGTCATTGAGGCGCATTCCCCCAGTACACACATGGATTATCAAACCCGTGAAGGACAGAGGCAGGTACCAACTAGCCAACGTCTGTAACCACTGAGCAATAGGGATCCTGATTAATTAATATAAATGCAAATTAACAGAGATGTATCACCATCTATCTTCCCCTGTAAATAAGAATTGTTAGCCTGCGAGTTTTGGACGTCCTCTGTCTATACTCTATATCCGTAGCATTTGAAAGTAGGAGAAGCTATTTCTCTTAATTATTATTCGTAAGTAGCATAATTGTTGTCTGAAATATTTGTAAAGTATTTATCTCGGTAGTTTACAAGCTGCATTGCAAAGCCTAGTCCGGAAAAGAATCTGACGCGTTTCAGTTTATTAGGGCACGTCATTGGTGCACATTCCGGCGGCCCCATAATACTGATGGAAGTAATAAATGCATTAAAAGCCAACTAGACAGCAGCCTTAGCTGCTGTGCTACGGGGATGTTTTCGCTGGGTTATTTGCAAAGTAACGGTGAGATAGAACCAACTAATCTCCAATGTTAATTAAACTGGCTGGCCTACGAGTTGATGAGCCCGGCTGACTACCTGCTATACACTAACAGTTGAAAATCGAGGAGAAATTTTGTTAAATATATTAAACATTAATATCTGGTTCTCAATCAAAATGTTTCTAAAGTATTTATGTTGGCAGTACACAAAAAATAGCACAGCCTTGTCCGGAAAAGCCATAGACGCATTACGCCCTATAGGGACTCGTCATTGGTGCTCATTCCCTCCCTCCCGTACTAGGACCAAACCCATGAAGTCAAGATGCAAACGCCAACTAGCCAGCAGCTTTAACCACTGAGCCATAAGAATGCTGGATATTGTGGATAATTACAACCAAACTGAGATATAGCACCACCTACCTTCCAGTGTCACTGAGAGTGGCTAGCCTGCGAGGTGAACACGTCGGCTCACTAGACACAATATGCGTAGCATTTGAAACCAGGAGATATTCTTTAAATATTACCAGAAATAGCAAACCTTCAGTTAAGTTTTTGTAAGATATTCATTCCGGTATTTCCCCAGCTGTAATGCAGAGCCTAATCCGGAAAAGTACCAGACGCGTTTTGCTCTATTGTGGCTAGTAATTGGTGTGCATTCACTCGGAGCCATAGTATAGAAGGAATTACTGTGCGAAATCAAATGCTAACTAGACAGCAGCATAAGCTACTGAGCTTTGGGTAGGTTACTGGGTCTAGATCATTAGCAAAATAACAATGATACATAACCAACAAGCCTTCACTGCACATTAACTGCGTGGCCTGCGAGTTGAATTGAACCTCTCAACACACGCTATATCCAAGAATTTGAAATTATTTGAAGCTATTTATTTAATAAATTATCGTAGGTAGCAGGAATTTAGTGGAACAATTTGTGAGGTACTCAACCTTGTAGTTCATAAGCTACATAAAATTCTAGTCCGGAAACACAAATTACACATTTCGCCCTGTTAGTGCTCGTCTGTTCTGCAACTTCTGTTGTTAGGATTTTAATCCTTATTTCAGTAAGGTATTTATCCATGTATTTAACAAGGTACATAGCACAGCCTATCTCGGTTAATTTCCCTTTTCGTTGCGCGTCTGTGCTGCACATCCTCTTGTAAAATAATGAGGCTCGAACACATGAACGCTAGCGGCAGATGTCAACTGTCCAGCAACTTAACCATCGAGCCTTGGGGGACGTTTACCGGGATACACAATTCGCAAACTAACTGGGAATTAGCACCGCTCTATTGACTGTTACTGCAAGTGACTAATGTGCATTTTCGTAGCCTTTGACAATCGAAGAGGCAATTTATTTTATACATTACTCGAATGCAGAAGGAGGTTTTTGTGTTTTTGGAATTTATTCCTCACATGCTACATAGCACTGCCTACTTCGCATAAACACCCTACACATTTCTCGCTATTGGGTCTTGTCAGTTGTGGACTTTTCATTAGTCCATTAATGGGGATCGCAGACGTGAATTTAAGAGGCAGATTGCAACTAGCTAGTAACGTAAGCAACTGAGGTATGTAGATGTTGCTTGCGCTATATTATTTGCAAGGTTACTTGGACATAGCAAAAACTGACCTCCACTACTCATTAAAGTGGATAGCCTGCGATTTGAGGACGACATCTCACTAGACGCTATACTCATGGAAGTTGAAACTAGGTGAGGATACATTTTATACAATACGCGTAAGTAGCTGAATGGTAATTGTGAATTTTGTAAGGTATTCTTTGCGGTATTTCACAACCAACATAGCACAGCCTAGTCCGGAAAGAACCAGACGCGTGTTGTCATAATAGGCTTCGTCATGTTTTGCGCATTACCTGGAGTCAACTAATTTGGATAAAATCTATGAACGCCAGAAGCATATGCAAAAGACCTAGCAACTTAAGACATTGCAACATGGGTGACGTTTGCTGGGCTATATAATTTGCAACCTAAATGGTGTATAGCATCGCGTATCATCCACTGTCAATGACATTGGCTAGTCTACGATTTGCCGACGCTCTCTCACTAGACGCTATATCCATAACATTTGAAACTAGGTGAGGTTATATATTTTATATATTTCTCTTAAATAGCAGGATTATGGTTGTAATTTGGTGACGGATACATCCCAGTTCATAAGCTGCATAGCACAGCCAATATAAGAACATCACCAGACGCGGTTCGCCCAATTGGGGGCTGCTCATTTATTCGCACACTCACCGTCACCTAATGGGGAATTAAAGCCATGAATCATGGATGCATATGCCAAGAAGTCGGATGTTTAAGCCACTGTAATTCATGTGGGACTTCAACTGGTCTACATAATTTACAAATTCTTTGCTAATTATTTTATATACTGCTTTTAGGTGAACGAATTGTATTTGTATTTTGTATGATGTACTTACCCTGTTATGTCACTAGATTCGTAGTACAGCCTTTACTGGAAAACAAGCGGACGCGTTCCGAAATATATTTTTTCATCAGTGTTGTGCCTCGCCTCAATTCCCTAACGATGGTCGAACCCATGAACACTAGAGACAAATGTCAACTAGCCACTGAGACCTGGGGGACGTTACCTACTCTATTTAATTGGAAAATTAAAAGAGATATAACACTACCTATTTTCTAATGTCACTTACAGTAGGTAGCCTACGAGTTGAAGATATCCTAATTATAGGTATCAACCCCTTAGATCATAATGTACATACCGCAGTGTAGTCCAGAGAAATACCGGATGTTGTTCGCTTTATTAAGGCTCGTTAAGTTTGTGCGGTCCCTCTGTTACCAAATGATGATCGCGCACATAATGGTATAGGCGGATGCGAATTAGACAGCATCTTAAGCCACTGTGCCAAAGGGGTTGTTAGCTGGGCTACATAATTTGCATACTAAATGTGTTAAAGCGACACCTGTCTTTCACTATCATAGACAATGGCTAGCCTGTGATTTGATGTTGTCTTCTAACTAAACTATATATCCATAGCCTTGAAAACTAGGTGAGACTATGTATATAAACATATATATATATACTAATCGTAATTTTAAATAATATAGTGGTAGGTATTCGGAGGTATGCATCTTGGTAATTATCCGGATACATAGCAAATTTAGTCCGTGAAAGCACCAGACGCGCTACGCCGCATTGGGGCTTGTCTTTCGTGCGCGTACCTTCGGTACTCTTATGGGGAGTTAACCCATAATAGCTAGATGCATATGCCTACTAACTAGCAGCTTAAGCCACTGAGGCATGTAGGTGTTCGTTGGTCTGCCTAATCTGCAAACTAACTGGAATATTGCACTGCGTATCTTTCACTGTCACTGACAGTGAATAGCCTACAATATGATGACATCCTCTCACTAGACTACATATCCATAGCAATTGAAATTAGAGGAGGCTATTTGTTCAATGTATTACTCGTATGTAGAAAGAGTTCGTTGTAGTATGTGTAAGGTATTCACCCATGGAGTTCACAAGCTACATAGCACAGCCTATACCTAATAAACACCTACGCCTTTCAGCCTATTGTTGCTCCTCATTTTTGCGACTACTCTCAGTCCATTAATGTGTTTCTAAACCATGAACGCTAGACGTGGATGCCAACTAGCCAGCAGTTTAAGCCAATTAGCCATGAGGGACGTTGAATGGTATACATAATTTGTAAAATAACTGGGGTATAGCAAAACATATCGTCCACAGTCACTAAGTTTGGCTAGCCTGCGTTGTGATGACGTCCGCTCGCTGGACACTATATCTATAGCATTTGAAACTAAAAGGGATATATTTTATATATAACTCCTAAGAAGCAATTAACTCGAATCCGATTTTCAGCACGCTAACCATAGGATAATTGAATAAGTTAACATAGATTTGAGGACTAAGAGAAGATTGTTAGTACGTGCTCGCTTTTTGCATTAAATTTTAACTGCCCTACTAGCCGGTATATTACGTGATATTCCTTGATTCAGTTTTCATCATTGTGCACTTCATTTACAATTCTCTTAGTTATGTTGCTGCTTTAACTGAATGGGAAAATTGAACTATAACAGCTATACAATCTGTATAGCACTGCTCACTATGCACTGAAACGGCGGTCATGCAAAAGACACAGTGGAAATCAATTTACGGACAAATTTACAAATATAAGCTGCCAGTTTACGACGAAATGTTGAGCGGTTTTTATTTTAGGAATTAATAACAATGGAATTATAAAAAGCCTTGAAATACACAGGTGGAGAATCATTTCATCTTTATGTTCCAAGTAGCATAGTGGCTTCAACCACGAAAGCATCAGTCCACTGGCAGTGTTGAGACCTACCAGAGTCCGATGGAATGCGCAATATTGGCAATTGCCAAAAGATTAAATGGCCAAACAGCGCTTTTCTGGGTGTATACTCTGTCTGCTTGGACTATATTATGAATTTTGAAGGTAAACAAATTAATGACACAAGGAAACACTGCACCTAGCCATGTGCGATATGCAGCGATTAGTACAGATTTCAGTGAAGTGTTTCGCCTGGCACCCGATTACGTGTAATTTAAAATACCGTCCGTGGTACTTGTTTATTCAGACATACTCACGTGATACAATGACAACAACAGTAAGAGACTCCTGGTGGGCCAACATACGACACGATATACACCACTTGAATTACGCCGCACGAAATTCTTTTGGCTCCAACCACCCACTGTTCATCATGGTGAACGGTACCTGCCAGAGGAAAATAAATGATGACTGCGTCAACTGAATTTATGTGGAGAATATTTTGGCATGATGCTTAGGTCTCCGTGATAAAGTAAATTCTGTGAAAGATAAACTAGCTTGCATCAGAGTAAATTTGTGCTAGCACTATTGCCGTGTGCTAGAATTCTCAGCAGAACCAAACACGCGAAACGCATTTTGGCACTACATTCACAATACAGCATTTACAAACAATGAATGGTGGGTTGCGTAAATGGAATGATATGCCTTTTCCTTATCAGGTCTTAGAAAAATTATTCACCTGCTTCGGTTGCCTCTTATCTAGACGTTGACGCGCACGCGTCCCTGGGTCCCCAATTAGCTCGGGTGCTTGTAGCGAATGTCCAACCCTCAGAGCTTCAGTAAAAAGTGAAATGCAGAAACCGTGTTATCCTCACGATTACAATAATAAATTAGTCACGGTGTGTACAATCGGGTTGATTCACCTAGAGAGTTCGCCAATTCACAATTCCACAAAAGGAACAGTGCGACACAAAGAGCGCTGGTTGAGAACATTTTCGATGCTGTGTATCCATCCCTCTGTAATTTATATTCTTTACCATCACTAAGTTTTCTCACACCAGCCATATGTTCTATTCTAATTCATCAAGTTTATTCACACACACATCGATGAGTTCAGGTGTTGTTTCTACCACCGCCGTAAATTAAGTCTAATGAGTGCAGCAGCTGTTCACACATGTCCTCCTGTGGTGCGTTGATGATTGCTATTTGATGCGCGACCAAATGCTAGCTAGTTCAGCACAATGGCAAATCCGGTGCAGTGTTTATAGTTTTCGATTATCGTGGGTACGGAATTGATCCATCAAGACAAACGTAAATAGTATGAATCCCGTAACACGCATTTATGCTTAAATTTTTTAGAACGAATGCCGGGGAAACAGGTAGTAATATAATTTACGCATAGTGTTGCTTATTTCTTGCCTTTAAACCAAAGTTTCCCGTCGCTTAAATAGCACTAATCTTTTGGTGATTATGTTGCAATGGTAATTTTAACAGCAATGCCTGAGCCTGCGTTTAAACCGTTGCCGCTTATTTGCTTTCATGCGTTAACTATTATTTATTGCAGCCTAGCAAGCACAATCATATGCCGTCTATGACCACCGGAAGGATTTGCTTTGCAATCCATTTGCGTTAGTAATACCAGATGCGTTATCTCATAGCTACATAGTTCAATGCTTTATTGATGGAGCGGCATTTTCAGCGAAAGGCGCAGGGAGCTACAGAAGGGTTGCAAAAATCTAATTTACAAAATGGGAACAAGTCATAATATGCTACAACTTATGACTCATGGTTAAAATCATTTAGATACTGAAGAGCAGTTCGGCGTAGGACTAATGTATCGTTTTCGCTTATTTGAATCTCTTTATAACAGTAAACACAAACTTCAACTCCAACGGAGTTTTAATATACTGTACCTATCAAAAGGAATAAATTGAAATAGTAAATATTTTGAAATCATTTTCTGTTCAATCTCTTTTTATTGTCTGCAAACGAACTGCAGTAAATACCATGATGCGTGTTCACTCTAAACATTTCACGAAGATGACCACAAACTGTGAAATAGGCAGACAATCCTTAAATGTAGCTATTTGGTTCAAAATTTAAGAAAGCCTCGCATTCGCCTTCTATACACACATATTTTAGCAAAGTGACTTGCTCACATGGTCCATACTGCAAGGAAACTGTGGAAGTGCTTTGCTATGTAAAGTATTAAGCCTATTGCCAGGGGCCAAATTGTATGGTAGTTATTTGTCTTCTAATGCTGCCCCGCTGACAATCTGGTTCCCGGTGTGTAGGGACATTCTGTTTAATCCGCAATTTTTTTCTGTTAAGTAATGGTTTGCTATGTTCTAGTATCTTGTAACCGTCCGCCACATTAGCACTTGTTATACGTTTGAAAAGACGCGGTCACTTGGAGCCGCAGCTTAACAGATAATGTAATAATTAGTCTTGAAACATGAACCCGGAATATGCTAATGCTATCTTAATATTACCTAAAAATGCTGAGAATCAGTTTTAACTGTTTAGTCTGATGCTAAAATATTTGTGGTCACGTGCACCATTGTGATGTCCAATGCTACTATTAATGCTTCGCTTTCGTTGACGGTACCGTAGTTATTTTACGTGCAATGATAATACAAACATTTTAAACAGAAAATTTTATTGTGCCCCGTTTGACCCAATAAAGGGGATTATGGCTTTCGATTTATATCAGCCAAGAACTACGACTAGTGTGGAAGTGTCAAACAAACTAGCTTTGTTAATCATTCAGAAGTTTCCACTTTATGCGTATAAGCATCGGATTTCGTGGAAGGCATGCATAGCAGGCGAATTCGAATCCGAAATTGACGGTTTTGTCAAGTTTAATAATAGGCTGAGTTAGGAAGCGCCGGTATAGCGTTGCCAAGTGTAAAGCATAGAAAAAGCTGAAGAATATATGGGGTGCTACCATTACACCGACTGCAAACACACTGCAAATGTGGCGAACACACTTTGACTGCCTTATTAACATCCATCCAGCTTTTGCCAAATCAACAATAAACGTCCATGAACAGCAGGACTTAGAAACGCCTCTAGAAGTTATTATATGACCTGCTGATTGTTGGGAAGCAGTACTCGGAGATACAGAAGCTTTGTTATCAGGACATGATCTGAGTGAGCTACACAAGTTTTACACTTGGTTACAGATCTTGCAGAACGAAAGCGCTTGATCGGCTTACGTGACTTGATCTGATCATGAAGGCCGTTACCTTGGTGCAAGAGAAAGCGCTTGTGCACGCAGGGAAGAAGCGGTAATTGCGGAAGCGACAGGAACCATCGGGTTGTAGCCATCAACACCAAGTGCATGGTACTGTAGCACATTGGTTCGCGAATGCCTGTGTTAAGCAAGCCCATTGAGCTATCAGCGAGGCCACACGGGTCAACACCTAAATGACAGCGGATCCCGCTGAGGATGTGGTCAAGACCGGCGCACGGTTGGTAGGTAGACTGCATTCATTTTAGTAACCGCGTGCTTGCATGTTGCCACTTTATTTCGGGTGTGCTTTGATATGTTTTTCTGTGATTTATTAATATCTACCTAAACATTCTTCTGTATACATTCACAAATACCTAAACTATTTGATTTAACTTCGTAACATTTTCGTGGGCCTGGCAACTTATTTAACTACAATCACTAACTTCTTGTACTTATAACGTTTGTACATAACTGGTTTATATCATAATGTCCTAAGTTGCCATCCTGTCTATTTCTCACCACTTCTCTATACGGGCATTAAGAGACAGTTGGTTGCTGCTTGAGGACACGTGGTGCATGGTTCGCATGGCTTCGCTAGGCTCGAAGAGTAGTTGCGTGCACTCAGTGTGGAGTGGACTACGGCCCAGCCACTGCTTTGTGTGTGGTTGATCACCAAATACAGCGTGCTTATTTTTGACCTTAAAGAAAATTGTGTCTGCTTCTTTAAGCAAAAGCCACTCCCATCCACATGCTTCCCCGTCTTATTCCTTTGGGTTTGCACTGAATATGGGCTGTGTGAATTGAATTGCAAATGATGCGGCGTATGCCACGCATTTTCCTGTAGTATTTGTAGGCTTCCCGTGGCTGGCCACCGTGACTAATAAATCCGAAACCGGATGCCGTCAACCATGCATGAATGATGGTAGTTTTGTTGATGGGAATCGCAAAAGGTACGCTGTGTTTACGATTATGTTCGCTGGGGTCACCGGCACATTATTTGTTGCAAGAACTTTGTATTCGATGACTGTCTTAATACTTACAAAAACGGATTCCCTAAAAACTTCTAGTAAAAGTAAAAAATATTGCACTTTTAATCAACTTATATATATAAATACGTTGCATCAATTTGTGCAAGGCGTTTGGATCGAGGAATCTGTGGGTACTGAATTGAAGTATGTGCCTGTGCTCTCACTGTACAAGTGCAAAAGAAGCAAATAATTATCTTGGTATCAACTTGCTAAATTTTGTGGGTAAGGTAGTTGCCAAAATGGTGGTAACTGCTTCTTCAGCCAGGTTGTGAAACCGAATGGCATTTGAAGCGCGATGTATGATCCGTTCGGATTATAGCACCAGCGATATTTTGCTTGTATATCTTCCGTTGCAAAGAAATGTATATGGCGACATAAGCGGTTGTACTCGCTGTGTGTTGATATTGCCAAAGCGTTTGATACGCGGAACCGCAAGGCGTTATGACTGTTGTTAGCTAAGTTTGGTTGTCCTAATAACTGCAAGTTTAATTACAATTCCGCAACATGGTATACGGGAGGAAATGATGTTTTGATTGCTTAGACCTTAAATGAGTTCCCCTCTGTCTCTTTTGGGGAGCAAAGCTATATCATTGATCTTGCCCTGTTTAACACTTATCTTTAGGCTATAATGTTTTGAGTTAGATTTTGCTAGTGCTTACCTTTTCGTCTAGAGTCCCATATATATTTCGGGTTGTTGTACATTCTTCGTTTTGAAGCGAAAAGCTCAGTCTGTGAGACAACTATATGTAGGGTTTTATTCTCTGACTACTTTGGGATGTTTGGACACACCGCGAATAAATTGCAGCACATGGCTTATGCTCTGGCTTCCACAGTGCTGTAACACAAGCAGTCGCGAGATGCTAAGTCAGCTAGGTCTATTGATCCGAGAGCGTGGCCACGCAGGACTACCACCGCGCGAAAGACGAGTGCTCCTGATAACGGTAGAATAGTCAGTTCCGCGTTTATAGGTAAACTGCAAGCCCCCCATTAGGTTTAATAAAAGCGTGTGCTTACGACCTGAATCTCTTAATTTAAGTCAATTGATTTGCTGTACCTTCGTAACAATTATTTTGCTGCTTACCACAATTTGCGCTAGTGTTATATGTTTATCTCTTCTTCTGTCGACATGCTAAGGTCGTGGATTTGCCGTTAGCACAGTTAATTGTGTAGCAAATTGTTATGTCGATATATTCCTGCGCTTTATTTGTTTTATTTATATTTTTTCGTCAGTATAGGTTTTTGGCTGTTGTTTTATATTCGTGGTCTGCCTGCAGCTGACTTAATAGTTTAGCATTCCTTATAAAAGTTTGCTTACTGTTTCAGAAGAAAGTGTATCATTGCATTCATTACATGTTAAACGGTGCGCTTGACCGCACTAGGCTCAAAGAACGCTTCCATCCAGTGTAAAGCAGACTAGATCCCAACCGGCGCTTGAGTACATCTGCCACGCGTGAGTCTCTGCATGGATAAACAGGTACGACGCTGCTACGGTGCATGTTTTAGGAGTGTGCACAGGTTAAGTTAATGAACCGTAGCTCCCAACCAAATGCTGGTTGTTCTTATTTCTTCGGGTTTGAAATCGATTTGGTGATTGCGGTTGCAGTTGTTTGTGGTGAAGCTCAAATCAAATATTGCCCCTAGGTAGGTGTCGACGTAAAATGACTGCTCTCGTGGAGGTCACAGTAGGAGTCAAACTTGAAACTGGATTCCACAAAACATGTAGTGGCATATGTTATCAATGCTTCAGCATATGTCTTGATTAAAGGACAGAAATAATCAATTGGTTGCACATACTATTAATCTTGTTCTCTCTCTTTCCGCAAAAAGAAATAAAAGTGTCTACTATCTATTAAGTACATCCTTAATATATAAATTTGGTGGTGCGACCAAAATAAAATGAAATTGTTACCAGTTAAGTGCAACCCCACCTCCAGTAGTTGTAGTCTTCCGATTAAGGAATTGAAAATAAACGGATTGCTGATTGGTAAGTGTCTTGCAGTGGGCAACATAAGTGTACACTGTCCCAGTTCGTCTAACTTCGTTGAACACACGGGTTCAGCATAGCCAAGTCCAAATGAATCAGCGGCTGTATCTGTCATTTGAGTTTGCTAAGGAATTTAAGATTTAGGCCTTTTAAGTGCTGCACACGAGGTAGCCAGGAATACTGCATCCTAATATTAACTAACTGGCGGGAAACTGAGAGAATTGGAGTTGAAAAAGCGCAATCTTCTTTCATTATTATTGAAACCATACCCATTGAAATGTCCGGTTGATGCAAACAGCTTCTGCTAGTAGCATTTTGGCTCTAGTAGCTCATAAGTTACCTACGATTCATCTCCTAACTAATGCGCACATCAAACGCTTATGTCAAGCAGTTTAGTAAAAAGAATGCGGAACATCGTTCAGCAGTACGAATTAGAACATCTTCGGTCATCCTACCGATCACACTTATGAGCACACACTCTAGTTTCTCATTAATAGATATGCATTCGCGTGAAATAGGCTGCCAATAAATATCAGCTTATAACCACGGCCGCAGCATTCCGCACAAACTTACGACGATTTATAGACTCAAACCATGTTGCAGTAGTTTTGGCTTGGAGGAGTCTGAAGCAAGGTGTGAGAACGAGGTGCGAAAAATGCAAACAGATATCTTGTAATGTAGCTGTCTGGTTAACCCGTCGCCATCGTTGGAATCACAAATTCGGGCATCCGGCCCTAAATAATGCATGTCATAACCCAGCACTGTTTAGCAATATTATCCCGAAAATCTAGGGTGACCTAATAGTCATGTGCAACACAACGCCTTAGCTTCGTATGTACTGTTGTACAATTTACAGACTAAACATCTTTCGCTTTACGCTACAGCTAGTCATCTGGTCACAAGACCTGCATCCACCCTTCTAACACTATAAGACCATTTCTCCTGGCAAGCTAACACTAATCAACCAAACTGCGCGATGCAGCTCCTTATCAACATATGTACTATTATCTACGCAACAATCTACTGAAAGCGGCCGCTTGGTGCTTTAATCTAGACGGAAACCCCGACCCGTCCATTTCTTTTATTTCACCGCCTCTTATCCCTGGTTTCATGGAAGTAGCTAAGATGCATGAATTACCTTACGCGATCCAGCGCTTAAGTTAGTAGGATTTCCAGCTTTGTATACACTTACTTACTTCAACTCATTTGACTCTTCAATCTTAATCGAAGTTCATCACCATCACCTACTTCCTAACACTCTAGTTACAGTAGCTCCCGTATCGTAGAAAGAGAAGGCGACTGAATCACTCGGCGCGACGCAGCGCATTATTCACGTATCCACAATGTTTCCCATGGGTTTTGCATTAAAATTATCTATTCAGTTTTCTGTAAATAGGCTTCCAGCCACACTTGCAAGCCAATAGTCGATCTACAATAACCTTCTCACCAGAGGTATATAAGACATTTTAATCAGCCTGTCGAATGCAGCGATTTAACTTCTTAGATACTGACACGCACTAACGTTTACAGGCTACAACGCTTTCTAATACTAGATCATGCTGTTCTAAAATCCCAACTTGCATGTCATTACATTTTCTTTTGCCATAATCTAAATACATACATGTTTATATTCATATATATTATATGTATATACTCATAAATTATGGCAACGAATATACACAGAACACAAGGTTACAATGGATAATCCATTTTCATTTTGTTTTCATATTTTTGTACTCTTCGAATAAAATTCCTACTAGCTGTTTGTTAGGCGGCCTGTTGTCTTCTACCACCTATTGTATTTTTCGTCTCCTAAGGATCCTTGCATTCAGGGCAGTTGGTCCTTACTCAGTGATTCGAATCCCTATTCCCATGGGGCTCGCGTTGCCGACAAATGAATATATATTAATACAACGCGGTTAATCGAGATAAAATGCTATAAAGTATGACAGGCGAGAGAAACTTGGAAGACCGGTGACTGCGGTTATCGATGCAGGCAAGTAGTTCTGAGCCGTCATACCAAATTAACCAAATTAAATTGAGTTAAAGATAAAAACATTAACATGCGCTAGATAGCTTTATCATAATTCGTGGATATTAACATTTGTGTACTTAGGAAACAATCTGCCATTTCAACACTGATTTATATAACACAACCGCGTCCCGTTTTTTTAGATCTCATGCATCTGCTCAACGACATTGTCAAGACGAAGATTTCCTCAAACTGAAATCATCTCATTTCGGCCTGTATAAATCTGATCATGCATTTATTCTGTTGCATTGCGTGATTTGGATACTGTGCATTTTATCGGTTTTCCTTGATTTGTTTAAACTGTGCTAACATTCCACTGGCGCCTGGCAATTTATCATGACTATTGTGTAATGGTTGGCAAAATAGCTCACAATGTAAATATTGATGATGGATCTTTAAACGAACTAGTCAAGAGAATAATTTAAGCAAGCGATGTGTCTACATTATAGGTTTCATTGTTAGTGTTATACACGCCTTGCTTACGTTTGCATAAAACTGAGTGTCAGCTCATTCCGAAATCCGCAGTAGACTGAATTACAGGACACTAACGCATTTCGTAGCGGTATATCAGGCTAGAGGAATTTAGAAAATTGGAACCTTTTACTCGACCGGTTTAAGAGTGCGGCAACTTGTTGGTCTTACAAAGTAAAAAAACTTCGACACTACTAACTTACGGTACATAAATGTGGCATGATTTATTGATATTTTTGCTATAACATCAACTGTTTTAAGACACCTAGGTTGTTTCCAGCTTTTGATAAGTAGGCTATAACATAGCTAAAATTCGTCGCGTACATACACACAAGGGAAGCTCTCCGACGCCCGGAAAAGAACTGGACCCTTTTTCATACCTTCGGGAATTGTCAGCATTGCGTATTCCATTGGACCCTGGTAGTGTTAAAACGCGATACTCGAAGGTTGCCGGTCAGTGTGTGTGAACACTGAGCTACCAGGACGGCATCCACCGAGGTGAATAAGTGACTACATGGGATATAGCGTAGCTCATTATATCAGATTTAATAAATTTTCAAGATGATCGTTTCTGTTTATGTAGCTCAGTTGTCTCGGTTGTCTCATGCAATAGCGAATCAATGAGTTTACCATCTAGTAAGAAAATTCAATATATTTAAAAACCCAATTATTTTTGCCTGTCATTGATATTTTCAATGATTTAACATGGTATCTCCATCACGATATTTGCAGCCTCAGTTAAGGTCGAAAACATGCCTCCTGTTTACAGCACCAGTTTATCGGTTTGGTTCATCCTGCACCACTAGGTCCGTCGTGTTTAATTTTATTTCGTCATAGTACCTAACAAAATAACAGCATAATTAAATATGATTAAAAAATAAACTGCTATAAACAAGTTTAAAAAGGTCTACTTAGTTTGCTTAGATGTACTTTGGTTTCAGTACTAATTGATCTAGTCAGATAACCTCATTTTTCTTGATGATTCGTGATTAAAAGCAACACTGATTTAAAATGATGTCAGCAGCATTATTTTGTCCACGTACATAATATTACATGCCATTAGTCTTCTTCTAAACATCTGCTTACACAGTTTCATTAGATAAACTTATCTTAAAAACCTTAACTAGTTTTTGTCGGCTTAGGCTGTGTTCATCAACATGACGCTTTAATTATTTTATCTAAGAACTTGTTGTAATTTATGGTGTTCTGCAGTCGTTTTCGCTTGATTATTTAAATCAGGAATAACAATTTATTTCTATGTAACAACCTCATAGGACGATAATCAGAATAATGTTGTGAATTAAATTTTGAAACTGCTAACTTGTTCTTGAATTGCAAAATTTAACTTTCAACCCACATGCTGCTTTTTTGCTCTGTTTAACTGCAATCAAAAGGAGAAATTTTGTTGCAAACAAACGGTACAACTATATTACTAAAACTGCCGTACGTACAACTTGCAGCCAAATTATCAACACTAATACAGTCGTCTTATCCTCTACACATGAAATAAAATAAATTATTCTTCCAGTCCTCTCGTTTAATTTCCTGTCGGGAACCCGTTAATACCTTGTAAATCTTTAGTAGGTTCCGCTTGTTTGGTAAAGTCAAATTGCTTGGTTTTCAATATTGCATCTGTGCACCTTGCTGTTATGCTTGTCTATTCATCCAACACAATTGATTAATTGATGACACTGGTCGAAAAGGCTTCTAGACGATTGCCTTAATTTAGAGATAAAAATAATGATATTATACTTTTTTCATGTAAGTCGCATTTACTGAATGGCCTACGTATATGCAGATTATGCAAGCCGACGTTCTGAATACCCGAGGCTAGTACGATTAGCGGCAAAGCTTTCACCTTTCAGGACAAATGACCTTGTACACAGATACGCTCGTCCTGCCAGCTAGTGGGCGAATAAAGCGACATCTCAGCGAAGCTACTCGTTTCACTAACGAAATTCGAACGCATGCTTCAGTTAGGTATCAGAGGACCATGCAACAGTCCATGGGCATTAGTTATCCACATGATCCTAAGTAACGTAATGAGGGAGTGGCGTTCTTGTGGCGATTACCGGAAGCTGAACATCGTTACCACACCTAATCGCTATGCTGTACCGCACACTTTGGATCATAAAGCCAGTCTTGCATATGAAATCGCTGTTAGCTAATTCCTATGAGAACCGCATATCACCGAATTCAAACAGCAGACGCGGACATCGCTGAAAGTGCCTTGACGATGCTATTTCGTTTGTTCTTAACAATGCTGCACAGACTAAGTAGCGTTTTACCGAGCAAGCTTGTGGTGGTTTATATTTCACGCACTACGCCTTGCCAACATCCTACTTGTGAGCTGCCTATGCCGGGAGTACTTGCGCCAGGGGAGAACAATTTTCGACCGTTTATCCCAACATTATGTATATCTAAATACGCAAACGTCTCGCCTGTAGTCAAATCGGTACGGGGTTTTCGGCCATCATACCTTTCCTGCTTTATTTGCGACACCACAGTATACAAGTAAGGTTACCATCGACTATCCGGAGCAACATTCCTAAAATAACTAAAAGTATTGACGTCTCCTCTAATATTAATAGTCTTTTATACACTAGGCTGAGTTGCTTAGACAGCCCCTAGATAACATACTCAGAAGAAAACCTAAGAAATATAATTTTCCTGAGGCAGCACGCACTGAGTTCAAATGCACTAAAATAAGAAACCACCCACCTAGCTGCTATATCGCATCGCGACGTGACCGCGTTACCGCCGCTCAATGCAAACCATTGTGACGTGACAGTTCGTGTGGTCTTACGGAAAAACATAGATAAAGCTTGGCGGTGGTTGTTGCTTTCCCTAAAAGCTTGCAATATCGCAATCTCTTTACAGAACTTCCGGTAGATTATCCGTTATATCCGCCATATCCCAAAAATTCGCACTTTGCCGTTTTCACCTGGCAAAAACCATTGACCTATAATTTTGGTACGACAACCGACCGGCAGGCTCCTAGACAGTCGTGACACCTAGATCGTATCGCTTATTTGATTACTGATATATGACATGTCTCACGCAGGCGCAATACCGCTGCAGACAACCGATCTCTAATCCAAACCATCACTCTGTCTACGGCACTACTATCAACCTAGTAGCCATGTCAGCGGCACTTGTCAATGATCATAACATAAATACGTTGCGCGGGTACATAACTGGATGCACGATCTGCACAGTTGAGGTGATAAAAGAAATTATTTTTCCACACATCACTGGGTACAGCGAGCACTTGTTATACTATAAGTATGCCGAAAGGTACATTTTGACGAAATTTATGATTTGTTTCACCAACGCGCTGTTGCATCGATTATATTTGTAACCTGACAAGTCGTCTACAGTAAAGTCAATAGCGTATTCAGTAACTACACTCCTACTTTGCACGTATGTTCAGAAAGCACACAAGCAGCTAATTAAGCACGGTTTCATCCCATGCACTTCAAACGCTTAGTTCTGTTGTCACCTTCGAATGACTCACAATCCCATAAATTTGCGACGAGCTCTTCACCACGTGGCAGGAGACTATTCCGATTCTGAAATGCTCTTTGGAAATCGGTTTTGATGTGTTTGCCTTGAAGCGGCCCTCGCTGGATCTTTGCAGCTTGTGGAACTAACATCAGCCAACTCATGTATGGGCACGTATAGTTTTCCAACACTTCATTAGCAACCATTTGTAACACCTTTGTTATAGTAGGTTAATTTTAACAACAAAAAGCGCATTAATGTATACTGGCCAGTAACCTTCCTACTAAGGGACAATTTAGGTCTTCATATTAAAAATGTCATACATAATTCGTGCAAAGTTTTGTGCTACCTGTGTGGTTCACAGACGGTCGAAGTAAAGGAACCAATCCTTTCCTCGCCATAGATGGGCTGTTTAAAGATATTGATGGATACAAATAGGGAACTGCACCCGGATGATGAAAATTGCAACCGGACGTATTGAAGTTTGTGAAATAAATACTGTTTTGACCTCCAAGAGAAAGCACACAAATTTGAGTCTTTATGCACACTAACAGCCAACAACAGCCGTGGCCTAACGAAAAGGCAAGCAGTACTTATTCGTCAAGTGGGCTTTACTATTAGATACTGCTCTTAGATACATCAACGTGCGAACAGAGTAGTGTATTGTAATGAAATATTAAACTGTTCAGCGAAAATGCTTCGCAGTTTGAGTAAAAATATGAGGAGGGATTACAGCCCGAAGAACTCAACGACGACGATGCTTTCCATATGCATTCTCTATACCGCATTGAGCGTGGTTCGTAGCTGCGGTATTGCACACAGTAGGTGTCAGTTAACTCAAATGGTTAGCAATTGAACCTCCTAGTTTTTAATGGTGTGTTTACAATACCCACTTCCTTTAATTGTACAATGCAAATAAAGAGCGTACTAATATGCCACCAGAACCTACGTACAATTTGGATGGACTGCAAGTCAGAGTCAAATTTACAGTCCAGAATATGAAGGGAGCGGTTTTAAGTAAATGTGCAACCATCCGTTTGTTTTGACAACAGTAATGTAAATATCGTTTCAGAACAAAATATATTTCAGGTTGCTTTTTAGGTATTTAAGCAAATGTCCCTTTGAATAATATGAGTTATTTATGCGGACAAAATAACTTTTATTGTGGGTTGTTTCGTCAATAGCGCCAGTTCATCAATTGAATGTACACACCTTACAGCCTGGTTAATTTCCAAATGATTTCTAAGTAGATTTTGCAAGAAAGTTAATTATTGTGAACTAGGGTTATTAGTGCTTATATAGGATGAGGTAGCGCAAGTTATTTGGTGCACGAAATTTTGGATATAGACGCTAGGCGAAATGTCTTCTGTCTTTATAATGCTTTTCACTTTCAAAGACAAATTAAACGTGACCTTCTTAATGGTGTTCACGCACCGACACCCAAAGGGTGAATAGTATTTTCGAGTTTGAAATGTTGTCAGCAGTGGATATCAATAAGACTTGTCTCCTGCGAGGTAAACTGCTGTAACATGTTAAAGGATGTATGCACATTCTATCTTGCAAACATAACTCGAGGCGAGCATTACCATCTGGGGTAAAAACCATCGTGAATCTACTTATAACCGGACGTTTAGTCTACTAAATTTGGAAAATTTTGTCGTCCAATTCTCTATATTTTCACAGCATTTACACGCGTATTAAACCGATCCGAATACACGATTAATCTGTTTACACCCACAAAAATAATCAAATGTAGGATACCGCATCCCATATTTTTCCCATCATTACGAATGTCGCTGGCAGGACACGTTTCACTTAATATGCTACGAATGGATACGAGAGATTAATGAAAAACATTGTGGTATATTTTGTCCTTAATAAACGTCTCAATGCATTGAGTTCACTGAAGGCAATAATGCTTAACACTGACGTATTGAGTCGATGATATTACATTGATATGAATACTTTGTGGTATTTAATCCGAACTTGGCCTGGGTGTTGAAACATAATCAACATTTTTTGACATAAGGCCCGTCCACCAATATAAAAAGCGTATAGAAAGCATGGATTAGCTTTGACAAATAAGCGTGCAATCTTGCTTTCACGTAGTAAAAGTTAAAGGCACTAAGTACAGGGTGGTTATGTAAACACGATAATTGATGGAATAAGCCGCACGGCCGATTTGTATGATAGCATTGCATCTTCCGGATAAATACATTTGCTTTTAAATGTAGGAGGTGCACGTTGCAAGCCACCTAGGATTCTCCAGCAACAGTCTCCCATCATACATCACTTCCGAATGAGTCGCGGATGAATCTAAATCAACCTGTTATTTAGTAAAGGAAACCACATTCATCCGGAAATCTCTGTTATTTTAGTGACGTAAATTTTCCCTGTGTTCCAAGGTAAATTTCATAGAGTGCATGCAAATTTTCCACCAAAGATTCAATTCCTTGTGTCATGCTTACTCTGGACAAATCGATAAAGGAGTCACAACCAACTTAGCAGATATATGCGTGGTAAACGTAAATGCCATACGCGGTTAGGCAAATATGATTGAAGGAATTTGAGCGCCACTTATTTGTCAGACTTCAGTTTTCCATACCCACTAGCTTATATTATCGAAACATTACCACTCTCCTCATGTTCTTTGCCTTTACTTGGGTAAAATCTTAGCCCATGTGAATAGTAGTTTACGCTGTGCAATAAATATCATTTATACCTGTCCTGCAGCTGTCCATAAATAGTCTCCAATATTCGATTTATATATCGATAGTCTTGTTATCAGAAGTAGTTTAGCAATATAATTGCTGTAGACAGGACAATCAATTTTGTCACTAACATCAGTATTGCTTCCTCTCATGTAGGCTTAGTCGCTTTTATGCTTTCCTGCTTCAAGCAGTTTTCTATTTAAACTTGAACTATACAAGTAAATCGTTTGCTTTGTTTTAACATGATCTTCCATGGAACCATACAGCACTACTCGCAATCATTGTTGCGGTGTATTGGATGTCCTGCAGGTTCCCTGCTGTTGGAATCACCCAACTAACAGTAAGAATCCTTAGATTGAACTGGATTCAACTTTTACCCTTGGCGATTCTTTTGATAGTAGCCGTTACGGGACACATATATCATAAAGCTGGATCCCTGCTTCGGGTATCTATATTATATATATTTGACTACATATGTATTGTTGCTAAGTTGTTAAGGTAACTTAAGCAAACTGAGCTCTACATCCTACCTAAATGGATGACGTACATACGCAACTTTTTTGCTTATTTCCTGATGCATACTCGCACGTGATAGGGACTGGTTTGGTAAGGGAGGATGTGACGTTTTACAGTAGTCTGAAACGATTTGAATACGCAGTATACACTGGTGTGGGGAAGCTGAAGTGTAGAAAATCGTTTTCTTTGGTTTGTTTTGTTGCCAATTGAGTGATCGAGTGGTTGCTGATGGATGAATTTATATTTGCAATAGGTATGGGTCGCACCATCTTAACTTTAAATCCATGTGGCCTACCAACATTTTGTTTGCTATTTCGGTGTCACACACATGTGTTCGCCAAATGGGGGTTGCGGGATTTGGAACCTTAGGCAAAGACATCGTGGATTACTTATGAATGGAAGGATTTTGGTGTGTATTTTTGTTCGTCGCGATCAGCCGACAATTCAGATATGTCGACCAGATATCCGGAAAAGCACCAGACGGCCGTTTCGCCCTATTGGGGCTCATCAGTGGTGCGCATCCTTCGGTCCTCTGCGAACCCATGACCGCTAGTGGATCCTGCCAACTAGCCCGCAGCCTATGTAACTGCGCCATGGAGGACGGTATCTGACTATTATGAATTGTTAACTAAATGCGATATAGCCCGACGCATCCTCCATTGCCATGCAGGCACCTGCCATGCAGATGACAGCGGTCGGCCTTCCGGCGTCAGGACTTCCCGGTTACGGCAGCCATGAATCGACATAGCATTGTGGATATTAGGCCGGCTCTCTGTGACTTATCCTAACAATGGTGCCGGTGTTGCATATGGACGCCTGAAAACCTAAACCTTTTCTCGCTTCTCAAGCTGCCTATATATGTGTTCTTGATGTAATCGCTTTAGAACTTCTGTGCTTCGAGTGTTTATAGATAACAATTATGGCTGGGCTTTTTCCCCTGTTTTCCCTACCCCCCAGTTGGTCGGAGATAAGGCATAGATTACTTCCTTCGGATCGCATTTAGGTTTGTTTTTCGTGATGCCAAAGTGACGAGCTGAATTTTGTTCTCACTTTGGATATGTTTCAGGTAGAGTAACTGTCAAATTTTGGAAAGTCTTACGGCTTGGAAAATAGAAAATGCATTTGATGTATGTCTAACAGGTGTATCATGCGTCGTTATAATTTCAGCATGGTTGACATTTTTAGTAATGGACGCATCACTATTGCTGTTTCAGTACCTCTCGTGAGGCCGCTGAAAACTGACATGCCAGTCGTCGCCTAATTTAAACGACGCGTTTGACTTACCAAGTTCGATGGTGCTGATGACAGCCTCTAATAGGAACATGAGTTGAATGATGGGCGGAGGGGATAATTTTCATTGTTAGTCGCATTTGAAGAGGCTTTTCATCCGGTTTGGATATAATGTTGCTGAACTTAGTTTGTACGACAACTAGTCTTTTACTGCGTAGGAATTTTGTTGCGCTCATTTCGTCTGGAAAGTGTACGAGTATCGGACATGTGGATATGCTTTCCCTTGTTCGCACTCTAAGGCATTGACAGGAGTCTCCACCGATTTTGCATACTTTTGTGGGGATATATATTACGCTGTCGCGGTTGCTGTTATCAGGCAAGTTAAAAATTCTAACGGGATGCTCTCTACTGAGGCGCTCTTAGGTTTCGAATGCTATTGAGCTTAGTAAGGAAGCAGATTTTCACAATCGGTCTAGTGTAACAGTTGCTGAACTTCTAAGCTGTACAGAGAACAATAAGAATTGTGTATAGTTTGCGCTGAGTTCATGAAGTTTGCATTTAAGAGTGGCTACCTCTTCCTCTAGTGCTATCATCCGGTTTGTCGTTACAGTCGGAATTATGGTGGTATATTTGGAGTGCTTCGTAGCTACATCTAATTTTGTTGTTATTTCGATCATGGATGTCCCCTATTTCAATAAGTGCGTGGGTTAATTGTAGTGCTTTCAGAGGGTTTTATGATGTTTTCTATTTTGAACTTCAGCCTAAAAGGGGAGCTTCCCGTTTTCACATTTTTAACAGACATTTATGGTGGGTATTCGGAAGAATGTGATGATTCTGCGTGTTGGACAATTAGTTGTTAATGTTAACTAGACATACAATGGCAGGGAGACGATAAAATATGGCGCAGATTTTACAACAATAAGTAGTGCAAAGCAACTGGTTGAAATTCCGGGTTGTCTTCGTTCATGGACAAGCTTTTAGTTTCACATTCACCTGCATAGCTTGTTCGTCAGAATGTAGCTGATGAATTCCTTTCTATACGCAAGCTCCTGTACAGACACATAAACAAGCTCCGCAAAGCGCAGCGAGGAATTTCTGTTTTATACACGTTATGTGGACTCGCACAAACCCCTACAGAGGCGGCCAACTCTCTTGGTAAAAACTCGCCCTAAACTTCCAAAGCACGACATCGCCGCATACACTGTTCCCGATTGTTGTACCACCACAAAGACTTAGCCATATTGTGTTTACTAGTGCGGATGTTATGAAAAGGTTAATTCGTCCGAAAGCTTTGAACTTGGCTGCAGCAAACCTGGCAGACCCACTCTGCAAATTCTTCTAACCATGTATTGATGAGATGCGGGTCCCAGCAATGTGGAAGCCGATCATCTTCACTCTCATCTAGAAGGTAGGAATTCGTACAGATCCGGCCAAATATCGCCCGATAACACTATTTCCGGTGTTCCCCACTGCCATGGAAGCGATTGTTGCGGAAGCGCTGAGGAACCATTTGGAGGAATGCAGTATCATAGCGCAAGAACAACATGGATTTCCCAAGAACCCACCTTGCACTTCAAAATGGTTACTTGCTAAATCCAGTTGTGCTGAGACCATTGACAGCGGCGTAGGGGTTGACGCAGTATACTGGACTTCTCCAAGGCTTTCGGCCGTCTGAACCACCGTATCCTCCTTCACAGCCTGCAGTGTGTGGAATTGGTGACCCTATGCCCGGTTGGATAGGTAACTTCTTGCTTTAACGACATCTGATAGTAAGTGTTCTCTGCGTCAAATCCGACTCAATCGACGTTAAGTGCGGAGTGCCACAGGGCTCTTTACTTAGTCCACGGCTATTCCTGATTTATATAAATGATCTCGCAACAGTACTCACCTTCAACTCTTTATACTTCGCGGATGAGCTCAATATATGGTAAGGCATTAGAACAACCAGCGGCAATGCAATACTTCAGGATGAACTTGCCAAGATCTACCAATGGTCGACACAGAAAATGCTTAAGTTCAATGGTACAAAGCACAAGATGTTGAGCATACGCATTAAAGGAACTTCCGAATGCAGGCTGGGGGATCAAAGGTTGCAGCGTACGTCAACGAAATGTGATCCAGGCGTGCTAGTGCAGGAATATTTAGGCTGTTCCCGTCAGGCCGGGAAAGCCTGCAAAAATACTAACCAGCAACTTGATATTTTGCGGAAAGCATTCAGGCGCTTCGATCCTTTTATCTTTTCTCAGATTCTCAACACCATGTCTTCAACACGAGATTTTCTCAGATGCTCAACGCCTACATCCAGCCTCATTTTCAGTACGCCATCCACGCATGGCAGCCATGCAAAAACAAGACGTTACCGCTCATGAACTACCACAACGAAGGCGGCCAAGAAATAAAGGACCTGCTTCATCTCCCTTAACGGCTGAGGCTGAAAACATTAGGGGTCTACAGTGGACAATATCAAGGCCTGCATGGCGACTTGATTATGCCTTATATGATCCTCAGGAATCCAAACCATTCTTGTCGTCACCTAATAAAGCTGGATCGCAAAGCTACCCTCGGAGGGCACCAGCAAAGCTGGACACACTATACAACACGTTGAAATGCAGCCGGAATTTCTTTTCCCTTCGCGTGTGTCAACACTGGTCCGCACTTCCCACAACATTGTTTCTTCCCCCACGCTAACGGTATTCAAAGGACGTCTGAATGATTCGCTTGTCCACTTACGTTACGCTATATAATCAGAGATGTCTGTCAACCAAATGCGACAACACGGCGCTCATTCTCAGCTTTGTGCCTCACTAGTTACACACTGCTGTTGTGGAAAGTTTTTTCGGATATATTACAACTGCATTCATCAATTACCTCAGTCCAAGAAAGCGGCGCACGGGAAGGCCTTGTCGTTTCTTTTGTCTTTAAAACCTACCTTCCCCATAATACTTCCCATATTACTCTAATCTAACAATTCAGTACGTATTCTAAACTGTTTATATGAATAAGGGGCACCTGGATCGCTAGACTCTTACATGGACAATTTACACTTATGGTTACTTTCACTTTAACAATCCTACGGGACTTGTAAAGCAATCCCTATTTTACCTGTAATATATCATCGTCTATTGTTCATTGTTCGTCTATGTGAACGGGTCTGTTATATGCGCCCGGGCGGATGTTAGATAACCATCCGACGTTAAGATGACTCACGAACACCTTATGATCACATTACTATCTAATGCTGTCATACGCCTGCTTTCGGACTTGCTCGGTAGGTTGCTAGGCACACAACTGTATTATTCTGGACATGATTAAAAAGCTTGCATAGTTTTGTTGGCAATAAATATTTAATTAACAAGTACTTTGTCCGACTGGTGAGTCGTAGCACCAGTGGAATAAGTATATCCCATCTCCAGATACTGAAGCCATATCCTCTGTTGAGCAGTATTCAGAGCTCAACAATGGATCGGTCCTCAAAGTCTTACAGTTTGTATGTGTGCATCTCGGAGCACAAGGAAACGCACTATGGCAGCTACATCAAAAGACAACGGAATGCCTTTATAACGCATTCAAGAAAAACATCAGACATCGCAGTGCTTGAACTAATAAAACATAAATAACTTTTGACATTTTAATTAAATCTCCCATGTAATTTTGCTTTATAAAAGTGACCAAATGTCAAGCGGAGCAAGCGGCCCCTAGATCTGTAGAGGATGGAAATAATGTTCTAATTAAGGCATGAAAAGAGTAAGGGAAAATAGTGTTTAAATAAACCAAGGGATGGGTTTGGTATCCCCACAGTACTTGGGCTGTTATATTAGCACCCGTGGGATTGAAGATGAGGTTACGAACCGTATAGCAAAAGCTCGAGGTGCTTTTGCCAAACTCCGCCACCTGTGGCGCAGACGCGACATTGCTCTCGCCCTGAAGGGCAGAGTTTATGACGCAGCCGTCCGTTCAACTCTCCTATATGGCTGTGAAACTTGGCCCATCAGTACGACAGACATGAAGCGGCTCGTCACATTCGATCATCGTTGCCTTCTCAGCTTATCTCATGTCTAGTGGGAACACCGCGTGAGCAATGAGCGGGTTCGACGTCGCATATTTGGTGCAGGAAGAGCGAGTGAACCGCTCAGCACCATTATATCACGCACTAGGCTCCGATGACTGGGCCACGTGTTGCGCATGCCAGCACACGGACTCCCGTGACGTGCATTGTTTGCGCGTTGTGGGTGCGGTTGGAAGAGTAGGAGGGGAGGCCAAGTGATGACTTGGTCTAGAGAAATGAAAACCCTCACTTGGAAGTTGGCGTCGGTTGATGCATCCCAACTGCCTGGTTGGGGTCCTAAGGACGGTGAACACGTTTGGTTGGACACACTTGCTGATATGTCTCGGAGCCGGCATCAATGGCGTTTGTGTTGTGATTTCCTTTTCCATCCCCCTCCTGTTTAGCATCCCCCTCCAATCACGATCTCACTTGATAGGCATAATACGAGTTTGTTTTACGGCAGCCAGCTGTTAGCTCTCCGGTACGATGTCCATCCCTTAATGGGGACTCAGCGGGCCTGCCACTGTTTTACTTTTCTTGTCTTTTGTATTGCGGCACAATAGCTGAGGTGTTTTCCATCCCCAGCTAATGTGTAATGATGATGATGATGACAGCAAACATGCTTCATATGCCGGACACCAGAGAGTGGCGGACAAGGTATGGCTAAGGTGTTTATGGTTCAGAACCCTGGACGCAAGAAATTCGGACGGAGAGACATAAGCTTAGAGGCATGTTACATCTAATTGGGAGTATAAAGTCCAAGAAAGGACCGACATAAATTAGTTGGGGCTATAAAATTCAGTTGCGATTAGAGATTGCGATTAAAAAGGGGATATTTTGAAAGGAATCGAACATGCCGCAGTAATCAAAGTTTGGTCAACACGCAACATTAACACTATATTAGATACACTAATGGTGAGATGTCTTAGGGATGAGTAGTTCTACGTAGATTGGATTGAAAGAAGTGAGGGACTGGCAGACACAAGTAGTTTGTTGGCGCTGAATACTTTGAGCATTGCAAGACAAAGTGGAAGAGGTAAGTAGAATTAATTGCGACCGGTAGTGAATGCACTTTTTCTGTAGTGACTAAGGTTGCTTAGAATATAGGCGGGTGGTGAGCTGGAGGTTTGGCGACTCTTAGTAGCCCCTCGATTTGCTTTAAGTGAGAATAAAATTCCTAGAGTGTAGCAGCAGTAGAATTCGTAGTAGAAAATTGCGGTTGGGATTGGTGAGTAAAATGGAGACGGATACCTGTCGGAAACTAGTAAGACATGTTAGGAGAATTATACGTAAGTTGGCTAGCAAGACGAATATGATAATGTTAAAAGCTGTGCGCTGCCTGTAAAATAAGCATCTCTTGGTAGGCGCTGTTTAAAGAAGTTATTTATAGGCAAAAGTTATGGAGTTACCGTCAGAAATGCCTTGAGTTGAGAGTAGATGTTGAACAGGCAATAGAAAATTAGTAAAAGTATTGTGTAGGAGCTGCCTCTGGAAAAATGAAAGTTCCTCAGTCTAAATGTGGAGATTAGCTGGACATCAGCCTTATTAAAGTGAGGATAGAAAGTTCAGAATAGAAAAGAAGCAGGTTGTTTGGGTATAACACATTCAGTTTTGGATTAATAAGATCTTTGGAGTTGAAGACCTGTTTTGACTAAGAAGCGATATCACTGCAGTCAGAGTTGGTCATCATGCTAGTGGACTATGTCATAAGTGTGAAAACCGCGCGTTGCCGTACATACAATTAGTCTTAAATATGACCGATTTTGAGACCAAGTGAGGGTGTTAGCGATAAAGCTGATTAGAAATGTGTGGGTAATAGACCAGGTATATTAAAAGTGTCTCTTGTGGCAATTAGAAAATCAAGAGTCTCTTTGAAAGGGGGAATGAATAGCTCAAAGACAGCAGAGGCTGGATGGTTAAGATTCATTAACGCGATTTTGAGTAGAGACTATGATGGGCAAATTTGACCGACGTTGGTGAAGGGAACGGATCGCTGAGTTTAGAAAACGGTGAACCAGCAAGTCGGATAAGTCGTAACAAACGTTTCCTTCAAGAAAGTTAGTCCTTTGTCGGTGACTTTGAAAGATATCAGATTGTGCCGGAGACAGTTGAGCAAATGTCAAATGCCTGAAGTGAGGAGTGGTCAAATAAAACATATAGGTAGCACTTAGCGCAACCGAGCAATGGACAAGATATAACGGGACAGATCAAGGTGTAGCAGTCTAGACATGGGCACGATGTAATGATAAGTAATGCTAGGTAATAGATACGGACAGATGTCAGTGACAGTAGGCACAGCAACCTTATTTCAAAAGGTCATTGAGATAACAGTGGTGAGAGCAGAGCCAGTCTGGGACAATATAAGCAAACTATTGATGGACTAGGTACCTCAGGGGCGACCACAGCTCAGCAATGACGAAGCATGTTAAAAACACGCATGATTATCTTTAAATTAGTGGAATTAGATGACGTCAGCGACAGCGTGATGAATGAGTGTTACAGTCCGAACTGCCTTTGAAGTAGAGGGGTGCGAGCATAGCAAGTAAGTTGAGATGAGAGTGCGGGTGCAATAGGCGAGCTGCCTTGGATGGAATGAGTCCCGGATGGTTCAAATGCAGCAGGAAATCAAACGGATCTTGGAAACGCAAGTCTTGCACCTATGGCAGAACAGCAGTGTCATTTCAGTAGGATTCACTGTATAGAAATGGACAAACACTGGTTGTTTATGGTTCAAGTTGTAGTTTAATTGTGAACGGAATGATATAATAATCCCGTGCATGTTCCTTATTTTTGTATCGTTTGATCGAGAATCGATAAGTCTGCTTGAGATGTTGGAAAGCCGATACTAGAGAGGGCATCACACACTGTTCAACCAAATACTGCCCAACTTTTCCTACCCAGCAGCCACTGCCAGTATAATTTATGTGAAATTCAAAAGTGAAGGGTAAACTAAGAATAAAGGGAAGAATGACAAGTAAATACAAAGGAGTGAGAAGTACTTTAAGAAATAACAAAAGGTTAAAGACTCATGTTCTTTTAGAAGAAGGGGAAGGTTTGTTACTGAAAGCCAAGTGTATCAAATTGACGCTCGAAACCTTTAATCGTAGACTCCCTAACGACGTACTCCAGAAGCGAGTTCCAACATAAAATAACAAGTGCGTTTCCGTCCTTACCCGGTCAGAACGCATTTTGTGCAGCAGTAATGTGTGACCTCAGGGACTGGGCAAGTTTGCGGGACTAGATATCCAAGTGGCTTCAGCAGCCCGCACTTACCATAGCTATCGATCGGTCAGAAATAAAGTTAGGCAACATCTTAATACTGTTCGATTTCAGTACCAGGAGGATTTGGCTGACGCAGCCGGAACAGATCGAACTAAGTTCTTTGCTTACGTAAATAGATGCAGCTGTAAGAAGTCATCTATACCGGCTGTACTACGAGCGGGGTTGACCCATGGGTATGTGGGTTAGATAGACCGCTATGATGAGTGGGTGGTAAGTTGAGCTTGGGTGCAAACACTAAAGCCAAAAAATGAAGATTAAACTGACGCAACTATGCTCGAATCTCAGCAATTGAGACGCAATTAAGTAACAGATATGCAGCCGTAACTGCGTTGGATCAGAAGAAGTCGGAGTACTGCTTATACTGGCTTCTTTATATGAGTAAGCACCCAAAGAAAAATACACCCTTTAAGACAGCAGTTATTTTAGTTATTCGGTTTGCGACTAATTGATTAAATCGACGCAACCATAATAAAGTTGCATTATTGACGAGCTTAAAGCTTATCGTATTGCAAGTTTGTTAGCAAATCAAACACGAGGGAGCAAACAATGGCATGACAAAGATTCGTAAGAATTCAGCTGCGGTCCATTTTACAAACGATAAACTTGCAGATTAAATGTACTGTGTGGCGAAAGCTCTATTATCTTTTTTGACGTGTACTACAAAATCGATAATGTTTCAGGTAAATTCGATCTATTTTATATTGTCAACTAAAAGTCTAATAACAGGTCTAATAACGGGAATTACATAAGTAACTGTATTTGGAATTGTATAGGTGTCAAAAAACGGTTATTAACGGTATATCTGTAGCAATTTTAGAGAACAGCGTGCGATTACAATCGACACGTTCACCATTAACCAATGTTGCCATCTGCATTCAGTAATTACACGGTCAACTATACATTTCCTTGTGTTTTGCTCCCCTTTAAAACGAATGTGCGTGACAAAAAGATTTTTTAAATGCGTCGCAACTACGCACAATTGTACGGTAACTGAACATCTGTGAAAGGGTTAAGTTGGTCTTTCCTCTTCTGGGGCTCGTCAAAATTGCGCAAATGCTTAATGCAGCAAGGTTTGTACTAAAGAACTTACTTTTATATGCTAACGAATTACGCCGCTGCCATAAGGACCAGTATGTCTTACACCTGTTCATTAAATCCTTGACAGTGGAGAATGAGCCGCGCTAGATAGCAGCCGGAAATCAGTCCTGGTGTTCTACTGCAGTCAAAGGTTGCTCAGTTGCATAATTCACTCGCTCGTAAGACTAAGTTTATTGGTGTGAATCCAGTAGGATTCTGTGCATTTGCGCCAATGTCGTGCCTATTAAGACAATACCACGGTCTAGCGTTTTCCTACACGCTGTGCCTATCAGACTTGAAATAGTTTAGATTCATCCTTACAGATACTTTAAAAAGTATCTTAATATAAAAATATGCACCCTGTCAACATGAGCAAAACTGTCTCACTTTCAGCCTTCACCGGAGGTGGAATGTGAAATGGCATAGCAAATCAACCTTAGTGCTGAACCATTAGCAACCAACTCCTGCTTCTGTTACTTTGTGATTAGGATGTCGACTATCCAGTAGCTAAATCGTGATCTCCGTATGCTCCTCTCGAACGCAGCGGCGGTGTTCGGGAAGCTAGAGTACCGGGTATTAAACAAACATTATCTGCTCGTTAGGATTTAGCAAATGGTGTACAAATCCAAGGTTGTATCCGTTCATGTATGCATCAGCAAAATGTAGACTATATACCAACGAGTTTCGTGATCGCTCAAGCGTTTCCACAACCAGAGTTTGGGTAGCATGTTGCGCATTGCTTGGAGTTAAATGTAGTAGACAAGGAAGTTTTACGCCGAAGTGGGATTTGTAAGTAGACTGCAAACGTTTGCTGAGACAACTGATGTGACTCGGTCGTCTGTAGCCTATGGATTGGATGCGAGTACCGTAGCACCTATTATTTGGTCAGTTGAGCGCTGGGAACCGGCAAGCAAGGAACTCGAATGTTCGTTATCAGGAATCGAGCAAAGTAAGCCACTCGCATACTAATCTTGATTGCATGTCATGAGAATCATCATCCTCATCAATATACTTTTAGCTGTAGAAGAAAACGCCTCAGCTATTGTACCGCAATTCTGAGTACAAGGAAAAAATACAACTGTGACGCACCGGCTGATTTCTCATTGACGGAAGGATATCGTTTTGGTGAGCTAACAGCCAGCTGTCGTGCCCTATAAATAATTAAATCATGCCTAGCGAAAGTGATCGTGTTTGGAGGGAAGGCTAAGCAGGAGTAAATGGATAAAGAAACTCACAACACAAAC
Source organism: Dicrocoelium dendriticum (assembly GCA_944474145.2). NCBI lineage: Eukaryota > Metazoa > Platyhelminthes > Trematoda > Plagiorchiida > Dicrocoeliidae > Dicrocoelium > Dicrocoelium dendriticum. The sequence goes on from CALYDF020000004.1 coordinate 1,571,737, forward strand.
GTCATTAGCTCCGAATCCTAGTCATATCAGCAAGTGTGTCCAACCAAACGTGTTCATCATCCATAGGACCCTGCCATACAGTCCGGTTGCCCTAACCGACGCGAACTTCCAAGTGGGGTTTTCATTTCCCTCGACCAAGTCGTCGCTTGGCCTTCCCAACTCCTCTTATAACCGTAGCCCTGACGCGCAAACTGTGCACGTCGCGGGATTCGGTGTCCTGGCATGCGCAACACGTGGCCTAGCAACCGTAGCATGGTGCGTGATATAATGGCGCTGGGCAGTTCACTTGCTCTTCCTGCACCAAGTACGTGAAGCGTAACCCGCCCATCGCTCACGCAGTGCGCCCACCAGGAATAAGCTAAACTGGGAATACAGCGAGGATTGGATGTCACAAGACTATTTTTGTCGGCCCACCTGATGGGCCAGGTTTCTCAACCGAAAAGGGGGGTTGGACGGGCGGCTGCGTTATAAACTTTGCCCTTCTAGGCAAGCGAAATGACCCGTCTGCGCCACTGGTGACGGGAATGACAGTAGCACCTCAAGCTTTTGCCATACGATCCGTAACCTCAATGAACTTACGTACGTTAATATATCCTCCCTGGTATTTGAATTCCTGCCTGACTTCTAGCTGACCACCACAGAGTGTTAGCGCAGAGGTGGGTCCCTGCAAAACCTGGAGAAACACTTTGCATTTCCATGAAGCAAAGCGGAGTTCAAAACGAGAGACATCCAGTGCTCATCGGTCCAGTGTTGTTTGAGAGGTTTGGGAGCTGGCAAAGATTAGAACAATATCGTCCTTATACTGCACCTTAAGAATACGCTCACCAGGCAGTAGCCTCACACCTTCTAGGTCATGTCCAACGAACACTGTTACTATGTCTTCAACAATAGCTAAATTGAAGTGGAAAGATGACAGCGGGAAAATTTCTCACACCGCTGATGATACTGAAGGGTGGCGACGGTTTGACATATACCTTAACGCTACCCAAAATACTCGCGTACAGTGATTTGCAAATGTTTACGTATTTATCAGGCATGCCCCTTCTCAGCAGACAGTCCTAAATGGCACGTAAATCGACTATTTCGAAGGCACTTTATATGATGAGAAACACGGAAACTGGATGGCAAATAAACTTGGTGTTGCCCTAATACTTGACTCAAAGTGATGTGGTGAGTGCAGACCCGATTTTGACGGAACCCGGCATGTTCCTTACGAATCTGGTTTTCATTAGTACCTGTGTCTTTGTGGAGAGCGACAGACGCCGGCAATTTAAAGGCAATTTAGATCAGACTGCTCCTTCAATGCTTGCCTGCCTTTCGAACGAGGGTCACTAATCAAAGTTCGGATAATGACTGAATGACTCTAACCTGTCGGGATAGTCACTTACACCAAAAGTTTCATTAGAAACTTGTATAAATCATCTAATACAGCAGGTCTTCCGAATTTAAAGATGGCTGGGGGAGTTTAATCTGACCCGGATGCCTTATGCAATTCCAACTGCCTAACCAGTTGTTCGCCTTCTGCGCTTGAGGACAGACCCAAGGAGACGGCCGAAGGTGAAGGACACTCAAAGTACGAAAAGGAAAGGCATGACACAGGTTGCTGAATTTGTCTTGCCGTGATAAATCCAAAGCTGCAAGCGTTTTGACTGGCGGTGGATCGGCTGCGCACTCCTGTCACGCATGTTCGCGGAAACACCAAGTCTTCTGCCACCTGTTTTTTTACCAGACGGAACAACGCACGATGCTTATTAAGGGCAGCAGCTGCTTCCCTCTCCGAAGAAGGTTGAGACCACAAGGCTTTGCTGGCTTTTTTCAGGCTGGTACGTATGTTTGCCCTGAGATGTTTGCAAGACCCATTCTAGTCGTTTCCAGTCGGAATACGTCGGCGCGCATCCACAGGTTCCAGAGACTGTGTAAAGACCCAGCGCCTAGGTTGACAATTTTATTTACCCACTGAATATATACCTGCTAATAATACCGGTTGACAAATGTGTGCTAAGTAATCATCGACGGTGTTCATTAGGCGCTTATTCAGCCCGAAACTCAACGCACTTTGATACACATTCGGCGAGCCTAGCTTCGTCAGCTGGCTGGCATCAAGCCCTTCAAATGGACGTCGAGAACGTCCACCGAAAAGCGCCCAGAGGTCGGCGCAGACAAGTGCGTGGTCCGAGTACACGCTCGTGTTCCAAATAGAGCGAATGATTTGGACACAGCTTTTCTAGCGGTAACTGATTGTGATAAGATCGATTTGCGCCTATGACCAATGGAAGGTTGGTGGGCGCCAAGTCGCGCTTCTGCGGGTGCTGTGTAGAAAGTTTGTGCTCGCGAAACAGAGACGAGTATCTTCACCCAACGGCAGCAACCGCTCACCGTTTTCATTACGATAGCCTTCACCTAGTTGGCCGCTCAGCTGAAGATCATTAGATGACAATTTTCTGACTTGTGCGTTTAGTTCACCAGCCAAAACCACAGTATCCGTGCTGGTTTTGTAACAAAGAAGATGGCAAATTTGCTAATTGAAATCCTATTTCACGGAACCGGTTCTGCAGTTTGTAAGAGCGCAGGCCGCAATGACAAACAGGCACAATTTGTCCCCGCGCGACTTCGTATCATGGAACGAACCAGTTAAACTAATGGCGAACATCCGCCAGTTGTCTGGGATCCTATCGATCAGGGCAGTTTCAACATGGGGACGCAAAACGATGTCGACGCCTGCTCGACCTACATCTGCAGCAGCATCATAACCAGACAGTCGCAATGATAATGTAACGCCATGGTCGCATGTGGGGATTGCAGTGTAAGCACGGAGCTTTAACCTTGCTAGCGGCTTTCTGAAAAACAGCGGATGGTGATTCTTAGGGTATCTGGTCTGCGTGCAAGTGTTGCCTGTTGGCCAATCTATAACAAATTGCACACCTTGAGGCATGCCAGTATTAGCGAGACTACAAAAGCGGACTACAAAGGGAAATGGATAAACCGAAGTATTCCGTTTGGTTGAACGTGGACTTGTCGACTGGAAGGTAGCAATATTCTGCGGCTGTGTGTGATTTGAAACTAGAAGATAAGCGACTATTAAAGCTAGGTTGGTGAGAACGAAGATTTAGGGGCTTGAAAATCGAGGTTAAACATACCTTTAGTTCGAGTCGATAAGGTTGGAATAGCGCGAGGAAGGAATAAGAAGGCGGCAAATTCTGAACATCAGTAACCAGACCCTATCTACTCTGTTCGAAACGGCAAATAGGACGCCGTTGCTTATCCTTTGTAACGTACAGAAAATCAAGACATTTTAGGAGAAAGGTTCATTGCATTGCGTGGGCAGAATACTGTAAGCTTGCGATGAAGCAAAAATGGCCAACGGGGAAGGCGCCGATGGATTTTACTCTATTGATATGGAGCGCATGATGCTGTATCATATGCCTTCTCGGGTGCCAGATTTAGGCACGCCTGGTTAGTCATGAGCAAGCCTACTCGAGGCCGAAACAGAAATGACACCGGGTCCTGCAGAGAACGTACGCAGAATCAGCGAAGCCATTGTATCTGTGCTACCTTCGATTAACTAACCGCTTGCTTGAAGGATGGGTCGTTTTATTGCAGGTGCTGTGTTTGCTACGTTATGTCATTAAAGTTAAAGTGCATTCAATTAACTAGCACCCATCGCTCAACTTAATGTTGTTAAGTTTGATGACATTTTCGCGTTTGTGGCCCCTGCTTAAAATATTTTTACTGAAGTATTGTACCAATAGCGCAACAATGTCAGTCAATATATTGCCACTGTCTATTTATTGAAGAACATTATCGGCATATTTATATAAAGTATTCGATTTATTTTATTTTATGTTTTCGTATAGAGTGATTGGTTGTCTCTTTGTGCCTTTGGTGCGGCCGCGCTTGATGTGCATGTTGACAATGTGCCTACTCCTCTAATACCCACTACCTTGTCCATACTAACGCCGGGAGACAGTTGGATGTTGTTGGAGGAGACGGGGTGCACATTATTTGCGGCCGTGCCAGACTCGAAAGTTAATTTCATACATTCAGTCTGGAGCGGACTTCGTTCAAGCCACCTCCTTGGATGCGGTTCATTCCCCAAAGGAAGGAGTGTGGTCCGGCTCAGTTGACGAAGGGAGACCCTATCCGCACGCCTCCCGGTCATATTGGTTCAGGTTTAGACGGATATGGAGTTTGTTGTTGGAGCTGGTGTTGTGTAGTTCAAACCAGTCATAGTCCTTCAGCAGACGCAGGCGTCAAGTTGCTGGTCACATTGACAGGCGAATCCCCAACCGAATGTCGCTAACCATGTGTAGCGCAGAACCGTGGGACTATTGGTAATGTCTCCGTTTATTTTTGTGATTGGACCTGTGCGTGTTTGCGAGTCATTTGAGCCCCAAGCGAACCTGTCAGTTACATAAAAATATTAATACCACAGTAGAGCGTACAGCCACATTTGCGTTCGCGTGAGTAATTAGATATTACGCAAGCTAATTCTTGTGAATTTGCTAAAACCGTATGCACACAATTTCGAAAGCCAATTTCAGACCAGAGATTACTGGGATGTGCTAAAGGTGTTAGTGCTTTAATAGCGTCAAACATGTCATCAGTGAGTTTGTGGTATTACCGTCCACGATCGCATGCACCGGAATGCATCTGCAATACACACTAATTCTATATTATCAACATTTTACGGCACTTATTATTTATGTATGCGTTCATTTGGTAACACTTTGATAGCATTTACGTTCCATGTTATATGACTTTCTCCATCTAATCTTAAGGTCCACACTTCTGACTAAAGTTAAGGCTGCCATTTAGATTTATATTCAAACGTTAACAAACCATCAACAATCGCATTGGCCGCTTCTAAGTTTACGTGCAAGGATTAGAAATGTAGTTTAATAAGGCCCTTATTCTCTCATTCAATCTAGACTCATGCACGTACTTAGGGTGTTGTTCATGAGAGTTTCGGTTTTCCCATTCAGTTTGTAGTAGTCTATACACAAATGTGAACAATCGCCAGCTCACAACACTGCATTACTGCAACTGAAACCAGGGAGATTGTAGTATGTCAACTGATAACTCTATTTGCAGCGGGCTGTGCTGCTTTTCTATGTGATGAATGAATAAGTGGTAGCTATTTAAAAACACTTGTAAACGTCACAATTACGCTTATTCGACTGATGGCATTTTTACCCACCTGCCATTTTCATCTGCCCGCCCAATATCAAAATGAGTCTGGCCCAACATACAGGTAAAGCTAACAGTTGCTCGTGTCGCCTTACGTTATTACTTGACAGATGGAGCATACTGCATTTTATCCTGTGCGACACGGTGAGGTACTGCAGATTGCAACCTAATGTCCACGTAGCCAGGTCCAATTCCCCTCTATTGTGAATTAAGATGCAGACAAATGATCATGTTTGGTTCACGGACAGAGGCAACATGATATGATATTTGAATCGAAATGCTTGCAAAAAAGCAATACTTTGGCACTGATGAAATAGTCAAGATATGCTATCATAGAGAACATGTGACCAAAAGAGCCATACATAGTCACACACGGCTGGTGATTGGTGGTTCCACATAATGTGAAATCGCTCTTATCTCTCGGAAAAGAGACGATCGGACCGGCTCTGTCATACATTCTGGCACGAAAAGCCTGCAGCTAATATGAAGGACGAGTTAATTTGGCAGCGGGAAATGAAGTCCCTGACAACAAAACTGGGTGCCATTGGTCCGTTTCACCTTTCGGGCTGGAGTCTACGTCCCTCGCCTTGTGCTTGGCTCCAGACTTTACAGGACATGATAAGCAAACGACACCAGTGGCGCGTCTGCTGCCGTCTCCTAATCGGATTGCTTGTCTAAAGTGTATTTTGTGCTGATTTTGATGCGGGGTAATGGCTGATTATGACGCGTGGCAGTGGAAGCCGTACGGAAGCTGTGTCGCCGTTGACGCCTTATCTTTGCACGTTAGCCAGCTGTTTGTGACGGTTTCGTCTAAACTAGGTGTAGGCGCTAAGACCCAGAATGCATGCTTAGGGGGTTAAGGGTTTTAGATAATTTACCCTTCTCCCTCTCTTTTTATTCTTTTTTGCATGGGTCCTTATGGTTGTTTGGCAGCGAAGCAGCAGTTCAAATGACAGATGTATGGCTGTTGATGACGAAAAGTATAAAATACGGCATTTGCAGCAATATCCGAGGACAGTAAATCAAATTATGCTTGTGCTCCTATGTCTTTGTTAATTTGAGCATAGCTATAGCTTCATTTGCCTAACTGCGGACTTTAGCAGCAAAAGGTATACAAATCAATATATTTAAGCTCATTATTTCCCTGCTAACTTGTAACATTTCTTACTTCAGCTCCGTCGTATTCTTTGTGTCATCCTTATTCTATCGCACATGTGATTTTCACTTGGGTAGGATTTCAAACTATGCTGATTAACCAATAACGGTACAATATAGTATCTTTATTTCACTTGCCTTAAAATCATGAGCCAAATATAACCTACCTTTATTGGGCTTAGTAAACTCGCTTTTATTTCTCGATGACTTCACAACGTTACTCACCACACTGTTTTACCCATTGTACCTTATGCTATTTATGCTACGTTTTCAATTGGAGTCTGATACGTTAAAATACCTACAAGTGAGCTACGACTAATTTGTCTGTGTATAAATATTCCGCCGCGATTCATATCATTAATTAAGTTACACGGTATCACTTACCAGGTGACGTATAATTTGATTGGTATTAGGAGCAACAAATTTCTGCACCCGAAAAGTAAGATACAGGTCGTTACCAAATAACTTATGGCCACAGCAGAGTACATAGCAGGGTGTATAAAAGGTTCAGTACTTGGATAACTACAATGTTAAGTCTTGTACATTTGAACAACCATGCTATCACTGTTTGGAAAGCTACATGCTTGAAAGTTGGCAGCGGACTTATCTGATGTAGTACTGCATTAGTTTTTCAGTGCATGAGGCCGTAAGCGACCAATTGCTATTATTGACGCCAATCAGTGCTTAAGGTTGCTCAATAACCGTTGTTTGAGGATTTGCATTACCTCAGGCAGCGGAAGACCGGCTTTCCGATCAGCGACACAGCGAACCTGAAGTGAATACACCAGTGCATTGTCACGCTGTGCGATCTCCCACAACAGTTACGCATAACAAATGCACATATAAACGACAATGCGTAAGTATAAGCTACTCTATTGTGTCACTTGTTATTTATGATTCTAGTTATTCACCATAATGACGGTAGTTGCTGCAATATTCCCACATCTAATTCCTTTAAATATGGATACCAAAGGTTAAACACTCTCAAGTCTAAATGGTAATTAAAACAACAAACATTCTTAGTGGGTACTTATAAAATGTAGTATGTAGTATATAGTATACTACTACTACTAGTACTACTACTACTATAGTACTACTACTATTATATTACTACTATACTATTATTATATGTAGTATATTAAGGACCCACAATAATCCTTCACCATGGTACGTTACTTCTCGATGTCACTAGCGCATCACTGTTTGGTAAGTCCTACCCTCGTAGTTGTAAAACAACCGCTTATCTCCTCTTGGGTCTGTGTTTAACTGAAAATATGTTCGCTCAAATGTACAAATTGAGCCTTGGCTGCTATTTTACCACATGGATTTGATTGAATAGATAAAGTGATCCGTGGGGACAAGTTTCAAGTTGGGGGTGACGTACGGAAGAACTAATCTTCCTAGCAATTTATAACCTGACGCCCACGCAAAACGCTAGGAGAAACCCTAAACTGAAGTTCCTAAGAAGAAGAGAGCAATTAGCTTGCCCACGAATTCAGTCGATAGATGTTTACTTGACGCATATATTTACAGATTATCAGTGTAATGCTCAGATTTGTCAGCCAAGTTGATGTTCGAAGCGCCCGCGGACGTTTTGCGTACAGCGCAGCATTCGCCTGATGGTGTTTGCTAGCACTTTCTCTAGAGTACCAACTGTGATCCTGCGATATTCTTGTGACATACTACGCTTAAATCTTTTAAGAGAGTTTGGCTTCTTTTTGTAAAAACGCTGCTTCAAGTAACCCTAGAGGAAGAAATCTAAGGGGTTCAAATCTGTTGACGGAGCAGGCAACTCTATAGGTTCTCCCCGCCCGACCCAACGACAAGAGAAGGTTTGCTTGAGAAAATCCCGCACCGTTCGTGCTTAGTGTGCAGGCGCGCTATCTTGCTGCAATCAAACGGTACTTAATCACCCAACGGCTTCCAGTTCGAGGGTCGCACAATTTTCCAGCAACTCATTGGACGAGGATGCTAGAAAGCGCAAGGTATTAGTACTGCGAAACAACAACCTACCGTTTACATTACCGAAAAAGCAAATTGGTCGCAAGATTCTTTGGCTAGTTAACCTAGCCTATACCATGAGGTTTGCGCCATGTTGCATATGTAAAGCGCTGCAACGACGTGGATTACACGTTACCCAACATCGTAGCTTCTTCGCAACGTGCAAAGGGAAAGCAGCCTCATCGATAAAAGGGATTGCATGTATATCTATGGCACTCAAAAACCTGCGGCAAAAATGCGGCCGCTTTTAAGAAGCACATAGATTTACAACCTGCACTTGACAGGCGCTATACTTCCGGAATTTCCTTTCCTTCAAACCCCTAAAGATAGCATATCTGGTGGTGTCGCAATGCTGGGCGCGTTTATGAATGCTTAGGTTGCAGCTTCTGGACACCACATGAATAACCACACAAGTAGAAATGTTACCCGTGGTGATGGGAGGCCGCCCTGCTTTTGGGCGACGCCCATGAACCCAGTTTTCCTAAATTTTCTCACCAGCCTACGAACATACCGTCCGTTGATGGGCCATTTTGCACCGTGGATAGTGGCAACTATCTTGCCACAAAGGGGCTTTTAACCTTATCACTCTTAATGAGGTCAGCATAGGCGCGTGAAGGCCAAACGATCGGTAGAAGCACACCAGTTTTTGAGGCAAACTAATATGCGCTTGGGAACTTGAGGAGAATACACTGAAAGTGACCACTATGAAACAAATAAGAGGAGCACTGGGAAGAAAGTTTGCACAATGTGACACATAGCACAAAAGTGTTGTTGATCATACACAGTAACATTAAAATGTTCAACTTACAGCTTATCCGGATAATTTGTCATTCTTATTTGGTATCCAACATACTACGGTAATAAAAAAGCGGCCCCGGGTCACGTGCCACCCTGGACGCCCGCCTACTCACCCCATACTGTGTCTCTGCGAAGGAAACTACTAAACGTTTTCAAACGGATTACTCGTCACTTCTTCTATATAATGCAACCCCCAGTCATTAGGAAGGATCACATGTTGGGAGTCCAGCAACGACACCATAGCTCAATCATGGATAGTTGCTCATCCAAACGGAAACCGAGTGCACTGAAAACCAAAGCGCTTACACCTTGTTAACAACGGTGTAGATGACGTTACTGATGTAAAGCGCTTGGCTGAATGTGCCAGTAAAGCATGTGAAATTTTAGTCCATAGCAATTAATGATAAAAGTCAACCGCTCATTTTCTGGACAAAAACACTGGAACTATGTTTCGACGGATCACGCGGCAATGTAATATGTGTCATGGCAAGAGTACCCAGGGCTTCCTAATCCGGCCGTACATTGGGTCGTCAAAGCCCCAGGGGAATGAAAGGCGAGACAGATACTTGGTAGGCGGCTGGACCGTTTCATATCAACCAACTATTAGAAGTCAGAGGTGGATGGAGAGTGCGCCTGATTTGTATCTCGTGATTAGCTGCACTGTGAGGTCACAGCTGGCGATGGGGGACGGAGCCTGAGGTGTACGGATGGATGAAGATAACACGCACGATATATGACTGAAACAGATGTGCGGCTATAACAGCATCATATACCCAAGTATAAGTGATATGGAACGAAATAGCAACTCCCACTTGCAAATGGCAAATGTCATATGAACGGCCGGATTGGTTTGCGTCATGCGGTGCCGCTCATTCATGTGCAGATGTTACCACCCTAAGAGTAAATTTGATTCGCCGAAGCGAGTACATTTTATCTGCAGCTTCAAAGCGTCCTCTCAACGCAACCCTGTGGTGTGTCCGAATACAGCCCACAAGTGACGAATTCACCTCGGGAAACATTTCCCTAGAGAGCGCGATAAACGTTAGTTCCGCTTGAACAACATGCTCTGCGTTTCCGCTTCCAGCTTCCAGCCGCATGCGTTAGTGTAACGGGTTAAGCAATCCGGCAAACAGTCACACACAATACCCATATACTTCAAGTCTGCATAGTTTAATCGTCGTATTTATTATGCCCTTATCAAAGTCCTTATCCAATGGATCTCCAAACACAATCAATGACAGGCGGTAGGACATCATTGCTTGTTACACAACCGTGTAAGTTTGGCATCTTTTTGTCAAACTCCTACATCATTGTGCTACAACGCGGCAACCAAATTGGGTATGCGACGCGACCATACGCATAAACATACTGGCTATTTCTAGCAGAGTACAAATTGCATTCTGACCCGTCATCATAATAAGTTAAGAACAACATTCGCTTAGTGTAGGCAGTTTACTGCCAAGAGAATTTTTTTCACCTATCGGCCAAATAAACAACACGCCCATAATTCTCACTAGCATGTTGAACCAACTGTTGGCAGTGCTGCTGCGTCACTACGGCCTGTGATTCAGACACCGCGTGCTCCAAAATGCGAATCCGCCATTCGCTTTTATTCATAATGCTTTCAGTATCCACTATAAGCATTTTTGATTACCGTACCCTCATTGCCTGTATTACATAGGGCTTTAATATGCTACAGATGACCTCAATAGGATTAAGGGCTGGTGAGTATGGCGCAAGGTGTAGAAGTCTCCCAGTGCGGTGTGTTTCTCCAGAGAAACCTGCACCAGGTGCGTGTGACAGGGCGCAATGTCTGAAATCGAAAGACACCGTTCCACAAACCCTGCCCCGTTGGTATCAAGTACTTGTCGCAGCCACTGAGCACAAGTTTGCTTGTTGTAACTTCCTCTCAGAACCGAACATGCTATCAAGCCGTTGTCGGTCATGGAGCCGACTAGATGAATATTCGGTCCCCGGATGTTCGCCACTGTACACTGCGCTCGACTACCACGTCGTGAGCGGCCACGTGTGCGGGAGCAAAGTAAGTTGAAGTTGGTCTCATCAATCCACACCGGTTGCCTTCCTTCCACCTCGTAATCCAAGAGCTGCAAAACGAATGAACTGCGTCGTTTTTTGTTCCCTAGCGTGTTAATGGACTCCGAAATGGTGTGCAATTTCTTCATTGTTCTAAGTCTACCATCCAAGTATCGTGAGACAGTGCTGGTACTTACTGAAAGTCCTAACTCCGCTTTTAACCGCAAACGAAGGAGTTCAAGGGTAACGGTAAGATCTACAGAAACCCACTCCACCAGAGAGTCGAAGTGGCGTTCTCCCATTCCTCTACGACGGACTTCCCCGTGCTGTCCCACCGGTTCCAGCGATTCTTACGCCCGTATTCAGTTGCAGAAAGTTTTGACGTTCACCTTCAGTATGCAAGCGACCAGCTTTCAATCGGCCCCTTCCTCATACGCTTTCAGTACGATGTTCTTTCTCTTCCTCGAGTGCTGAAGATACGAGCAAACCATTGCGTTTAGGTGAACTGCACATTCAAAGGCTTACGGCAAACTTATTTGACTGTGGCTCGTTATACCAAACCAATCGTCATCCAAATCCCTACTCTCGTTCTAGTTGGTGGCAATCGCTTCCTAGGACAGAGAAATACAAGGCCAACCTGGTGCATCGGCCAGCTACACTGTCCCTGGTAGGAGCAGAAGCATCCCACCTGCACCCCTATTACTTTGTGGGTCTGAGGTCCAAATGGCTGAAGGCGACGGGCTATACACGTACACCTACACACCTGTACAAGTGAGTGGGGTACGCACAGGAACAAATTAATTGGGTAGACTCATCATGAATGGCCTCCCAGATTATTTATTTTGCCCAAGCGAAATATTTGGCGGGGGAATGTTATAGTCCATATAAGTTCAACACCAGGAATTATATGTTCTGCTCTGAGTTTAACTTTACCATTAGTGAAATGCATAGCCATGCTAAAACGTTACGCTAGGTTTCCCTTCACAATTTGGCACGTTAACATCTCTTCAATAAGTGATATTAAATATATGCTTATGTACGGCTTTCAACCTTATTATATAAAGCCACCAAATGTTCCAACGGATGTTTTGCTCTTCCTTCGTCTCCCGTCATCTTGCTGATTTAACTTTGGTAACACTATTTCAAAATCAGTCAAAAGAGGTCTGTGCAACCGCAGTCTGTAAATCTAAGCGCAGCTGACTAGCATGGAGGCGGTCTTCACAAAGCCATCTAGATGTTAGGCAGATTGTTTGTCTCAGAAATGTTTTACCTCTCTGAGTGCAGTTCTTGCCGAGGTGAACGAAATATCCGGTGGTTTAAAGGTAAGTGATTTGGGAAGAATTTTGTCCTTGAGACAAATGGTGTTAAAAATCCAATGGTTTTCCCAATTGGTCTCCAAGCCTGCTAGACACAAAAATCAATTAATAATTTGGGCACACGGCTTCCTTAATTGTACTGGATATCATGTACCGTTAAGCACCGATCGGGTAACCTTTATTTCAGGAAACTTGGTAGCCGACCGATTAATTGAATTTTCATGATACAGGTAGTTTCGCTTTTGGTGTCAAACACCAAATGTTGTGTACCATCATGCACATAAACACCAGGATAATGCAGTTTCTAGGCTTTTAAGAAGAAAGCGAGTAGATGCCAGTAAACACAACTCATTGTTGAAAAAGCGCTCTTAGCTCAACTTTTGAAGCTTCCGTTGTCAATAAAATTGTAACAGGCGTTTCAGGCTGAACGAGGAGATCTATGTTAGCGGTTGTATTCTTAAGCACTATGAAAGCTGCGTGCGCTCATTTCTACTGCAAAGATTATTTGTAAGCAGTATAATTTGTAATCCGCTGGTGTGGAAGCGTCCGTTGTAGTTTACCACGTTACGATATCGGTCTGCGTAAGCAAATGAAGTCCAGGTGGAAAATCTTTCGATGGGTTGGACCCTGTACACAAGCACCTCGATGCCGTAAGATGAGACTACTGGCCTAGAAATGTTACCAAGGACCTTTTATGTTCGCACATAATTGGAGTAACAGTGACGTCATTTTAGGTCAGATGTTTAAAGTGTAATTGAAAATGTGCGAAGTGATCTTTGTCGGAAAAGCGGACTAGGAGTACTTCTTCCCAGAGTGAATAACCTGCTTCTACTTCAGGAATGATGTCGTGGATGAGGCCTTGAATAGTCCGAATGGCGTCGTACGGTCGTTGTGCATTCGTAAAATTTTGAGCAAGCCGAATTGCGTGATGACAGCTTTTAGATATGTATGCTTCACTGGCAGGTATATGGTGAGCGGTAAGAGCGAGGTCCATGTTGCTCGACACTCTTAACTGTAAGGCATGTAGTTACGTCCCGCGTTTGTGGTAAATGGATCCTGTCTGGTCGGTAAATTCATGCAGTGATTAAAAGACAGCAAAATTATGCAAGTCTGCAGATTCTTTTGGGAAAATCTGGCTTGTAGAGGAGCATGTTTTATCTGAACTACGGAGTATTCCAATTTCGAAAGAAGACTGAAAGCGCCCTGGTTAGCTTCAGCTCGGTTGTGGTGCGGAACTTAAGATGCTAAGGCCCGGAATGCTTTCATTAACTAAACAAGCGAAAGGTAGTGTAAGGAACTTTTGGTCTTATGGTCGGACGTCTGTAAGCCAAGGCAGACTAAGTTGATGACGCCGATGCCAGCAGTAGTGTCAGTGTAGTTAAGGGTCTACGCGATGTCAAATATCACTAGTTGCTTTGCAGAGACAAATGACATTATGATCAATAAAAGAGTGCTGTTTTTTCGCGTACACTCTTGTTGTTTTAACCGGCCCAGGTCACCAGCTTATGTGATTCGGAAAATAGCTTCAATTTTAGAATAAAAGTGAGGGGATTTGACATGTAAAGTTCACAGGATTGCTACCCAACAAGTAGTTAAATAAAGATTTATCAAATATACTTTTAGGACGCAGAAACACATGCGCTGACAAGCAAAGCCAAACTAATGGTCATCAATTAGGATACGAGGAAATACAGCCAGGTGCCATTATTAGAGAAGCAGAAAAGTGTATTATAAAATGAGCAAGCGAATAGCGTAACACAAGAATTGTAAAAACGCAATTCAAATGATTAAAGGAAAATCTTGTGAAACATGACTTCAGCGATGGCGAAACTTGTCCGCAATTAAAATCCTTAATTATTGGATTCTACTGAGACACTAATCGCAAATTTTGCACCACACGGGTGTGAATAGTAAGGTTCCAGGGTGAAAACCTCGCTTAAATATGTATTGTAAAAATAACAACTGATGTAACGCAGCTGTGCAGAAACAGGAAGCAGTATGTAGCATGACTAACCAGAGGAGCAGGTGGTCGGTAACAATAAGCGTTTTACAAATGGACATTTAGAAAGAATAAACAATATTAACCCCCATGTCTTAAAAAACTGAATGACTGTGTGACGCTGGATTACTGCACGATGCACTGAGTACCCTATCAGTAAGTGAGGAACTATATATATCCATTATGAATGTTTTATACTACAATTATTCTTAAGGTTGTTACAACCATATATTTTGTACCATTCTCCCAGCGGCAATAATATACGGCTTATACGCATCCAACCTGTGTGCCGAGATGAGGGAATTAACAAACATTTTTGTTAAAACTGTTGACGTAATTTTTCTTTGAAACATCTAGTTTCGCTATTTGTTGCCTAACATAATAATAGGTTTAAAAATCGGAACAACGCAACAAATTATTTCCTTATCGAACTGCTTTAAATCTAATATGCAAACGATAGCTCTTTACATTTATCCACGATAGGTACTTGTAAGCAAAAGGTTATTTTGCTGTGTAAAATGCTAAGTTAATTTGCAAAGCATTTGTCCTTAATCAAGGCAACACCACGTACGATTATTTAAGTGCAGTTAATTTCAATAGCGAAACTCACTTTGCCAACAGAAACTGCCATTCGCAACTCCATTTTGATTCATCGGCCTAGCAACCTGTTCATAGTATACATTTTCGAATCACATATCTGAGAACAATTATCATCATTTATTTACTCTTACACACAATACTGTCTGCCTGGTTTACCACGCAAACCTATGTCGTGTTTAATAATCACCTGTTATTCATTAGGAAAAGCTCGTCCGATTAATATTTTTAATTGAAGTATACTGCAGTATTATGTAAGCCATGTATTCCTTTGACCAAGCACATAACTGAATTGCTACAAGCTTCACAGTTCATGGCACGTCTTCATGACGTAATGCATGGTTCAACTAAAAAGTGTTCGGTATAGGTGCAGCAAAGTTATACGTTTACCTGGAAAATAATGCCATTTGCAAAAGTGTGCTTGTGTTTTATGGGTATTGTTTGCATTTCTATATATACTCTAGTATTTTTGATTGCTTTCGGAACATATATTTAAATCGCAGCGGTCATATACCAAGTTAAGTGATGTTGGTAAAATAGTCTGGATACAAAAGAAGCAGTCAAAATCAAGCGGTTACATTCAAATCCAGCGTTTACCTTTTAACTCACAGCAGGCTTGCTGTGTTTCACCGTTCGGGATTATTTTACAGAAACGTTTCCGGAAACTGTGTTGCATACTGATGACCAGGATATTTGCCAAAAAGCTGTACTATGGAATCAACGATAAGCGGGCCTGTCGCTGCTTATTTTGTGGATAATTGCCTGCTGATTTCGGGAAGCTGAAGCTTAGGCAAACGCGCGGCTATAAAATAACTCAGCAATTATTCACATTCGCTGTTCATTATTATTGGAATTGTTACCAACCCCCTTATACCTGATTAGATTCGTCTTGACTGACATGAATCCCGAGGCTCATTCCTCGTCTAGAGGATTCCCGTTCCCAGAATCACGCGAAACCATGGTCCTATCGAATTCTCACTCCTACTTGATTTGCCCGCTCACTTGTTGCAATTGCTGTAAACCGTTACCTCACTTATTGGCTCCACTGCTGTATCTTGTGAGAAATGTGCTTCATCTTCGTGGACTAATGCGATGGTGAGTGCAAATACATACGCACAAAGCACGTCTGGTAATATTTAATTAGCCATCACGTGCCGTGCTTAGTGGGCTTCTGCAAACAAGTGTCTTACTTTCTATTAGCTCCTTACCTACTTTTCTCT
Organism: Dicrocoelium dendriticum; assembly: GCA_944474145.2. NCBI lineage: Eukaryota > Metazoa > Platyhelminthes > Trematoda > Plagiorchiida > Dicrocoeliidae > Dicrocoelium > Dicrocoelium dendriticum. The sequence continues at coordinate 1,588,044 of CALYDF020000004.1, forward strand.
CTAAGGGCTAAACTACTCTGTCCTACGTAGTCATCGAGGCTACCTCCAGCTGACTCAGCGACAAAATACAGTAGGCATAACTGCTCAGAAATGGGGACGGAGTAGTCCTGCAGGATTGACTGCGAGATCCGCAATGGTTAGTATCACAAAAGCTGCAGCCGTTTGTTCCTAACCGAAGTAGATGTTATTTCGACCGGTGCGAGTTTTCCTTTTAGTTGTTCTACTATTTGCAAGCAAATTAATCAGCGTACTCTACTCTGCGACACTAGTGCCCCGGGTCATAAGTTGTGGTAAATATATTTTCGTTGTTGCTCAAGCTAGACCGAGAATTGAATGCAATCGTAGCTCGCCTTATAAACGCTGGCACACCAGTGATGCAAAATATTGAAAGTTTGCTTAACTCCCTGGATACCAGCAGGTTGACTCTCTCACATCTTTGTGTAAACACGCCTTCTGTTTATGATTAGCCACCTGTAGGATATGCTTAGCTCCGTTCATAATAAGGACCGTTTGTGGGATTCTGCCAGAAAAAGTGGGTGAAGTATCTCTAACATAGCAGTATAGCTCTCTTAGAAAGTAGTACCCTTGCTTAAATTGCAAGCGAAGTGGCACGACGCGTGTACGGCAAGTCATTTGAGCACAACACCACAGAAACTGAAACCTGTGGTACTACAGCAAGCACCATTTGGTACCGCCACTTATATTGCGATGACGCCAGCGTAACATCCAGCGGTTCCGCAACGCGCGCTGTGAACACTTCATGTCAGGGCAACATGTATACGGACATAGCCTAATAGTTAGATTTATAACTGAATTTACTTTCAAGTTTTTATGGAAAATGGTACATTATTTCGGATGGTTTACGCATTGCGTTACTTGGCTTAACCCGCTTAGCTTACCTGAAGTGAGCGTGCTAAAACTAACCAAGCTTGAGGACTTGCCAGTCAGTAGCACAAAACATATTTCCTGCCATTTACGGAAGTTTCTTTCACCCGAAGTCTCGCCGAGCGCATACGCGATTCGCTTTAAAAATAAATTTATTGGATTCAATATACAACCGGAATTTTCGCTGGCGAACAGAGTAAATAGAACGCAAACATCCTATACCGTTTGTCGCGTTGCACTGCCAGTTAACGTTATTTGCATTTTGCAGGCATTCGGGTGATGCGTCTGCTGTCCTTTTTCGTCATGCCAGAGCCGATCCTCTTGGCTTATGAGCACTGACTCACCATAACAATACCCATTAGGTATTGCGCATAAACTCGCGTGGTCTGCGAAACTGGGTGTAATTTTGGGCAGTTAGGGGCCAGCTTCGTGCAGTTGCATCACTTTTACTGGAACTTTGCTGCCCTCGGGGTTCATGGAGAGTAAAATGCGCCTACATGGCTGCGCACTACTTGGCTCGGATAGTCCCTGCGAGTAAGGCAAATTTAGGGTTCCGCTTTATCTACAATCCGGTTTATATGTTTCTAAAACGTGTAAGTGCCATTAAACTGGTACAACCAGTGAAGCTCTTTCACTAGTATTGTGCACCAACTCTTGGTAGGTTAGGATCATGTTAGTGTATAGTATAACTGGCAGCGCCTCCAGAGGTTTCATTTATAGTATTTGTGTTCACACTACTAACAAGTGCTTAGTCTTGCGTTACTTCACCTTATCGTGGAAGGCTGGCACAGCCTCTAATGCAGGACTGCGACCGTAAGCTTAGCCTAAGACCAGTGAGGCTAACGCTGAAAGACCTAAACATAACTTTGTAAGTAAGCCTCCATTGTTCATGGAGGATCAATGTCTGTCCATTACTGAGCATACTTTCACCAACTGTATCGCTTTCGTCAATATCGCTTACGGTCAGCCACTTGGAGCTAGGGAGCACACTTGCATCTTATTCGACTTCGCTCCCAGTAGGGCACAAGGAAAATGCGCGGCTAGTGGTCCAAGCATTTGGCTTGCGCATTCTGAAATACTGAGGTCCAATACAACTCTGTCACCCTGCACTATTTTGGCAATGAACAATATTCAAACTGCTTGGAATAAGCTAAACGCGTTCCATACTTTATAGGTTCGTTCCCCAAATTTTGCATTGATTTGGGAAGAAAGAGAAAGCCAGACCTTGCTGCTTTTATTCAACTTCCCGGTTATGGTTGAATAGAAGGTTCAAGTGTTGGCAGCATCGCATTCAGATTTAATCAAACAGTCCATTACGGTGTTATCGAAGAGCACGGGACGCACGTATGCATAAGCTAGGAGACAATTGATACCCTAATTAAATGGAACTGGGGAACTCGGCTTGCACTAACCCGAAGTAGCTTCTTGCTAAGCAAGTAAACGATAGCGTGCCAATTCGTGGAACTCGGTGTTTCAAGGACCCATTGGGGTTGCCGCATATACTGGTTTCGACAAGGCCTTTTTCTATGAGAGCATTGTGCGAGGATTTCTAACGAGAATCCTCATTTTAACAAAGGCTTTAGAAGAGTACGTCTCGGCTGACTTGTTATTATGTGGTATCTCAGCATCACAGTGCAAAATACCTCCCATGCAGCTGAAACTCAATAGCACCAAGGCCACTGGTATCGATGCACTTCGAATGGTAATTATATGAACTGTCAAGATTAATTTGCGAGCCGTAAATGCGCTTGTGGTAAGGTATTGTTAGCTAAATTAATAAATAATTGTTGCAATTCCGACGGTGAAGGACACGTGGAAATTCGCACGATCATAAAAATAAATAATGTATAATCAGTAACTTTCAGAAGGGTTACTGGATAACCCGTAAACGCTGGTTATATTTCATGTATCCATGTAAGTGCATGGTTTAATAATCATGTTAATTGTACTTGTTACTGTCGTACTGAATACTTTGTTGTGTTTAGCGAATTTGCCAACGTGAGAATGGAATAGCGATATGTTCGCAAAGGCTGACGTCCGAGAGTTATTCGCATATTCCGGAAAGCAGGAAGCGGTGGCTATTTTAATTAACCAGCCAGTTACGCCAAGTCGCAATTTTGTTAAACAGATATTTATGGCTATCTTTGGGAAAACGCGTAGAATGCGAAAACCCACTACAGCCTGGAACATTGACGCCGATCCCTCCGAAAAACAGGATTAACCCTGACCACCCAGCTTGCGTTACCTAAGATCGTTCGGCTAGCCAGCCTACTGCCTGTTTGAAAGCTCTTGTCTACCCACACTTTAGAAAACGGTACATGAGTTTAACTAGCGTTTGGTTGTAGTTTGTAGAAACGCTGTTGCGTGATGCCAACGATAACCAATCCATGGCGTTAGACAGACTTAGTCCATTTCCAACTGCCTTCCGCAAAGCAAATTCCTATTAAATTAAACTACTGGTTGCTCAAGAGAGCTGGGCCGCACAGGTTGACCAGGATCATGCAGCGGAAATACACTTTATTTACTTTTTAAATGGTTCATTCCCTACCATCTTTTCGTCGTTTTATTAAAACGCCTTCCTGCGGCCTATATTGCTATGTGCATTCGTTGCATTTATTGATAGAATGGAAATAAGTGTTCGACTAAGCACCATGCCTTCTATCCAAAACCACTGGTTTGAGCGGCATACCCACGGATCAGCCCTCGGTCCTCCATTGCTTTCCGTGTACGTTAACGAATCGTCGGAAGGACTAGAGTGCCTACCTCATTTGCACAGACCGCTTGGATTCTTGGTGCAAAGTAAGCAAATTTGGTCGCTCCTAAATTTGCAACGAGCTCTTGACAGAGTGCTGGCTTGGTTCGTTTTGCGGCAGGTGCAAACAAACCAAAGACTGATCAGTAATGCGCGTAAAAGCAAATAACCCGACGACACACCACATACTTGGCAAAAAAGAATAACCTCATGTGTTTCAATAAGTTGGCCTGGGAGTTAGCTTAGCACCTGAATCTAAATCAAGCGACAATTACAAATGATCGGTAATCAAGGGCTTGCTAACATTCAAGGTTTACTGTAGGTCATTTGAAGGGCTGCCGGAATAAGTGGCTATTAAATTGTTTATGGACTTTTTTAGGCCGCACCAGGTTTGTCTTCCTAGTCTGCTTCTTGATAAAAGGGAAGTATGGCTTTGCTGGGTTGTGGGTAGTATCAAAGTGGTCTGCGGCCTGCGGCTACGGTCCTACCCTGGCAGATTGCTCAAGCTCAGGTGTTCACGACACTGTCTCCGCCTTCGTGGCGGTTTATTACACAATTATTGCGCACTGAGAGTTTTGGGTGGACCATGCCTATCTTGGCTTTTCATCTTCCTCAGTTACATAGTCTTCTTGGGCATCTGTTGGAGATGCACAAATTTTGCTCTGATTCGGGTTCGGCTGACACACGTTTGTCATGTAGAGTGAATTTTACCTGGTATGGGGTACCCTAGGAACTCGTATAGGCCCCCATATTGACAGAGTTTGAACTTAAACTTGTCCCTTTCAAGGTGCAGCTAAAAAGCTTTGCTATACCCTTAATTTTACATTCAAGTGCATACACTTACTCACCATCTTTATTACTGGTATTAAAACCCACTTCAAATGTATTATCCCTACCACCTTATACCTTGACTACAATTTTGAGCCTTAGCTTCCAACTGCACCTCACCGGCGCAACGTGATTTGCTTTGGCATGGCGCTTGCCTATTTGTTGGTTGACCACAACGCGACATACAATGGTGCTTTGGATCTTACAGCTAGGTCATATTACACAAAAAGCAAATGTGGTTCAAGGAAGCTTTCGCGATTTAACAAACCTGAGTACCTCACTCTATCTCTGACTAATAAGTGTTTATATAAATTTGGTAAACCGTCACCATTCTTCATGTCGTCGTATTTTAAAATTTCCTCCGCCGCCCTGCTAGGCGGATCATTTCTTAGAACACTGCTGCTGAACCATTAGTTGTCATATTTACAACTTTTCCATGCCGTTAGTATAAAGCGATGGCTTCTTGGTTACGTAGTGTGACTTCCGTCTGACCCATCATCCTCATCATCATACACGTGAGCTAGAGTTGGGGAACACCTCAGCTACTGTGCCGCAATACACAGCACAAGGGAGAAAAAAATGCAACTAATACAAGCCGGCTGAGCCACCGGTAACGGAGGGGCATCGTTCCGGCAAGCCACCAGCCGGCTACTGTGCATCAAAAAATACTATGCGAAATTATACAAGCTACATAATGAGATTGTGGTTGGAGGGGATGCTAAGAAGGATGGGGTGGGACAAAGAAACTCACAGCACGAACGCCACTGAGATCGGCTCCTAGCCATATCAGTAAGTGTATCCAAGCAAACGTGTTCATCATCTTTCGGACCCCAACCAGGGAGCCAAGACGCTCCAACCGAGGCCAGCTCAGAAGTGAGGGCCTTCATTCCTCTGGACCAGGTCATCGCTTGGCCACCCCTCCCCTTCTTCCATCCACACCCCCGGCGCGCAAACAACGCACGTCGTGGGAGTCGGTGGACTGGCATGCGTAAGACGTGGCCGAGCCACCGGAACCTGGTGAGTGAAATGACAGAGCTGACCGGTTCATTTCCTTTTCCTGTGCCATAAACAAGCCGTCGAACACACTCATTCCTCACGCGCTGTTCCCACCAGATGTGAGCTAAATTACGAAGGCACCGGTTTTCAAACGTAACTAGCCTCTTCAGGTCCGCTGCTTTAAGCGGCCAAGTTTCACAGCCGTACACTAGGGTCGAACGTACTGCTGCATTGTGCACTCTACACTTCAGGGCAAGAGAGATATCGCGCCGGCGCCATAAGTGGCGAGGGTTAGCAAAAGCACCCCGACCTTTTACTATACGGTTGGTGATCTCATCCTCAATACGACGGGCGCTGATACAAATTCCCAGGTAGTTGAATTTTTGAACGACTTGTAGCTGATAATCACCAACGGTCAGCAAAGGAGGCGGTTCAGACCAATCTTGGAGGAACGCTTTGCACTTCAATGGTGCGAAGCAAAGCCCGAAGTGACGGACAGCTAGTGCTAATCTGTCCAGTGCCGCCTGACACGTTTGTTCCGTCTGACCCTGTAAAACCTGTAACACGTGTAACGGGGTTTAGGAAACCAGTCCAGGATGCTCGACCTTACCACCTAAGCGCAGGTTACCGGAGTCAGCGGATCAGTTCGATCAAGAAAACGCGTGAACCCACCGAGAGACACAACGATGGCTGGACAGCGAATCAAGAGTAGCACACGTATCCAGAAACCGACAAACCGGATTGGACAATAGAACATAGAGGGCGCACTGGCAACTCGAGAATCGCTATTAAAGGCAAGTTTCAGAGTGCAAAGCCAATAGGAGTGGTCCAAAGAAATACGGCCAATCAGATGCCGAGCGCAAAAGTCGTGATCATTACGCGAGACAGGAAGACAGCGACCGAAGAGGAATAACGTAACCCAATGAAATAAAAGGGGAACGCAACCAATGAGGTGAGCCGAAAAACAGGAGACCCACTGAGAAGGCTCGATGATTAACAGTGTTTATTTCCTTTAACTAGGCTACACTATACTGATTAAACGCCTGTTTTCTGCCCGCCGCCATCATGAAATTTTGATCGTGTCCGTGTCACTTAACGACACGGACACAAATGCTGCCACATTTTGTTGAAGCTTACTGTGCTTGATGCATTAAGTGAAGCATAGTACGTAACAAAATTGACCCCTCACTTTAGTTGAGGGCTATTTACACCAAAATACAAACCACCTAATTTTATTAGTTTAGTTTTAATTTGTAGTTGGTATTTTAGATTTTTTTCCAACTAAAATTTCTTGCTATTTCCGAGTGGGATTTGTGGCATTCCGCTCTAGGTAGTTGGATAGTATCGTTATGCTAGACGGTTTACTTATCAAATCTTGTAGTGTTAACTATATGTCTATCCCTAAAGGCCAGTAAAATTTTCCTTAAATTTGTCCATAATTTCTGGTAGTTGTAGAAGACACTGCTTAAAATTATAAACGCATGGTGTTTATACTTCTTCGAAGTTTGCTTTGAGTCGTTCGTCAGTAAAATATACTAGCTGCGTTTAACTATTCAGTTAAACTGACTCAAAGTTTGACATACTCTAGTTATGAAAACTGTAGTCGTTATCGTAAAGCTTTAATTTACCAAAAGTTCTAATCTCTAAAATATGCATATGGTCCTTTACAGTAAGGCTATATTGGTTTCGACATTAGCGCCTTGCAGCAGGCCGAAAAAGGTTTAGCCTTCTAACAGCAAAATGAAAATTGTTTGTAAAATCGTTCGCATTAACCCTTAATGAAGCTTGCACAATAACTCTGGCAAAAGTAACTGCTAAATTGTAATTGTATTTGCGCAACTTCCTTTGTTAGTTTTAGGGGGCTAACCATTTGTTTACTTCGGCGCGAAAACTATTGCTTTTTGTACTTGAGCACCATTGTATTTTTGGCTTTGAGTAATACTTTAAATTCCGCAGCTGTTTGTGAACATAACTGCCACAAAAACAACAGAACAGAAAAAATAATAATATCTTGGGAACACAGAAGGTACAATTAAGTCTGTTAGATTGCCTAGATGCAAGCAGAAAATAATATTCCGCCAAATTTGGGATAAAGTGAAAAATTGTGATCAACAAACTATAAGTTTAGCAATTAGCATTGGTTGACATTTTGTAAGAAAACATAGTCGCTAATTGTGCATTGCTTTTCAGTTGCCTTCAAGGTATTAACCAGTTATAAGTTAAGCCTACAGAGCTTACAAATTTGCACAATTAATATAACAAGGTGCAAGCAAGTGAATGCCCAAGTCTGTCTACGTATATGTTAATTGGCTGAGTACTAACTGGATTTTTGATAGTACTGTAGATTCCAGAGAATGTTGAAGATTTTTTCTTACGACGTTTCGGCTAGCAACTTCGACTTAAGAGTACAGCTAGGATTTGAGTGACAAATGGAAAAATAATGCGTTAAACCACCACATGCTTCTCTACAGCAGGCAGATGAGCCAGATATCGCTTAGACATTTTAAGTAATAAGTTTGCTAAGGAAAACCGTTGATTTAGATTCGCTGACAAATAGTTGAAATTTGTACATTCTAGACCCAAACGTAAGCATGCGTAAGGTTAATACAGAAATGGCTGTTTAACGGGGACAGGACTACACCTATAAACCGCATGGTCTGGGCTAGTGGAGGGCCATGTACAGAAAACATTTCTACTGAAGGAACCGTGGTTGTTTGGGATTAGTAAGGAGGGAAAAAGAAATGTATAACTTACGGATGGGTGAAAGGACAGGTACTTAACTACAGGTATAGACCCACTTAGATATTTCGGGCCGTCAACCCTTAGTCAATGACGGGATAAATGGTTGACTAAAACAAGTTTTGGATGTCTAAATTTTGTTTATCATTGTCAGTAAATACGGAAGATTCCTACACTAACGACTGATGAAATTTTGTAGAGGCACTACTTTGGTTTAGATATTTTATGTGTTCAATGGTAGTAATCTGTCCAATACTTGTGGTTAAAATGTGCATAAATCTTTAACCGATTATAACCAGTTAAGCGCAGTACTACACCAACAAATTAGGATTGCACAGTATCCGTTACATTGGTGAATTAGGAATTCACACGTACAGTGTCTTCGAATCACCTAGCGATTTTATGTTACCTAGCGCCAAATTTTATCAACAAACTCACATGTGTAGTAGCTCCGCGCTGTAATCCTGTTTGGTCGTCCGATTGCTTATTCGCCTTTTGCTTCGAAATGCACTTGAGGAAAAGGGAGTCAGAATCATTTGAATTTGCTAGCTCGTTAATATATTTTGCATTAGCCAAACCACTAGACTGACTTTGGTAGTACGTATAGCAAGGCTTCCAACGAGTCGGGGACAAACTACCGACTTTAACATACTAAACTAGTTCATCCGTATTGATAAATGTCTTCATCCAACCTACGTTTTTGTTACCGTTACTAGAAATATATCCTTTTGGATCATATGGTGCTTTAAGTAACAAACAGCATTCGGGAAATCCAGGTTGGCCATACGGACTCAAACCGAAAGACAAGTGGCTACCTGCACTCAACAGCCACAAAGCAATTTTTAGCAATTGCACAATCCACCTTGCTGCGGCGTTTTTTACTGAGCTTTTCAAGCTTTTGTAGTCCTGTGGCTGCGGTAAAGAATGGCGTAGTTGCTGACAACGCAACATGCAGTTCAACGTGAAATATTTACATTTTAGTTGCTGGTAAAAGAGAGCAGTAGGTTTTATAAAACTTCGTTTCATAATTGTTTTAACCTAGACTCCAGCAAGGATGTAACTGAGTAGTCTGCATCCTGGTTTGACTGAAGAGGTGAAAAGTTACACTATCAAAATCATTGCAAAATATAATTAGCTTCTATCTGATGCGTCAGGCTTCTGGTTGCTCGCCGTAGAATTACTGCACCAGTCATTCCGGGAAGAAAGCAACATTTTGATTACAGCCTTAACAATGATATCGAGTGCAAAGTTGCTGCCAGAGCAAAGAACTTTACATATCCAGCTCTTGCCATTAATGGTGGCGCGAGGGCAAATAAATGTCTACAAAACTCAACTAACGTTTTATATTGATATTTCTCGGTTCAAAAGCTTGAGTTCATTTTAACAGGGTTGTCATTATGCACTGTTCCCCTTGGTTGCTTACTTAGGGTGCTTATGATCAATAGACAATTTAACTTCTTTCTGTAAACACTCCTCGGCGTAGAACGTCTGCGTGACCTAAACAAATAAGTAGCTTGCCGTCTAGTAAACTGCTTACATTATAGTAACTATGATCTACGTCAACTCCTTTTGTCCGGTACATAATGTACATGCATTTCAACCTTTTCACCTCGAAAGCAATTTATTACCCCTAATTTAAAATGACTTTCATTATATTGCGTGTGCATAAACGGAAATTAATCTTGTTTCCAACAAATTCAGTTTGGGTTGCAGAAACCTTAAGTAGGAAAGCTACTATTTTTGCCTTAACAAGAAAAAGCCACACATCGATATATGTATTAGTGTCAACTTTCTTGGCGTGTATTTAAAGCCAATGCATAAAATAAGGACTTACAATTTTCACAATAAAATACATAACTTAATTTCTGTGCCACCATAAGTTGGTATAAATTTAAGGTACACAACCCTCTGTGCAGACAAAGGTTCCGAACGAACCTGTCATTTTATGTTATTATCAGATGGAGAAAATACCTGGATACCGCGACATGTACGAGTCATGCACTATGGACAAATAAATGCAAGAAACACATTGTTTCATTTTAACTGCGGGTTATCGTTTACAAATAAAACAAACATTATACAAGGTCGATCTACAATTGTATAACAAGTGGCTGCACTCGTTACAGACGGAACTTAATAATCCACATTTTCCGTGTTTATATAATGGGTATATCGACACCCAATGAGGTACAAACTGTAACAATATGCTTTAAATACCGAAGTCGTAGACGATAAAATGATTTATGGAAATAATATAACAGTGTAGAAACGTTTTGAGGAATTGATTAGATTTATCACCGCAAAAATATTTGCAAGCGTTGAAGGAAATAGTATACTGTAAATGTTGCCAATTCTTTGCACTGCTACCCGTGATTTTCTTTCAAACATCTCAATGGTAGTTTCCTTAACGTTATGGTCCAGCTGCTCTCGGCACGGTATAACATGCTTTGCTCTCAAATGCCATAAACAAATAAACATGAACAGTGTTAAACGCTACATACCTAATTGTAATGTCAATATATTTATGGCGTGTACGTCAAAAAATTGTGTTTTGAGGCTAAAAATCTTGGTTACAATTTCTCTATCCTAAACATATATGCTAAATTAGTACAGAACTCGTCATTCTGGCCAACGCTGTATGCTGTCCACTTTGGTCTGTTCCCATATAGACTTGTCTACTGGAAATAAAAATGAACATTTCTTAGCTCCTGAGCAACAAATAGTTTCTGCCTGCTGCTCATCAATAACGAAGCCAGGTATGTTGACTGCATACATTCGGGAATAAACTAAATTAGGATGAGCAACCTTAATTTAACAGCACTGGACGCATAATCTAATGTAAGACTATAAAAAAACTTTTTATTTAAATAAATGTAAAGGACGTAAACAAAATACTAACCCGCATCTTTGATGAAATATATAATAAAAATTTAACAGCATCGGGTTTTAACAGAAGCCATTATCAAGGACGGCATAATTTTGTATTCTTATCCTATACTAAGATATCAAGTTTTGCTGACAAAAGTAATCCGACGCAATGTAGATAATCAGTTATTTTCATACCACGCTTAATTTAGCGCCTTTCTAATTACACCATTTTGTTCAACCCAATTACTCAAAGAAATTTTATTCGTATTTATGTCAATGTGTCAAAAATCCACGGACTGCTGCAGGCTATCCTTGGTATGTGGTATATTTAAATTAACCGAGTCTACAGTTAACAATAAATCTTTTTGTAAACATTTTACATTACGTTGTTCAGAGTTTAGTCCATAGGTGTCGAATGAAAGGAAGTTGTATCCATTTTTAACACATGATTCGCAACCACATTCATTTTCATTCAAAGGAAAATAGGCGCAACATTAATTTTTAGACCTATATTCCAGATGAAACACATTAAATGTTTAACTGTAAAAGTACTTTGTGGTTGACCTATTAACCTACGTAAAATACTTGTTTTCTTGGCAGATTGCTTAAATACCGGAGTGTTTGGTTGCCCAGTGTCGAAAAACTCCTGTCAGGCAGGAGCTCTATATTCACATGTGACTTGGCAGACTGATATTTTCTCCAAAACTTGTTTTGATTACATATTTGCATACAGCCATGCATTAATCGTTTGCTTATCAGACAGTAAAGGAGCATAGAATATTAGTCTCACGATTATATAGAGTAACTTATAATCAGCAATTAAGTTATATACGTAGGCAATGTTACTTAAATGATTGTTATTATAGGTTATGGTTACCAGATAATTAGCATTGTTTTAGTTTATTGCAAAGGAAGTTTTATGGAGTCATCCCAAAGCTGCATTTTAAAACATGGAGCAGTTCTGTTTAAGTTAACCGCCAATATGCAATCAAACATTCTCATGGGAAACAGCCTGTTGCTTGAAAGTTAGCATGAGATTGGAGATGAAGAAAAAACATTATATCACCCTAACAAGAATCCTTGTTCCACATAGCACAATTATTGATATGTACACTCAGGCAATGCTAAAATGGCGGGGCATATATTCAATTACTCATCATCAATACAGTGTTAGGTTGATTTCCAAAAGTACAGTCTACAATTTTAACTTATTTGGTCAATTTGGATAATGCCTGTCGTGGCGTGACTCGAAACATTTAAGAATGAAGTATATTTTTATCAACGCAGGCATGTAACCTAGTATATTGCTAGGAGAATAGCAATAATACGTAGGTTCAAGAACCTTGTTTTGCAACAGACTTTGCCACAACCTAAGGATAAAATACAGAGATCAGCCGCTCGGAAAAGAAATATTAGAGAAACTGACTAAACTGCTTCGAAGTGTACAACTCGCAATTATGTAGCATGTGCATTGTCTATTCGACCATAATTGAAGGACAAACGATACATGAATACAAAACTAATGTTCTGCTTTGCTAGGACGCAGAGTTGTTGAATTGTTTGACTTATTGTAGCTCGTAGAGTACTGAAACATATACGTGTGCATTATTTCGCGGAAAATTATTTTAATCCCGTTTATTTCTTCTGGCAGACCATTTGTTTCACTGAAGGTTTCGGAGTGCATGCTGACGTTTCTCAAAACTGCTTGTGGTTTGATAAATTGTGCTAAATCTTTTGATGCCGTTAAAAGCCTGAACGTTGACCTTGTCATATCAAGATAGCATTTGAGAATTTCTTGCTAAAGCAGTTTCTCCATAAAATTTACGGTGCTCCTTTGCTTACGCTCCCAGCGATGGCCGACTTACTGCATGACGGCAGTATGCGTATGAATGGGAAAGAAGCAAAGATTTATGTAAGCGGAGCTAAGCTTGGGAATCGCGTGGACATTTATTCATCAGCAAATACCAGCCAGCGTCAAACGAAGCAAACTAATCGGTCAGTGTGAAAACTCGTGGAGTGGAACTTACTCACATTGGCTGAACACCGGACGCAGAATAGGAAGAAAGCTTGACCTCCTTAGCAGCAGGTGCTGGTTATGAATAAATAGAGTTAACCTATCATGCACATAATGGTACATCCTCTGTGAACCCAGCTGTAGTCTTTTGTATTTATTCCGTTGGCTGTGCGCGTGAATGAAAAGTAAGGTATTTAAAGTCTCATAGGGCAGCTAGCAGCAGTACAAAAGTTGCCATTGGAAGTAGGCGAGGGAAATTTGAAGCGTTACTACGGAAACCCACCCTTCTTTGGGAAGATCATTCTTTTTAAGATTGCAAAGATTGAAACCGCAAAACAGAAATGTTGTGGCCGTTGCTCTGTACATCCGGCGCCATTGCATGTTAATGGCAAAATGATGTCGGTCAGCAATTTCTATTAAAAAACTAAATTATTAAAGCAGTAGGCGTGGTCCTTATATATACGCGCTATTGTCAAACCCCATGTAAGTAAAAGTAGAGATGGCTGGGTTGCGGATTTAATGTTCCACTAGTGTGTAGTTCAAATGAAGAAAGTGACGCGCAATTTAAAAAGCAACTCTGTCTTGAAACTGGCGTTGAACGGATGTTAAAGTTTGGGCAACCGCTTTGTGCATTATTGCTGTTGGAGCTTCCGAGAACGATAGAAATTTGCTTTCAGTAAAGAGTTCTGAGAACTTATATATAACGTGCAGCTGTCCGTTTTTGGCCGTGACACGTAAATGTACAAAGTGCAAGCGAAGAACATACGTTTAGTGTCTGGTTTGCAGGTATATACAACTACATTTTTCAGTGTAGAATGTGTGCGTTTTTCAAAATATCTGGGTTTTATAATATTGCATCCATCCATTGCATTTTAACACCAAAACTTTTCCTTTTATTTCATAGTGTTGAAAAAAGTATAAAACTAAAATTTAGAACGGGAAACTTATTAAAAGCTTGTTGCTGTAAACGGAACAACCAAGATTTATATGAAGGGAAATATTATCGTTTTATGACTGTTATTTCAACTTAAGGTTTTTCAGTACATTTCTTGTTTGTTGTAAAGATAAGAAAGAAAACCCGAAGCATCGCCAGCAGTTGTTGCATACAGCAATTTTCAGGAAAATAAATGTGGTATAATTTGCTACATGGTAACAGTACGGTCACGATAAACGCAGCAAGATGCATGCATTTCCAGCAATTCTGTGTCTAGCATTACTTGGGAACATTCTACGGTTTGCGCAATGACGACTAGCTTTGTTAAACTATGCCATCACTTCGACATACTTGTTGACAAATTGAATAAAAGCGAACCAGTACTTCTTTGGTTCAAACCAAATCATACCGTGGCCTCATGTTAAACTCGCTGCAAAAATAGGCAACTCTTCCTGTCCATGGTTTCCCACCTCACATCGGAGAAAACGCCGAGTATACATCACCTCATCACGGCGGTGACGATACTCCAGGGAGAAAAACCTTATTGTTTGAAGGCGATGCATGTACAACAGGTGCCGCATTGTCCTGACTGATTTCCATCAGTGCCGCTGAATCCTGCTCATAAACTTAAGCATTCACTGAGATTCTGGAATCCTGGCAGTCCGTATGCAAATTTGTTCTTAGTTAGAGCAGGGCGGAAAATTGAATATCAGTGGAGTCATTTGCATAAAGGAACGACTTAAAGCAAAAGCATCCTATTAAACGCAGCACATATATTTAAGGTTTTCTGTGACTGCTAGATTAAGGGCGAAAAAATTCAGGTTGTTGGGTAGAAGCCCACGATTTCAAAAAAAACCATGACATTTGGAGACACAAGATTAAAGGACAGAACACATAGCTTGGCTTACAACTTGCTGATGCTTCATTGTCCAGCTGTGCACCCGGTACAGCTTCTTCCGTAATTCTTCAGTAACTCATTTGGACTAACCTGTATACGGTTTCGGAATATTACTATATGTGACGCAACTATTGGCAGCTTAGATTCATTTCCTTAAGTAGCGTTTGAAGACGTCCGGAACTAGGACATGCCCATGACGAGGAGTCGAATATTGAGTCGAGTACAGATAGATGGCGCATGATGTAGAAAGGAAGCTCGTGGAGTTCGCTTTATCCGGTATGCTGTCTTAATTATTATTTATTATTCGTGCGTTAACCGAAGTGCATCAATTGGGAACCCTTGAGGAGGATCGGTCGGGTTGCATAAGCTGGGCTACTTCAGGTAAAGAGCCGACCGATGGTTTCCACAGCTGCACACGTGGCGGTGTACTTGGTAGCTGTTATTCTCCAAACCACACCCAAGTCCACGGTTGAGACGGTCCACGTCACACAAAGCAACACAGAGTTCGTCTTCCGAGAACCGTATTCGATTGCTCGCGGATCAGACTATACTGTTAGTGTAAGTAGGATGAGGAAAAAAGTTTGCTCCGAGCCAACTTGGTAGTGCATGAAAATTTTGTCAGGTATGCCGGATGCCGTGTCGCTGCCGTGGGCTCGGTTTCTCGGCATAAAACTCGGGAAGGAGGATGGTTGTCGGTATAGGTTTTGTGATATCGTATGAAATACGAGGCAATTAAACAAATGAAATTATACACATTTCTTGTTGCTTGAAAAATGCTTTTGTGTTTCTAGTCGTTTTGCAAAACATTTGAATGTAATACAAGTTTATCAGGAAAGTTGGAAAATACTCTAGTCAAAGGATATACGTAACATTCACAAATTCTGCTAAGTGGATCAGACGTTTGACTTGTCTACTGACTTGGTCAGTATCATGTGGTTGGGCTGGGTTAGTGGTTAGTCAAGGGTAACAGAGGATTACAGAGTGCATTGTGCAGAACAGGTAGCTACTGATAAGGTTACCATCGTGGCAAATCATCAAAAGTGCCTCACTCTAGAGGACTGATTAATACGGCTGATCGAAGATTATCCTGTTCTAACATAAAAATCTTATGAGTTCGTTAAGTACTCTGAGGGTGCCGGTATATGGAGGCTATAGGGGACGAAGCACTACGTCTGTGCGGACGAAAACTTGAATGAAGATAGAGAGTCCACTATGCAATTGCAAATCTCTGGTCTGCTCACGAGGAGGGGTCGGGCGAAGCGAACGCATCTGTTGTGGAAAGAAAGATTGAAACTTGACGTTGGCATTCACAAAGGCAAAATTGGGAAATGAATTAGCCTAGCGAAGTAACCGTTGTGTTGTGGACTAGCTCTTCTTGTGCGCACTGCAATTCAGTGTTGATGGAGCTGCTTATACCTAGAAATACTACCGAGGTGTTTTTGCTCCGGTCAGAGTCAGATATGGCATAGATAGATGCCTTAAGCATGCGGTAAATGCGTTTCACTAGGCAATTTGCCGCTGATGATATGTCGTCCAGTGGATACAGTAGCAGTTTAAAAAGTTTCGAAACGTATCGAATTGTAAAGATTCGAATGGCGTTTCATGATCAGTAGTGCTGGTAATTGGGCATCCGTAGTAGGACACCCACCGGTTTATAAAGATACGAATCATAATTTCGTCCACGCGGTCTGATCCTGAGATGGGTATTAGCCATGTAGTGACGCATTCGACGTCTTTCAGTTGGGTTAAAAACCGCGAGAAGGGGCAAGTTTCATACCTAGTCTAAGTGTAAATATGAAAAGGGCGAATCTGGAGCAGCGAGTGCGCATATAGAAAAGCAAGTGCGTCGATAACATTAAAGTGCTGATAGCAAAGAAATATCGACCAAAGTATAAAAATCTCTCTTCACGCTCTGCCAAACACAAGTAAAAGTGCCCATGTGCAAAGATACGCACACACCTGGGTAAGATGTTGAGAGAAAAACGTCGAAGACAGCGCAAAACTAGGTGGTGTGCACTATGGCAATAGGAAAAACACCGGAAAATTTACGTAACAGCCGTTTGCAAGCTGCATGGCACAACATAGCACGGAAACGCAGCAGACGGGTTTCGCCCATTCGGTCTCCTCAGTGGTGCGCCATCGCTCGGTCTCATACCAAGGATCCAACCCATGACCACTAGAAGCAGATGTCAACAAACCAGCAGGTTAAACCACTGAGCCATGGGTGAAGTAATCTCGACGAGATATATCACGACCTATCTTCCAATGCCAGGCAGGTTACTCTCATAGTAGGTGAGATTGGCTAGCCTCCAAAGATCGTGAAATACTCACACTATACTAGTCGTTTAAATTCCATGTAAATAAGGTGTATGTGGCTTTTCATTGGAATGTTTTCGTCCCAGCTGCTCACAAACAATCTAGCACTACCTATTCTGGCAATTCACCAGACGCGTTTCTTGCAATTAAGGCTCTTTACTGGTGAGCATTTCCCTCGTTTTCTTCCTGCGGAACAAAACCATTACGCGTAGAGGAAGATGCCAACTAGCTAGGAGCTTAAACTACTGAGTCATGAAGAAAGCCGGGTAGGCTAAAGCATTTGCAAGCTAATTGGGATTTAGCGCGACCTTTCCTCCACTGGCACGCAAGTTAATACCTTGGCAGGTTACAGTGGATGACCTACGAAGGTCGTGAATTTCACTCCCTAGACGATACGTTTATAATAATGGAAACTTGGACAGGAAACTTGTATATTACCTAAAGTCCATGGACAACACTAATGGTCCTTACCCAAATGGCCTTTGTATGATTTGTCGCTCAGGCGCACCTTCAACTGTTGGTCAAAAGCGTGCCGTTTGCCCCTACTTCTCAGCAGCATGACTTATGCTAGGGTATAGTTTTCCGCGTATTCTCCTATAACCCCGGACTAGGTAGAGAATATTGAGCGAATACAAATGTGGCCACCAGGCTACGTCCCAAATTATGATGTGCGACATAGGAAGACCGCCGTAAGAAACTAGGGATTTACACCCTAGTTTATCGGGTTGACTACATCGTAACGCACCGGATATTACATCTGGGTGAGTACCCCATATTGTGGCCGCTGCTTCATTTGGACAGACCAAGCAGCAAACGAGGTATCTAGTACAAGGCTTGTAGGACTAGATTTGAAGGGGTCACTCACCAACTCTGCATCGAACAGAGGTTGGTGGATGTATAGAACAACCTGTCGCCGCACGCACCATAGGCGAATTCGTTGTCGGAATGTAAAAAATCACTGGAGAATATATTAACCATATAAAATAAAACAAGCGAACCTCAATATAACAATTCATTTTTCGTGAGTGACATTAGATGTAGCTACACAGATAGAACATTCCTTGCTGCTTTTAACTAATAATCAGTAATCCCTACCAGCAAATCCATTATTAATGAATTTGTGTTGACCTTTGCACTGGCTTAAGTATATGCGTTTAACTGGCACGCTTGCGTATCCTTGAGACATATATTTCATTGTGAACGCACATGCATATAAATAAATAATTAAAGAGTTCATTCCCGATTTATTTGTGGCACACAACATCAGGCAAGACTAAAATTTATAAGCTATTATGTTTCGTAACAGACAGGTTGGTACGTACGCAAGCAAAAGTGGTTGAATGTTGTACAAACTGTTTAAATTGAACAATGGAACAATGGAACAATGGTTTATGACGGGTATAAAAACAATGCCTGACAGGTCCAGTAGGATGATGAGAATTAACATCGTAAAATTAAAAAATCGTATCGATGAAAGTACGTGTGAAATGCATGACTCACCAAGGGATTGGAGATGCACATAAACAAGTAATCCAATAGGAATTTTAAGTGGATTCCGTCCACGTTCGTTGTTCACTAATACCATCATCCGATGGTCGCACGTTATATCACATAGTGCAATCGTGTCAGAGTTTCGTCAAGGCGTTTTTTGAAAAGGGATAGGGTGGGAGCGTTAATTACATGTTCTAGAAGGGCGTTCCAAGGTTGTGACACTCGGAGGGAGAAGAAATTGCGTCGACATTCCAGTCGACTGTACTGTGTGATCAACTTAAATTGATGACCTCTTAGGGATGCGTTTTGGCTACGTTTCAAAAGGGAATGACACGTGTGGTTGGGGGTTCTCAGTATCCTGTACACCAATTTGAGATCGCCTCTCAAACGACGGTAACGTCCACTGTATAAGTTAAGACTTTTCAGCCTGAGTGGGTAGAGAAGGCTGGAAAGACCTTTGACGTATTTTGTCGCTCTGCGTTGTGCAGTATCGAGTGCAGTGAGGTGGCACTTCTGCCATGGTTGCCACGCTTGAATAGCGTATTCTGTGTGCGGTCTAACAAAAGCGCTAAGCATTTTCGGAAAGATTGAGGCGTCAAACTTCCCAAACGCTCTACGCAGAAGGCCAAAGTGTTGGTTTGCTCTCTTGGAGGCCTTTTCGGTCTGCATTAAGCACCCAAGATCTTCTTGTACAAGCACGCCAAGTTCGCACTCATGAGAGGTCCGCTGTAGAATGTCAGGTCCTAAGCGGTAGTTATACGCACTCTGATGGCGTATGCTCAATATTTTGCACTTTGTGGTGTTGAACTGTAGCATTTTCTCGTTTGACTACTTGTATGCTTTGTCCAAAACATCCTGCAAGGCTGTGTGATCCTCTCCTGAAGCTATGGCACTCCATGTCTTTAGCTCATCTGCAAACAGCAGAAAGTTGGAAGATAGTGCAGCTGCAAGATCATTTATGAAAACAATGAACAAGCGAGGCCCGAGTACCCAGCCCTGAGGTACGCCACACTGAACTTCGATTGGTTCCGACAGGGTATTTCGGACTCTCACATTCAGGTGACGTTGAACGAGAAATTCGCCTATCCATCCTAGAATAGGATTGCCGATACCACAATGCTGCAGCTTGTTCAGTAAAATCCGATGGTCCAGTCGGTCGAATGCCTTAGAGAAGTCCAAGTAGGCTACATCCACTCCGACTTCGGCGTCCACAGACTCTTTCCAGTTTGAAAGAGCAATCAGCAAATTAGTTGTGCAGGACCTGCCTTGGCGAAATCCGTGCTGCTCCGGAACGAGCATGTTGTTTTTCTCCAGGTACTCCATGAGGGCCTCGGCTACAATGGACTCCATGATCTTGGAGATTACCGGAAGAAGGGTAATCGGACGATAATTAGTTAGATCTGCACGGCTACCATTCTTGTGAATTGGAGTGATGATCCCGTGCTTCCACATCGTTGGGACGTGCATCTCGTTAAGGCATCGCTGAAATAGTGTCGCCAAAGGTTCAGCTAAGCTCGTGGCGGAAACTTTCAGCGCTTTCGGCCGAATGCCGTCCGCACCCGGGGAGCTAAATTCGCGCAACGACATCAACCGCTTCAATACAGCTGCAAATGTGAAGGAAATGTGGTTAAGGCCTGATGTCGGAATAAGTTGCCTGGAGATTTTGCAGGATGTTTGCACACACTGGAAAGTGCGGCCGAAGTGTTGTCCTAGGACGTTCGCCGCATCCTGTGCCGTATGTGCTAACCTGAAAGCTGTGCGTAGAGCCGGAATTCCGCGCTTAACGTGGCGAAGCTTATTTATGTGTCTGTATAGTAGCTTTGGGGTAACGCAGAACTTTTACACAAGATCTTGTTGGCTCTTTACCTTATCCTCCCTGACGAGTGTGACACAGTGGTTTCTTTGTGTAATATAGGTGTTCCAAGTATCCTCGCTCGGAGAGGCTATATGGGCGCGCCATGCCAGATCCCTCAATCCCATGCATTTCCGGGTCCTGCTTCTGAGAAACGACTTCGCTTTGTCGGATCGGGGGATTTTGGTTTTAGATGCCAATGCTGCGAGCGTGTTGAATTTGTTGACAAATTTCCCGCATGCCACTTCTGGGGACCACTCAGTTAAGAAGGACCAGCTCGTAGCACTAATGAGCTCTGCCAGGTTATCGTAGTTTGTTACGACGGAAGATTCCACGTTGCTTTCATTAGGATAATCTGCATAACACAAGTATTGGAACAAAAGTGTCGCATGATCGCTGCGGCCCAAGGGAGTGGATGTGGTTACTACGTCAATCATCAGTTCCTCATTGGTGAAAACGAGGTCCAAGATGGCCGGTTTATTTCCTGTCCTGAATCGCGTTGGGGATGTGACATGGTTGAACAGCGGTGATCCGGCAATTAGCTCTTGTAGGTCGGCTTTGAATGGTTCACTCATGGTGGCTGGGGTTTCTAGGCCGTGCAGATTAAAGTCCCCTACCAGCAAAACATGACTATATGACCGTTCCAATAAATTCTTCAAAGCAGAAGACAGGGCCTTGTCCATTTCTAAAGTGGACATTGGTGGACGATATACGATGGCCAATAAGCATTTATCGCCGTGCTTTAGGTGTAGGCAGCACCATAAGGAGTCTACGGTTTGAATCCCAGGGTCGTTCATGAGCTCGATGAGAAGGTCTGAGCGGTAGTAGAGAATTACACCGCCGCCCTTGGTGGGTCGATCGTTACGCAGTAGTGACATGCCAGGTAGTTCGATCTCAGCGTCACTACTCATGTCGTTCTGCCACGTCTCAGTTATCATGATGAGGTCCCAACACATTGAGCTATGACGAGATCGAAGTTCTGCCAATTTGCTTAGAAGCCCTTGGGCGTTTGTATAAAGGCAATTGAGAACTACGGATGTTAGAAGCGTGTTTGAACCTACGTTGGTTTTCCGAGAATTTACGCCGACCCTTTTTGGGTCGGCTGAGGGAAGTTCTTTTGATGTGTCTGTTGCAAACTTCCCGGGGCCGTTACGGTGAAATGCCTACAGCGCCCTGAGTCGATCTGCAGCAGACTGTCTTTTCCTTCTTCATCGAACGGCTGGGGCGTTTCATTGTGTTCCGGTACAGAAATGCAGACAGCGGGGATCGCGACTACTTCTTGCTGGTTTCGTGTTCCCTTATCCATTGGTGGCCTGGTTCCAAGTAATCGTGAGGAACAAACTGGCCAGTGAGCGTAAATTAAACATTTGATGAAATATATATGTAGTGATGTAATTATGTGCAAACAGCGATTATCCTTTCCTTGTTTGTATCAAGAAAATTGTGAAATATGACTCCAGTCAACTTGCCGGAGTGCAGTTAATGGCAATGAATTTATGGAATAGCCAGTTACATAAGCCACGTCATGATTTTGTTAGACGGATTATGTGCCTTTGTATAGGGAGAACGCTTGCCAAGTAAACATCCGCCACGTCATGGAACACTGCCGTAGATCCATTTAAACGCTAACCTACAATGGCAAAGTATGTTATCGACTGATTAGTACTCGATTATTTGCAGTCGAATAACTCGCAAGTTCCTCTGTTGGCTGAAGAAATAGCTTAGCCAGGGCCAGCCATGGTTGTCAACATCAGTTGAGGCTGGAACAATCAAGAAGAGTCTAATTAATAAGTGCGCAGGTAAATAAAATTTGCAAAGCATTTGGGGTCTGACATTTTCCGATTTTGTATACTTTTCTGGAGTGCGAAGACGTCGTGTCCAGCTATGCACACTGGACATCGGTCGTGCTGATGCGTGCAGTTAAATGGTTCAGTTGTAAAGTCGCATTTCAGGAAAATCTTTGTTAGTTATTTCGTATCGTCTCAAGCGAAATGTCTTTACCTCAGTCCAAACCCAAATCATTAAGTAGTCTCCGAGTTCTGAAAATTGAAAGGGAGAAACTAGCCGAGAAAAGACCGAAAAGTACAGTCGTAAAAGGGGTGGAAGTTGTGCAAGTACTATGTTATCACAGTTAGACTTCGGACAAAGCATTGTACGAAATGCAGCAGCTGATATGCTAAGTGTCCATTGATCATATAACAAAATGCTCGGGCCTTATGGGAAGATTACTGCCATATACATAGAAAGAAACAGCCTAATTACTGCAAACAAATAAAGCGGAGAATGTAGTGATTATAATTAGCGTTGGATTACAGAATTAAAGGAATATAGAAATATAACAACGTTATGCATATTATAATTAGGTAAACCAAAACGAACAAGATAGATGCCAAGCCAACTATGTAAAATAACCCAAAAACATTTATACGAGCAATACAAAATTATAGATAATGCATGAAAAAATAAAAAATCAAAACAACATTTGATGTAAACAGAAATAAATAAACGTAAAAGTGAAACAACGTTCACTAGGAAATTCCAGAGAGTCTGCAAGGGTTGAGCAGAAATAGTCTAGATATAAAGAAAAAATTAATGGCAAAATTGGTTGTTAAGATTCCAGTTAAGCTGTTCGCTGAGCTTGGAAAATTGCCTCAAAAATGTCGTCACCAATAGAGATGAAACCATCAGGGCGCAGTTGAGTGGCTTGCAGTAGCCCAGGATAGTGTATAGGAGCCTTAACGAGAGTGCGCTGAGCATGGGGTGCGTGCGATTTTATACCGCCGTGGTTGCCCATGGACGCGAGCAATCATATTGTTTGGGATTTAAATCCGCGTACAGCCTGGTTGAGAAACAGATCACTTTGGACCATGACTGCTTGTGTTTCTTTGCCTTTGTCAGCTTACGCTTGTGAGCGAGTCTGGCGAGAGTTCTGGATGGCTAGTCACGCATTCCACCTGATTCAATCGATTAAGTCGGTGGTCGTTCACCCATAGTGTTGCGTATATTGAGTCCCGTTTGATGTGTCTATTGATTGAATTCGCTGTAGCGTACCAGGCTTCCAAAAACTCCCTCGCGTATTTTGTACTTCCATGTGCTAGGATCTTTACATAATTCAGATCGAAATAGTGACCACATTGATCTCCATGAGCAGAAACCAATGAGTGTGGCTCATGTCTTCTGACAGCAGCCTTGTGTTCGGTGTTTCGTGTGCAAAGCTTTTTTCCAGTTTGTCCGACGTATATGTTATCGCGGTGGTTGCATTTTAGCTGATAGGTGACATTGCATTGGTCAGCTTGATTTACTTTTTCTTTGGGTCTTGAGCTCCATTTCCTTAGGGTGGCATTTGGTTTGGGAGCCGCTGAGGTTCATGTGACTGCAGCAATCTTCCTGTTGGTACGCACAGGTTCTTGATGTAATGGGGCAATATTCGTTTGCTCGCTTGCTTCGGTGACTGCTGTTGCTCCAGTTGCTGAGACGTTCGTTTCTTTAGGTTTCTTCCGATGTAATTGCTTGAATAACCGTTGCATCGAAACACACGATATAGGTACTTTTCTTCTTGCTTCCGTGATTCGGCTGTGCTACACCGCGTCTCCGCTCTTTTGAATAGGGTTATGAAGGCAGCTCATTTTGTGATTCATGGGGTGGTTACTGTGGTACTTAAATATCTGGTCCGGATGCGTTTTCTTCCGATATAAGCACGTTTACAGATATCCGTCGGTATTTTTAGTCACCAGTACATCCAAAAATGGTAACTTGTTATCCACTTGTATTTCAATCTTAAATTCGATATCCTCGAATGTGCTGTTGAGCAACTCGCATGTGGCCTGTACTCTGTTTCGTTTTGCGATAAAAAATGTGTCGTCCACGTGACGCATCCAGTTTTGAGCAGATAGATGGCAGTGCGCTGCGCTCCAATTTCTGCATTACGGCTTCTACAATAAGCCCTGAAATTATGGATCTAAAGCGTGTGCCTCTCATTTGCTGATACTTTTGTCCATCAAAGCGGAAAAAGTGACCACGCAGAGGTTCGAGAGTTTCCAAACAAATTCAGATATTATGGTTGTCTTTAGGCTTAGTTGATTCTCAAGTAGTGCCATCATGGTTTATTTTGCCAATCCGTGACTGATTGAAGTAAAGAGTGCGGTGACATCGAAAGAAAGCATTAATTCGTCATCCTCTATTCTGACACTCCGCACTTTGTTGAGGAATTGTTCATCATTGTTTATACAATTTCGAAAACAGCAATCAAATGATACCAACGAATAAGAAAATATAAAGATATCTTAAACTGCAGAGCACCGGAAAGCAACACGAATTTTCCTAGTAAATATCAGAAATGTGTAAATGTGGTCATCAATATAACAAAATAAGGTAGGTACAGGAATAGTTGCATATATTCACAACATTCAATGAGTTGAAACGCATGTAGCACAGCCGAATCACGGAAGCAAGAAGAAAAGTACCTATATCGTGTGTTTCGATGCAACGGTTATTCAAGCAATTACATCGGAAGAAACCTAAAGAAACGAACGTCTCAGCAACTGCAGCAACAGCAGTCACCGAAGCAAGCGAGCAAACGAATATTGCCCCATTACATCAAGAACCTGTGCGAACCAACAGGAAAATTGCTGCAGTCACATGAACCTCCCATGCTCAGCGCACTCTCGTTGAGGCTCCTATACGCTATCCTGGGCTACTGCACGCTACTCAACTACACATGATGTCACCTCGTTTGTTGACAAAACTTCGGCAAGCAAATTGGCAATCTCATCGTACAGCTGCTCCGCTGTCTGCGTTCCTTATTAGTATAGCGTATATCATCACTTTAATTTCTTTTTTCATCCACTCTACATATCGCCCATCCAACTCTTGTTAATCCTGTATACTTCCAAATGCATCCTCTAAGTTGACGCCATTTGCAAATACTATCATTTTTGCGGCACATTTCTTCACCGCATTTGTCTCTAATCCTAGCTTGATCTCATAACATTGACATCTTTACCAATACCAGCATCTTCATATTTGATGTGGCGGGCTTAAACTGGGGAAGGTACTGGCAAACCGAGCGATCCTGGTAGCCAGTGAGAGACAGAATTACTGGATTTGTTTGCTCGACACTGATTGGGTAATATTTATATGAGTTGCTCCTTGTTTGTTTAAGTTTATCAAAGAAGGTGTCTCCGTCACAGACCGATTGTTATGTTCAGACGGGAAAGTGATACTATTAGCAAGAAATTTGGCTTGCCAATCCTGCTTTAATTTCTGCTGAGTTGACTTTAACGGGGAAAAGCTTTGCCATGAAGGACAAAATTCCGCACCATAGTGTCCGAGAACACGGAGGTGAACCCATTGGCGGCGCTCAGAGGCTTTTGGGACCACGGGAATCTATTAAGACGCCTGTGTTATGTACTATAGATGAACGAAATTAGTGAACAACTAAAGCATAAGGATGGGCAAGTAAATCCATTTCTACAACTTAGTACACTTGGATGAGCAACCAACGGGGCATTACTTAGCCAAGTTTTGACAAGCAGTCAGGATGGCGCGCATCAGGAGATAGAACACTAAACTACTACAAAAGCAAAGATCAAAATGAGTTGGAAAATTTTGTTGTAAAATTCAGCAACATTGAACGCTAATTTCACGAGACATATCAGCGTGAAGCTAGCCATCATCCACTGCACAGTTTGTAAACGGCATGACGGTGAAGGATGAGCGGGCTATCTAATAGTCAACGGTCAATCATGCAAGTCCGCTGCTATCACCCGTGACGAAGTGGCACTATCTACTAGCAGCCTAAAGTCATGGGGATGGAACCCGGCTGGGTTCGCTGGGAGGCGCACCACTGTCGAGACCCAGAAGGTCGAAACCCCGGCGTCTGCTGCTTTTCCAGACTAGCCTAAGTCTGCTGATTGGGCGTGAAAAGGATGAATTAGCTGAATTATATCAGTGTTAGCTAGTTTTTTGCAACAGATGCCCAAATGAATCCATCGACGCATACATCACTGAGTTGCACACTAAATCCGGTCTTGCATGCACTGTGAATGCGTGCCCAACGGTCACACTGTGATATTATCGAAGAAACTATAGTAACAACACAATAGCTTTAAACCTAGAGATAAGAATGACAAGGAAGTAATAACACTTACTGCAAGCACACAAAAGTCATATACAGTTAAGTTGAATGATGCTGATTTCTAACGCACAGTAAGAGAAGAAGATAAGCATACGGTTAATGTACAACCACCACTTTCGTCTTAGTTCAAAGAAATTGTTGGGTTTGGTCCTGCGGCGCTACTTGTTCCTAAACCTCACAGAAAACCGAGGTTGCTTTATCCGTTGCAGTTCGCTCAGAAATAGACTAAAACCTAGGATTGTCAGACTCATCAAAAACCTCAATAATATCGGTAGAGTTTCATGCAATATGATGCCAATAATTATCTTCTACAGGACCATCCGGTGCCTTAAGTTTTCTACACAAACGTGCAACACGTTGGTTTGGGATCACTTCACGTGATGGTTGGAGATCAATAGCACGATGGTAGAAAACGTCAGTAGATTTTAGGCATAAAATATTTATCTGAGAACGCGCCACTTGAACAATGTTATAGGGCTCTCTCCGGCATGCGAATGTGTCGAATCCAGTACTGCATTAGGAAGGTGTCAACACTTGTGTAAAGTGTTAGTTAGCGTTTAGACGTAGTTTCCTCACCCATAATGACAGGGTTTCACTATCCTCTACCATATCTTACCTAAACATCTCGTTGCTTATCAGTCACGCTGCTTACTTTCGGATCGTATATTAGCAAAGCTTGTAAAAGCCCTTGTCTTGTCCGTCTCCCAGGTGAAACTGAGCCACTGTATACAGACCCAGGCATTTTGCATCCCACATTATCATTTTTGGCCTCACACCTCTTAGCGTTTATCTGAGTTATATACATATGCCAATCACCAGCGGAAAATTTGTTGGACATGCAGCAGGGAAATCCAACTCTATTTTCTCTTCTAGAATATATATATTGCAACTTAATAAATGCAACCAATTCAAGGGCAAACTTATTAATTAATGGAGAATATTTTATTACACTACAATAAAATGAACGACATCTAATTTTCGCCGTTTCTGGGGCTTTTTACTTACCTGTGTAACCCCATGTCCATGAGCCATTCTACAGACGCTTGTAGCCAGCCAGTTACGAAATGAGCAGTATCTCGTCAATGAATGAATACTACCTGTTGAGTGGGGTCTAGCTAGCAAAGTATATTACCCAACTACATTACCCAATTACATTAAAACTGTACTGAACGCATTCCTGTTCGAATCCTCAAGGGCTATAACGCTCTCTAGTTTGACCTATATTATCAGAACTCCAAACTTGCCAGGACAATTGGGAAATCACGAGTTCACTAACCGTTTAAGGGGATATGTCTAATGCAAAACCTTGATTTTATTAATATTGCGATAGATCGCTGTGCATGCCATGTAATCGTCTCCCTACAAGTGCGTGGTATGATGGTTAGGATTTTGTGACCGGCAAATTGCAATAAAAATGTTGGATTTAAATTACACCTGTGCATAATAAATTGGACTTATTTCCAGCGAAACTGACTCACCTCTGAGATAAATATCTAAATTTTAGTTAGAAAATCTACCTTCAGCACACATTACTCTGTGTTTTAAAGAGCATATGTGTTATTTGAGTTCATGTGTTAAAATCAATGCAGTAGTTTTGGCTAGGATAAATATATATAAGGTAGCGCGCTGAGCCCTATAATTCCTTTTATCCTAGTCCCTACATTAGGAAGAATAGGAAGTTATCCGCGAAAGGTATACACGCAGCCTTTTATCATTTCGAACCATGTTAAGTTTGGACCTGATTCGGGCCGCTAACGGACTCACAGCGGACTATCAATGGATACAAGACAGACTTTCCGGGAACTGTCCCGCAAGTAAAGATTCAGGAAAAGAACAGAACATATGCTACCAGGCAAATATGCCTCTAATTATTTCAGTATTTTCTTAATGCTGAAAGGTTAATATGCAAGTATTTACATGAAACCAGCTTACTGATCAATTATCTAAGCCATTTATCTGGTTTGTCTTCTCACTGATGCCTAATCTAGATTCATGTCAAATGCCGTAGCTATATTCCCTAAAACCGGGTAAACCTGGGTAAACCATATATGCCCACTTGCACTTTCCGCATTTGCACTTCCGCAATATAAATTCTAGAAAAATTAACTGTCTTTTTTGAGAACTAGGGAGGAAATTCAGCGTGCTCCCTCCCCATCAAGCCTTCAGCTTTTTACTGAACGTTCTCAGAATGATCTAAACTTAAATTTGAATATTAATCCTACCTACTAACAAATTCAATAACTGGTCAAAATGAGCACAAACATTCGTCTTTAAATTATAGTGACATATAGCCAGATATCCACTCCAAAATTTGCAACCAGTTAGCATTTCGATCTACCCAGACTGTGCACTAAATCGCTTCTTTTTAATGCTTGCTCACTTCCAAATAACATGTCCACTCTTCGCTCCTTGGTTTCTCCCTTTAAACCTGACTTTATCTTAGTGACAGAGACATGGTTTACAAGCAAAACGCCATAGTCCTGCTTTCAACGTGAGCAGTATCATAGTGTTCTTGTTTGTCAAAACTCGACACCTGATAATAATGAAAATTTCACGCATGGCTATTATGCGCTTCCTTTCAAAGTAGCAATAATGACCGCATAATTGTACATGTTGTTCTAGGTAGAAGGTCGATGAGTTTGTGTTGCATTTACTCTCCTCCGAATTCTATTACAGATGACTTAGAAATCCTAGAACACTTGATTTGCTACTTCGCTGAATTAGACGTAAACGGCAAAGTAGTAGAAGGTTGCAATATGTCTGCTTTTGACTGGAGATCTTGCGCAATTTCTACTAAATATTCAACGCTGTTGTCTTCTCTGCATATATTTGTATGGACACCACGTCTATTCACCCACCAGCGAAAACCACATCCTAGAATTACTCCTTTAAATAAGCTAATTCAATGACTCTGCTGTTGTTCTATAAAAATTCCCTGGCAGAGATCACTAGACAGTTCAACTCTCCATCGAGAGGCAATTTTCTGCTCCCACCCGGAATAAACCTGCTGTCCTCTATAGACCATAGAACTCCATCCAAATGGAATCGTTTTCCGCCCTCCTGAGATATTTGCAATGGGAAACGTTCTTCCTACGAATCATCCGCAAGTGATTGCCGCTGCGTTCTACAAGAATATAGTTATTTGTTCAACTACCCTTATAACAATGAAGTATCGACGTCTTCCCAAAAGAAATTCAGTCACTATCCCCGAAACGTTTTCATGCACACTCGCACAGCTACGAAATTATTATTTCTAAACAAATGACTTATTCCTGGCATTACAGCACTAAACAGTCCTCGCTGCATTTGAAATACTTCCGCTTATCAAGGCAATGAATGTTGAAAGACAAGCGCTCTAGATCCATAAGAAAAACGTTGAACTCACCAAGCTGACGGAAAGTAGAAACAAGAGTAAGGAAACCCAAGCCATTTTGATTAATGGCAACCAAATAACGAACAATCCAACAATAACAAACAGCGGTGTTAATAATCAATTTTGTTCAACCTTTAACACCACTGCTGAGGTTACCGCTCAAATCCCCCCACTGCTTACAAATGACAAAATCTGCACGGTTGCCTTAGAACTCCGTGATATAAATTGACTTATTTCCTCTACTATATTTTTCTGGTATGCTGCGCCTGACAATTTACCACCAACTGTGATAAAAACAGTGGGTCAGCCATCCCTGTAAAACTTCTGAATCACTCTTCTCTATTTATGAAAACCGGTACTGTGCCATAACAGTGGAAGAAGGCTGTAGTCATTCCTCGCTACCAGTCAGACTCTGCGCATGAAATGAGCAACTATCGTTCAATAAGTCGTACTTTTATACTTCCTAAGATGTTGGAGTGTCACATAAAGTCCAGAACTGTGGACTTCATGAGGACGCGAACCCTTAGCAATCCCTCACAACACGGTTTCCTAAGTGCGCGATCCAGCATCACATGTCAGATCGACTTTCTAAATCTCTTGACTAGTGCGGTGGATTGCGATTCATCAGCAATGGTCACCTACCTGGATATGCACAACACATTTGATCGTGTCCCGCATAACTATCTCTTATCCAAACTAACTGTAAATAGCATAGACAACCCTCTGTCTTTAAGGTTTTATTCGTACCTCACAAATAGAATCCAGGTTGTTAGGATTCAACACGAAATAAGCACGCCAGAGCCCGTCCCCAGTGGCGTGATACAAGTTAGTGTTCTGGGACCCTTTTTATTCCTACTATATGTAAACGTTATGTTGACATCTTTTCTCCCGGCAACACTTTCCTATTTGCTGATGACATAAAAGTTGTTTGTACTTTTAATCCAACTGCGGTCAGTATTAGGTTAGAGAAATCCAGTGTGACTTAATTGCGCTCGACTCATGAAGCTCCAAATGGATGATGAATTATTCTGTTGTTAAATGCCACGTAGTATCCCACAGCTGTAACATCATAACAGGTTCGTTTACTATAGTTGGTAAACCATTGTCCCACTGTCACACTATCCGTGACCTAGGGATCCACTACTCATACACCCTCAACTTTATCCAACACGCCACTCATACTGCAGCTCAAGCCCATCACAGCATTGGGTTTCTGTTCAAAACCTTTAGCCTAAAAGGACCAATTAAATATATCTATAAAATAACAACAAGTCCATTGCTTGTTTATGGCTCCATTATCTGCTGTAATTCTTGAGTTTGTGATCGTATGGCATTAATAGTTGTACAACGATCATTTACTAAGGGTCTATTAGGTTATTCCACACCCTTTGTTGTATGGCCCGTTGCATTGCCTTAAAAGTTGATCCCCTGTAGCTGCCAAGAATGAGAACAAATATTTTTCTTCTTTATTACGTTTATCTTTAATATACCCTCCTCACATCTACCGGTACAATAAGCAGAATTATCAACATATCTTACTCGGAATAATAACAAAAACAAACTATTAGTTAAGAGATAATGAACAAACCTGTCTGACAAAATTTTCCTTAACGGCCACCCCATAATATGGAACAGACTTCCATCTGAGATGCGTGAAATCCCGTCAGGGATAAAGTTCCAACATGTTGTACATCCGTTCTTAAACTTAGAAATAGTGGTTGGTTTACTGCGACCTATCGTACAAAATGAATCCTCTTATGAAATTGGTACAAGACGGGTATAGCCTCAATACCTGAGTACCTTTACTTTCTGTTGTTGCCAGATCTTCCTCCCCTCCCAATACCTATCAATAGATAAGAGCTGTTTTCTAAGGAAACTGTATCCTGATTACCAGGAAGTTTACGCTTGTCAAAGCGGAAATATAACCTAGAGCTCCTCCATAGGAAACTGCTTCATATTCGTACTGCATTACTGAGCGTTTGCTACTTTCTCTTGGAGCCCACCCCTTAGGCACTTGTTACAGTTCTCCGTGCTCCGCGAAAACTATATACATATTATCTTCGCTTTTGAATGGATTCATCTGAGAACCCCATCTAAAACCTTCAAGGATCTTCCATGTTTACGATGACTCGGACTACATAACTCCTACGAAATCAACTTCCAACCGAATGCATCTAAACTGTTGAAACGACAGTAAGCTTGCTCTACACTACATACAGTTTTCTCTCCCTCCTTGGAAAAAATTTTCTGTGCACTTACGGCATTTCTCGGAGTCATAAAAATGGATTTCACATTACCAATCTCCCAAATTTGATGTCAAACAACTGTCGGAGCCATCTGAATTATTTCGTCTGGAAATCCACAACATCAGCTCAAAGTCTATCTTTACGTCATGCATAAACCAGTCTCTGTATTCATGCAGATTCTGCGAAGGTTCATTCGGCCACACTTTTGGCACCAAACCCCAGTGAGCAACATTCTTATTTTCAGTTAGATATTGTTTGAATGCCTTGATTCGTGAATGATATAAATATCAGGCGACTGTAAAGTTTATATAAAGTGGTCGAGCAGGTGCTGTAAATATTGTGGTAAAGAAACACTTGGAATTCGTCATTTCTGTAAAACATTCAACGGAATAAAAAAAAAAGTCAACGACAAGATCGGCCGCAACTTTAATTCTGAGCATGGTATTGTTGTTTCCCTTTATTAGTTTCCCAAACATTTACGTACCAGTAAGCAAAGAAATCAAGGATGTACAGTTATGCCAAAACCAGTGACCTGCATCTGTAGCGAAGTTCTGTCAGGCTTACAGAGTTAAGCTTTTGACGTTTTCAGAATAGAGAGGATACAGTGCACATTGAAACGTGTGAAGCAAAAAGACATTACGCTAAACTAGGGTAAGCGTAAACCATCGAATTCGCCAAAAGAATCGAGTGGACAATGACGATTTGTTTGATAAATTGTCAAATTTGATGCGGAATTTGAAAGAAAAATGCTGTCTCGCATAGACGGATTGATGAAAAAATGCATGTCAGCTATTTTATGGTTTCACGAACAAATTATATAATTTCCACCAAAAATATGCTTGCTAATAACTATGGTTGTTAGCTTAGTGAATTCGGCGAATTTGTAGAAAAAAGGAATCCCTCGCCAGAAGTATAAAATTGCTGCTTTTTAATAGCTTTAGGCGACGACAAAATTGACGGCAATTCTGAGCTTTCAAGCCACATTCAGCAATATGACCTTGGGAATTTAGCTGCGCACATTTCTTAACTGAAACGATAGGCATTGCTAGTCGTCAGAGCTCATCCTCAAAACTCAAGCTTAAAACGACCCACCTTCCAACATCATTGGAGCAGACAAAGCTCATGGACTGGTAGTTCCCAATATAGAGAGCGAACTTGACGATGGATAAGGTTAGAAATGCAACAGCATCAGGTAATACACTAAATGTGTACTCATGAGCATTACATCATTAAAATGCCTGAATTTACGGCTGCAATCTAAATTTAGACCCTTGCTTGGTGTTGGATGAAACATAAGCTTTAGGGGGGTTCTTTATTGTGAGTTTATAGATTTATAAAAACCAGTTGGGCGGCAATTTTATGACCGTCACGGGCGGCTAAATTAATAGATGTACCACCGACTGAACGCACTCAGATCGCACGAGTCACAGAAAAATGCTCCTACTGACTAACCACCAACTCTGCTGATCTTCAGGAAGACCTTCTGTCGCTTTAGCACGCTTAACTTACATCAGCATAATATTCCCTAACAAAGTGTCGCCCGCTGTCCCAAAGCAGTGCCCGCTCACATGGTAACAAAATTGTCGTTGTCAAAATTATGTATTAGCACAGTCAATGGAGCGCCCCTCAAACATCTATCTTGCATCCATAAAAGCCAAAAGGTTCCGAAAACCTTCACGGGGATCTTGAGTATGTACTCTGCAAGACAAAGTGGAGAATGTGTATCAAGGCGCAAATTGAGCCAGAGGCACAAGCCTGTGTAACGTCGCAGCACTGCCAACACATGATTGATGGTGTTAGCAGGATTGATGCTCGCAAAATGCATTCTACAGATTTGTAACTTACTCCCATTTGGGTGACAAAAATGTATGCAATCGAAACTGGTGTTTTCCAAGTTATGCATCACATAGCTCTTGGTTCGATATGTGATGATGTTCAGGCTAAAATCTTTCGCAGAATGTTCCTGGATATTTTTCCCTTTTTGAGTTGGGAAACAACCCAAGGATATCTGGATGATAATTGGCAATCAGGACTACATTGCTGCTACTGATGATAGGCCATGTGTTGTCATGAGTCGCGAGTTCATGTTACGGAATTGGTATCACGAAGAGGACTACAATGCGCAGAAGATGAAGTGGAATTTTTTGTCCGTTAGGCTAAGCATTACTGCGGAAATGTCCACGTGACATAGCGGCGTGTGTTATATATCGGGACGTGAAAACAAGCACTGTGCGATACGCTAATGCAACGCATCAGATGTATGCAACTGATCCATCTCAGGATGCGAGGTATATGTTTGTCGCGTCTCGAGAATTATTTCAGAAGCCTATGGGGTCGATTGCGTTTGCTACAGCGCCTAAATTGTGCCCATGTATGTGGTGCATTATGAGTCATTTGTTAATTGCTAGAGGTTCAGCATTCATAGAACATGAAGCACTCAAACAACAAAAGTGGTCGTCATTGCGATCGCTTACATATTAAACATTAATATATCACATCCCTCCCGCGCAGGCAAGTGATAGAAATTGTAGTGCCTCACATTAACCTTGCTTTTGATGTTATGAGTGACTGTGTTCGGATTACGTTGCACAGATCTTTGGCTGCATATATGCGTAAAAGCAAGAATGTCGCATTCTAAGCACTACATTAGGCTTCTCAGTCGAGTGCAGCCCAAAAAGCTGCTATCTTAAGCATGTGGCCACCTGTTAACCTAGAGTTCATTGACAAGATGCGCAGGCCCATCTTGTCGCTTTTACTCACATGCACGCCATATAATTTCTGCTTCACAGGTACGGATAAATCGCATTTATACACTAGTGACTGCTGGTTATAGAAACACACCGAACCTGCCGAAGCACTGGTAGGTCCTACCAACAGAGTCATCCCAAATCCGCCGTTCTCTGATCTTTTTATTTTTAAGTATGCTGGAGATTTCATGCATAATTATGTTCACGAATTTTCCTGCTTTCCTTCAAATAGGTAATATGGCGAGGGATTCGTACAGTTAAAATAATGTTATACCAATTTCCATGCAATTGCTGTGCTATAGCGCTAGTTAAGACTCTATCTTTTGTTACCTTCATTAGTTAATTTTGCACCCTTACATCAATCCTGCGGGACATTTGAAGCGTTATCTATGTTGGCCCGTTATTTAGCATTGCAATACCATCTGTCATTTTGGACCACGTTTTCGCAAGTTGTTAAATAGGGATTTATGTTTCATGGACTTTGCAGAATTATGGCATTTGCAGGTACAACTACGGTAGGAAGGGAACATGAAGTCGGTGCATGCATTCATCATAACAGGAAGTAACACTTGCTGTAACAATGCAGTGCCTAGTCTCCTTGTAACAAATTGCTGCTTGCGTATTTCGGCACTGGCCTTCCCAGCAGACTATCCATCTACAACCTAAGACGGCCACCTTCCCACCTGTATTTCGGTTGCGCAGATTCTTCTGTCACTTTAACCGCTAAGTTCTTATAAACTCTGGCGCCACCATCCTCGTTTATTCGCAGCTATGCACCTGGAATCCGGAAAAAGTCCCGAACGTTGCTAGATAGTACCCAACCTTGGGATGCACCATAGCCAAATTAACCATGAGATCGCTGATGGGGTGTCGCATTATGGTGTTAGCATTCCCTTTCATCGTTGCCGTTCGTAAGGCATGCCTAATAGACCACTTTCTCCTACTGAACACTCCACCAGCGGCACCTTGTGTTTGGACAAACTGGTGTCCCTAAGCTGCGTGGAAGTAGCTTCAGTGTAGGCACAAGTTTAAGAATGTATAATGGACAGCCCACCTATCTATAACGAATATCACTAACTCCTACATCTATGCCAGGGTTACTATTCCTACCGTCGTCTTCTGATTTGGATTAGCTCAATTCCAAGGAAGTTGCGCGCGCACGTGCGGCGTAAAGATACCGGATGCCATCCAAATTTGTTATAGGCGATGTTTAATTTGTTTATCGATGAAAATCCAAGCCTTATGGATCAATTCAGTTGCACAATGAATGCAATCAATCGGGTAATAGAGAGGATCGGAACGTTTATTTGGCTCAGCACTTTTCATCCTTATTTCTGTTTGTTGGTACTGGCTAGTTGCAGCCGCATGATTTCGCAAAGCTGATGGACAACTTTTTACCGTCCTCCTCACTGGCTGATTGCCGCTTAACATCCGATATTGAAATAATCACCGATTCCTTCGGAAACTTTACCGAACGGCAAAGATGCAGAATAAAGTGACGACAGGTCTCACTCTTTACAATTGTCACACTTGCAAGTGGTTACATATAGTGGTAGTGCACGAAACATCTTCCCTCGCTCAGTAATTCCGAACATTCCGTCTTTCAGTATATCAAGTACGCAACCGTCTCGGTAATAAATTGCTGATCAAATTAATTGGCCTATTGGCAAGAGAGAAATTAATAGTTATTGCATTCTTGTTACACAACTGGATTTTGCTGCTTCCGTTATAGTTCATTCTCTACATGCACTGAATGAGAAGTAGCCAATGAACATGTGTAACCAGTTACCAGATTGGGTTAATGAAACGTTTTGATGTATTTAACTTTGCATTCACATTGCTTCCAACACCTGCTAAATTTAAAGCAAGCGAATATTTACTTCTTGTCAGGTTAGGATTAAAAGAGCAATTTAATCTTTCCAGTTCATATTATTCTTGGTTAAAACCAGGGTGAAATTATTCTAAAAAAGCTAGTTATAATTGGAAGAAATAGCCAAGATTGCTAGTCGATTAGCATATCCATGCAAATAACCCTGGTGCTTTAGCATGGACTGATCACCAGGCCTAGTTTAACCACTGTGTTGCACTTGTACTTGAAGTCGACCAGTTTTTGGCTTTGCATGTTTGAATGACATTTCTAACAAATGACCTGCTGAACAACTTGCGTCCAGGTTTATCCTTAAGTGTAGCACGGCAAGCAGAATTTCTTCAATGCCACTAAACGGGCACAAAATACAGTAGATGTAACCACCACCCTACTACTAATATAAGCCCTACAACATTTCCACCATACTACCTGCTAATCCACAAAGGTTTTGTTTTGTCTAACGATAGGATCTGATAACATGCATGGTGTAACAATTGCGGTAAGGTAACTATTATATACCAGCGACTGTGCTTTCCAATCTTTTTAACATAACAGTTCTTGTTATAGATTTAGGTTTTCGGATAGTACAAGAAATTATTTAAACCTAAAGAAATATTAAGTAGTTTACATTTCGCAACTTCTTGTGGGCATTAAGTCAGTTTGTGAGACTGATGGTAGATAAGAGACAGATCCTTATGACACTTTGCTCCTCGCTTCATCGAGACCAAATTAAATGTCTGTGTTCAATGATTTGTTTATAAATCAAGTAACCATACTTTTTACTAGGTCTTTGTTCACAAACATCAAACGCCACCATCCCACTTTTCTGGAACGGTGGTATATGAAATCTCCGATTCTCAATCCTTAATAAATATCGTTAATAGTATTTATAACTTGCATGGGGATTTATTAGGATTTTGTGTAGATGTATCGCAGTTAGACAAAGGCAGATGGCCACCGCACATCCACGAAAGCGCTTGACAGCCGTTTCGTCCTACTGGGACGCGTCAGTAGCGAGCACCCGCCGAATCCTGCCGGATTTGAACCCACGACCTTAATCTTGCGCGCCAGCGAGTTATGTCACTGACACACGGGGGATGGCAGCAGCCCACCATGACTGATATCCGACACCAATATAGCGCAGTCCATCCTCCACTTTCCTGCATGTTATGAATGTGCAGTTGACAGGGTTGACCTCCATAGCAACGACTTCCTTTACAAGTCTCCACCGATCGAGATAGCATGCAAGATGCTAAGGCGACTACTGATTTTTTGTAAGCAGTAGGGGGCTTTATTATGTTTTGGTGTTGCTTCGTGGTAGTTAGACACAGGCACAGAGCCACACACATATTCAAAAATGCAAGACAGGGGAGGATGAGCCGCGCTAGATCGCAGATAGATATCGGTCATGGCGGTTCACTGCCGTCGCCCATGGCTCAGAGTCATAACTCGCTGACGAGCAAGGGTAACGTTGTGGGTCCGCATCCGGTAGGATTCGGCGGGTGCGCGCTACTGACGAGTTCCAGTAGGACAAAACTGCCGTCTAGTGCTTTTCTGGATGTGTGGTGGCTGTCTACCTATGTATAACTGCGACGAATCTACAAAACGGTCTAAACAATAATCGAGAAAGGTAACTATTCTACGTTTTCTAGCAAATAAACACCTTATATCCATGGGAATACATGCTCGCATTACGAAATTTGTGATGACAAGGAACACACATCATTGGCTTTAAGCGCGGAAATCCCCATTTTCTTAGCTGGTAATGCTCACTTGGAAAGTGTTGCTTTTGAAACGAAACCCGGAAAGGCGTTTATTCGCGGCAAATGGCAATACATTGATGCAATCAACTGGAGAAGAACAGCTGACCTTCCGATAACTTTTGCAATTAGTTGATCAGTGGAATTATAGTTTTTGAACTATTGCGTTTTGCGCTTTCAGCATCTACTTTAATTTCATATAGTAACAGTAGTGTTGGGGACGGAATTTTTAAAATCTGGATGGCAAATTTATTATCCATAATGACTTTTACTTTGAAGAGAGTGATGGTCTAATATCAGATGGAAAGTTTGATCATGATGTTACCAGAACACCTCTTACCTTCTACTTTACTGCTCTGCCAAATGTGCAGCGAGATATACTTTTTCTTTTTAATACGTAGTTTGCTTTAACTGGACACAAAATATGTCATTTAAATTATTTCAACATAGCAGTAGAATTTAATAGGTAAAAGCTTCGGAACTGCACAGCAACGTCACTTTAAGTTCGACGGTGTAGAATGTGCCCCATCAAATGAGTGATTAAGCATAGCGATGACCAATATTTCGATAGTTATTTGGTCAATCTTATGGTCGAAACCAGGAAGCCAACAATATTCCTGTAAAGCAAAGTGGGGATTTGGGTGTAGGTTGCGGTGCAATTCATCGCTGTCCATCTTTAGTCAACAAGATCTGCCAAGATCACAACATCTCCAGGTAGCTTTTTTGAAGTTCTGGGCCTCGTCTATGATGTGCCTTCATCGAAACCCTGCCGGGTCCCGATCAGATAACTTCCGGATGGCAGCAGTTTGTGCCACTAAGCAATGGGTGACTGTCGCGTGTTGCATGACTGACGGCTGAATAGGACATAGCGCTGCTCAACCTCCACCGCCACCGCAGCCACGAACTGTGCAGATGAGGATGTTTAATAAAAGGATGTTCGAATTTCCGCC
The DNA here is from genome assembly GCA_944474145.2 of Dicrocoelium dendriticum. Taxonomy (NCBI): domain Eukaryota; kingdom Metazoa; phylum Platyhelminthes; class Trematoda; order Plagiorchiida; family Dicrocoeliidae; genus Dicrocoelium; species Dicrocoelium dendriticum. The sequence goes on from CALYDF020000004.1 coordinate 1,627,696, forward strand.
CAGCACCTGAAACCTATACGGAAGGACGTTCTAATTATGTCGATATGCAGCAATTTGCAGGTCCTGGAGCCAAACATGCTTCCCTGCTCAGTTCGCAACTGAGGTAAAATGGAGGATGAACCGGATATTTCGCAGGTAGCTGTCAGTCATGCAGTTCTGCAGCCGTCACCCATGCCTTGGTAGCACAAGCTGTTTGATGCCGGAAGTTATGGGGTCCGTGGAAAGCCCACCAATGAGGAGAGCCAGAAGGTCGAAACAGCGCTGTCTGATGCTTTTCCGGAAGTGTCGGCGCCTGCTCATTGAGGGATGGTTGCGAGGAATTACCTCCGGAATTGAATCCAATGTCTCACCAATCGTTAAGGAGTAAAATGCTGTCCGAATAGCGTCCAATTGTTGTTGCGTACGCAGTCGCTATGTGGAAAATCCTAGCGTCCGTGGCCAACGGATCTCCTCTGGACATTTCGTAACTGGTATGGCAGGTAATGATCTACCACCTGTTATCCTATTCAATTCTCAGTCATGTAGATCCACGGCGCTAACCCACGGCTTACTAGCAAAAACCAATGGCATCCGGAAGTCATAGTGCCGGAACCCAGCAGGGTTTCCTGGAAAGCCCACTGTTGACGAAACTCAAAATTTCGTAAAAGGTATCTGGCGCATTTTCGGAAGCTTGCGGCTGAAATGGGCTGCAAGAAATTAAACATGTGATTTTCGAGTATCTCGTCAGTTTTGTTGTTAAGCCCTTAAGTCCATGTGGTCTAATCCATGCTAAAACCTGCTCAGTCTAATTTACGTAAAACTTATCTTGCTTGCAGTGGATGGTGCTACTGCTACAAACAAAATAGATGTTGCTATAACAACAGGTTGACAGTGTATATTTGCTTAAGTATATCTGGTCATGCAAATTGCGCGCAACATGTTTTATTTCACAGTTCCCGTGCGATAAATTAAGCCATGGTTTCTTATTCAAGTTAGTGAACGAAGCTATCATATTATCTATCATGATAAGCTGTCAACTGAAGCACCCCCTGTTTGCTTATTTCTTTCGAAGAAAACATCACCAAACCGTTTAGTGAAATGGAGCCTAGCGTGAATATAAACAGCTGTGTTGACGGCATTAACTCAGGTAAATATTTTTCGAAAATTAATTATGCAGCAAAATGTGGTTTTACACATGCTATTAACTCGAACTTGACGCTTCCTAATACAACAAATGCGAAACGTTTTAAAAAGAAAATTGTAAGTGCAACACCAATGAAAATTTTATTTCAGATACATTAACCAAGCAAACTTTTAATGTTCTTGCCCGTCATCAAGTCCTGAAAATGAATTAAAATATCTGGTAAGCAATGTTTTCGTCACCTACGAACTGGGCACATTATGCACACCTTTAGTTTTCTGTCACATTGAACCAAAAGAAATCGATGTTTGTTAGTCAAAACTGAAAAAGCAGAAGAGGTAAACAGTGAGATAACTCAGTCATTTTTTGCCAGCTAATCACCCACAAATCATGAAGAAATTTAAGGTATACGAAATACGCGGTCAAATGAGATCAAGTTAGCCAATTTGTGTTCAATCATCATGCCTCACACAGCCACGGTAGGTTACGAATTACAGTCACCTGCACAAAAACCACTCTTTTGAATATAATTTTATCACGTTAAGTGTAGACCCAGGCATCGAAACCAAGAGCACTAGAATAATAAGCGAAACCATTACCCAATTGGCTACCGGGTCACGACGGGCAAGGTTTGACACAACGGTTAATTACTGAATGAAGGTCCATTTGGGCTGCAGTGATTTCGAGCAGGCGACAACCCGTTTCCATCTGCTTCGGCTACAGTCCCAGTGATTACAATAACCAAGCTTCACTTCACTATGAATCGCGGTCTACATTAAGATTGCGCGGCACACTCCAATCACGCAAAGTGTACTCCAAATGGCCCTCTATTCAATCATAGTCAACTGTTTCTGCCCAAAAATGCGGCCGCTCTCGATCGAAGACGGTGGCTTCCAATAGACTGAAAATGTGCGTTCGCTGATTGTGCATCAGAACGGTGAATGCTTCATCCGGGTTAAATCGGTGGCCGGTGTTTAGCAAGTGTCGTGTGATTTCCGAGGCAGTTCGACCGATGCATGTAAAGTAAAAGCAGAAAGTTTGATATTCCTCAATACTTAATTAAAAACGAATTTCTCTCTTGTTATGTCATACCCTGCTTCTGTTAATTTTCAGTCCGCAGTGCCATCTTTTGACTTAATTATCAAGCTTATTCAAAAGTTTAACCTTTTTATACTGATTTGTTTCAATAAATCATCACTGAATATGTTAAGATATTCTTAACTTAACTTAAGTTTAACTTAAGTTTATTTTCGTTGTTTAGTCCAGCTAGACAGCTTGGCTTTGCAGGCATTCTTTGTGGCTGAACAACACCGTTGCACGATCTGATTAAGGTAAACATTTGACTATCAAACCTACTCATTGAGCGCTGGAACATATTTTCAGGAATGCTTAACAGAGACTCAAACGTTAAGGGATTTGAGCACCAACTTGTCGTTCTTGGGTAGCCGCAATGAAACGCTCCAAGTTACTAACGTATTTCCATAGTTTCATTCTCTATGCTATACGTTTGCTCACGCATCGGTTTTGTCCCCTGTTTTCAAAAGGATTTCCATATAATGTATTTTTGGATACTTATTCTACCACTGCCTTGCTTCAGTTGACTGCCATGACTGATGTTGCTACCTCCGAAAACTTAGGTAGTTATTAGTTGACCAGGGTGTGAATCGGCAGTTTACATTTAGATAAACCAAGACCTCCTAACACCTCAGCAGTTCCTGGTTAAACGATCCAATGAAGCATGAGCACTCAAGTAATTTTTTGCTTTTACTGATCCGTGAACTTGGAATGAAACTTGTGAGTATGCGCGACGTATTCAAACAACTATATGAGCATCTACAGATCATTACCAAGAGTTATAGTGCAAGCTAGTTTTATGAGAGTAGGTACAAATTTGGGTTGTTAGATTTCCGTAATTTAGCTATAGAGAATGCCCATAGGAATAACACATTTTACTCTGATATACTACTTCCGCATATATAAGGTCACTTTATTATTTTGAATGCTGGATCATAAAATCACTAACATGCCAACATCGGATATTAAAACAGAAGCTTTCAAAAATAAAAGTGCCCTGATTTATTCACATTGGAATTCTAAATGATTCATCAACTTGTTCGTTGGAAAACGACTGCAGTGCACTTAAACATGGATAAGTTAAAACTCAGGTATATAATTTTGAGCTTTTCAAGCTATGACGATTCGCTTGGTGGCTAAGTAGCATGAATCTTAGGAAGTTAACTGATGCTCAGTTATCTATACTAGAATAATTATGCCGAAATTCTCAAGTAATAGTTAAAAATGCCATTTTTACGTACTACTGGTAAATAATTTATATAGGAATAATTCGGCAGCCATCTTGTTCAAAGTACTTCCAAATTCTATAAGACCGATATTTTTTATTATTTCCCGATACCGGTTCAATCAGGCTAAATGCCTTTCGTAGGTTATTAAACAAATATTGTTGACTATCTCTGCAAGTGCAAGTAATAGTTTGGAAGAAATCTATGTTAACGTTTGAATTCACCACCACTCCTTCTTACCTATGCAAACGACAAGGTTGTCACAAACGAGTGTCTTAAGAAAGAAATTAGGTCAATGAACACACCTCCAACATCCCCGTCTTCATTATCGATGTTCCTGTTAATTTTCTTGCAGTTTACTCTTATCTTTACCTATAAAGGTTCCCCACTGACTGTGGTTTCTTGTGAGTGCCACTACCAAAATTCGATACTACTAACTAGTCAGGAACAAATCAGCGACCAACTGTGGTAAAATAAAATTTACACCTGTATTACGCATTTCCGTATTAATATTCCCAAAGGTGACATAGTCAGCCTGGGCGACAGCAGATAACACATTGAAACAACAAACAGATTTGATGCCTTATGAACATTGAAAAACCTATTTCATTGCTTGTGTGCATGTTTTCGTCATTCGTGTTCATTAAATCAGAAAATGCTTTATTTACCATAACATGCCGTCAGAGGCTTTTCTCTCCAAAACCGAGAATATACAATTTATTTATTTATTTATATCGGAAACTGTGGCACACTTTGCCATTTTTCATTCCTAATGCGTCAGATAAGCGTAAGTGAATACGTACTACCACGCAAGGTTTACCTTTAAACACTTTCATTTCATTAATCGATTGCCAAAATAGGACATCTTGTGCAGTTTGTCTGCTTTAAGCCAGAGATGGGTGGGAGACTGGGTGTGACCCGGTAACCATGTGGGTAGTGGTTTCGACTACTATTCCAATGGTCACGTTTTCAATACCCTTTATCTATATCCGATGAGAAGAAATGACACCGAAACGTGTCCTATGTTTGCAGTATTTTTCCGCTGGATTGTCATCGGAATTACTTTTACCTTCGAGTTTGTCCACCGCCGGATGCTCTTTCGACTTTTGTCAGTTTCGCGCATGCTCTAGTAACCTCAGTTATAATTATCTCTGAACTTGTCAAAAAAGATTGATCCTGATTACCAGCACACCCCTGTGCATTGTACCTATTATGTCAGTTACATACCTTACTAATATTTAATCGAAACTGCCGTGAGGCAAGCATGAGACGGCACACGTTTTAGTTGGGGAATCAATGTACATGGGTCAAATGATGATCCTATCAGCTAGTTTGATAATATCTGCCTCGGTATGCATCATAAAAAATAAGTTCATTACATCCTGAAAATTATTTTCTGGCACTTAGTTGAACTTGGCAATTTCGATACGCAAGGGAATTTCTCCAGAGACAAAGGTGAATTTTCAGCCACCAACTGTGCTTGTACAAAGATATGAGGAAGGCTGTTGTAGAGTGAAAACGCATTTCACAAGTATGTTGATGATTTCTATGGAATCGATTTTCTTATTGATTCCCACTACATAGGCTTGCTTAACCAACATCTATTCTGTGCGACATGTGCTTCTGCAATGAACAGTTCGCTTGGTGTACCCTTGCCGAATATTTCAGTTTAACTCACTGCTTCAGGGTTCTTAGTCCCGGTCTGTTTGAATAATCGCAATAACTTACAACACCCAGATACATGTTGATGCAGTTCCTTATATGTCCATCTTTGTGCAACCTCTTATGCTCTAGCGGTTAACCATGTACAATCACAGTACACACCGAACTATCCACCATGGGTTTCCTTACCGGCATTATTTCCAACGCATCCTAACTTATTTTGGCACACGCAACCTATTGAAGCAGTGCTTTCGTTAGCTAAACAGAACAGCTGATGTGCATTGCAATCTGATGACGACTTTTCGACATCAAAAGAAATCAACTGAATGTTGTATAGTGCAGTCGAATGGATTCCATGCTGGGTTATAATTTGAGGCCACTTATAGTACGCTTGATTTAAGTGGATCATTAGCGCTTGTGCTCAATTTGGTTTGCGACTTAATATTAGAGCCTCAGGCGCAATCAACAAAAAGGAATCGAATATTTCATGCGTTTGACTACTACTAGGTTTGCTTCAGGTCAGTTTTATGCAAACCTACATCTATATTATTTGTTTTCAATACTGTCAAGTTCTAAGTTTGACTGGAAAATATTAGGTTTGCCACATTTTCTTAAATATACTGAGACGACGGGAAAGTAATACGGATTAGGAACGGAAGGTGTTTCTAATTGTCATTTCATCTTAAGTGCGTCTTCGATCCACATTCCAGTTTATTGTATGTATGCAAAGATGTTTGAGCCAAATCAGAAAGTGCAGAAAACACTGTGGCGGCTCGTGCAATAATACAACAAAGGGTCTAATTGTTTTCTAAGTATAGTGAGAAATAATAGAACATTTGAAAAATGACATATTTAGTGTAATTAAGAGCGAGTGTAAGTGAAGAGCAGTCATTAGAAAAAGTAAGGGAAGGAAAATGTGATTCGGAGCCGCAACTTGAGGGCATTAAGGCGATGTTTCAACGCTGGCAACGTGGGAGAAAATGCGATGTCCTCTGGTAGCGCATTCCAGGAGTATATCACTCTATGTGACAAAGGAGTGTCAGCCCGAATCCGATCTAATTGGAATTTGTGCAGATCAACAGGTGCCTAAGACGAGTAAGTAACTAAACAGCATGAAAAATAAAGATGTGTCTAGGCCGACCCGTCCTGATATTATACGATAATTGAGAAGTAAATCGCACCGAAGACGGCTATAGTTTAGGTTGAACTAGCTCGTATCATATTGTTAGCATCACTTAAGACCTCCTCTACTGCCATCCCAGCAAGCATTAGGTAACGAGGAACAGCCTGACTAAGCAATGCACGTGTAATCTAACAAAGACTATAAGCAAGTTAACAAACATTTCTTTTTCCAGCATCCCAAATGATCAGCGGATCATCCGGAGGGTTCGAGTCATTGCTAAACTTTTGTTTCCAGATTTTACTTCATTTGATGTGCGGAGTTAACGTGGCACCTAAGTCAACTTCTCAGGACAAATGAGGTAATCCGTTCCCGCCAAGCTTCTAGCGTGTCGTCATGCCATTTGATCATATCTGCAAAACTGAACAAGTTGGTTGGTTTTTGGCATCTACCACAGATCGGATCAATCGAAGAGACTGAGAAGTAGTTGTTGCACAACTTAGTATATGACATAGTCACCCTCCGTGCAACGGAATTTCAAATCATAAGAAAACATGAAATAAGCAAGCATAGCACCACGAGGACGTTGTATCTCGATAAAGCAGCAGACCAGATCTTTTCTGCGTTCTCCGTTAATGGACTTAATCTGATCAGAGAATCCGTGAGACCAGCATTCAATTGTTGTATTAGCGTAGTTTCTTCCACCATTTTCTTTGGAATACGTTTGTAGTCACACTTTCGGACCGAACAAACAAGCCGGGATATGAATGCATCTACTGATTCACCGGACGCTTGTTTCAGCTGCGAAAAATTGTACCGAGGAGTATAGGTGTTCACTCAAATACACCAATGTTTATCGAGGGCCGATAAGGCCTCTGTCAACGTGGGTTCCTCCTGGTACTTTAGAGCAGCAAATATACGTCGACCCTCCGAGCCGAGGTGCAAGAGCTAAAGGTTTAAAGTATCCTCCGCTTTCAGCGTCACAAACGGAGTGAGAACTGGTAGCAGATAAATCTAACCTGAAAGACTAAATTTCCAGTCTTCCCAGCATTCTGCATTTGGGCTAACCGCAGACTCAGTCCAGAGCGTTGAAGAGGCAGTAGCATGCAAATATACCGGTAAAACGCGACGCCAATTTGTTGTATCCCGAAAAAGCAGCAGAGCAGAGCTTTTCTGCGTTCTTCATTAAGTATCTCTAGCTGATCCGAGAATCCGTGAGACCAGAAACCAGTTGTTGTATTAGCATCGTTTCTTCCTCTTTTTTCTTGGTACTACTATGGTAGTCACATTTTCGAACAGAGCACAGGTGTTTGTTGGCATACACTGCAAACAGCAGCGGACCAAGGAATCATCCCTGTGGGAAGCCGCTTAACACAGCCAGTTGCAATGAAAGACTAGTGCCTACTGGAACACACATTTCCCTGCCTTCGATAAAGGCTGTTAGCTAATAAGACGCAGGCACAGAGACGCTGCAGGATCGTGTCTTAACCTAAAAACGAGACAGTCGGACAGAGTAAAACGCTTTGGAAAATTAAACAAACAGTACGCCCACTGCTGGATCCTGGTCAGCGTATTCCGCCTAAATATTTTGAGCAACCAAAAGATTGGTCAGACAAGTATACTCCTTGGGAATACCATGTTGAAATGGATTGTGTATGCCCAGCTCTCTGGAATGATTCCCGAGGGCATCAATTAGCAGTTCACAGAGGTGAATAGACTACTGTGTCTCTAATTTACTGGAAGGTGCCCAGCATACTTTTTACTGAGGAAGCAAACAATAGCATCTTTCTAGGCAGTAGATAATGCGCAGCTTGCAATAAACTTTTCGAACAAGCGCTTTACGGGCTAACAAACTTCATTCGACAGTTCATATAGCAACCTCGGAGGAATGCTATTAATACCGGCAGCTTTGGTAGGATTTAGCACTGAGGCAATGAGGCCTCTGATGTAGAGATACCAGTCAATAAGTACTGAATCAAAACCTTCTCCGAATCAATAGTTTTTATAGAGGACTGTAGTACGAACCTCTTCGCACACGGTCCGACAAGAAAACGTGCCTTGTCGGGATCAATGCGTGTAACCACCCTATTGGGTCCGTGTCATATAGGGATGAATGAATTAACACGCACACTTGTTCTGATATAAATGAAAATCCGCTTAGGGTTGGTTAACACAGCGTTTGTTAATTCCATTTCTTAACGAAGTCCAGCGTCCCTTAGATGCTGCATGTATGCGTTCTGTGTTGTTCGATAACACCGCGGGGTACCGTCTGAATGAAATGAAATTTACCTGCGAAAACTTGAACCGCCTGTTTAATATTTGACGTGCAGTTAAATCAACTCAGGGTGGACTGGCGTTTTATTTTTGCCCAAATAAAAATGGAATGTAAGAAAGGGACACATCATAAAGGACGGTCTTGAAATTTTCCAAGCCGTCTGGATATCATCAACTGCCAAAATGGTGCAGGGTGACAGGATTGCACTGGATCTCCTTGCGTCAAAATCAGCACGCCAGATGTTTGGACCCCTAGCCGCGCATTGCTCTTGTACGTTACCAAGAGCACAGTTGAATGAGATGCATACCTGGTCACTAGCTCCAATTGGCTGCTAGTAAAAGATGTTGCATACGAAGCAGACCGACTTTGCAGACACGAGACCAAGTATGGGAGGTGATTGCCCGTCCATGGATTCTGTAGGATGAGCTACAAATCGATGCAGGTAATTCTAAGTTCAGCCCCACTAGTCAAGCGGTCAAGCTTGCAGTGGCAATCACGTAAAAGAGTCTGCGTCAGTCTATTTCCAGAAAGCCAAAGTCACCCATCACTAAGCAATAGTTTGTGGGGCGATCGCGAATGAAATCTATAAAACTTCTGCAAGTCTTACAAGAGCTACTACATGACGGCATCGTTTTACACTGCGAAGGCAATATACACTCTACAACAGAAGCAGCTACAACAATCCTATCGATGGAGTGGAACTTATATGTTATGGAAACAAACAAACCGGAGTTTAGCTGGAGTGCAACTTCACATACGTGCCCTTCAAAAGGATGATCAGACTATATTAGTTCTAAAAATATTTCGCTCTTTATGACGTCTTAATAAAGTCACCTTTCTGTCAAAGCGGTGACATTTAGATAAGAATGCATTACTGAAGGGCCAGATTCACACATTTTGTTACGCAGACTACGCATGATACTGAGTTGTAAGTGAAGGATATTGCTACCGTGATTTTAGGATCGTGTGCTACAAAGATATGCTTTGACATGGCGGAAGCGGACAGTTAGGGCACCACCCAGAAACGCACCAACCGCCTACCACTTTCACCTACAGTGCCACGTAACCGATGTGTTGAATAGCTACTTTCAGTTTCGCTCCGATCGCTAAATAAAAGTGCGGCTGTATGTTGAATCCAGAACGTTTTATTTTAAAAGCGGATCGCATAAGCGTTTATTGCTTGGCGCTCTCCGATTTGGATTTCATCACCCATAGAAGACGTGGCTTAGGTTAATACTACTAATTGGCACGCTTCCAAAGATGGTTAGGTAACGCACGGTCACTCCACGGAATGCAGATGTAAGGGGTCTAGTAACCTAACTAGTAAACCATTCGAGAACATCTGACATACTTTCCCTAGGAATTGCGACAAAGGATTTAATGGCGTTTATAAACATTTCACTAACGTCTTTGTAAAATGCACCATAATGTTGGGAGTTTACTGCGTGTATTAAAGAACCAGTGAATGGAGACAGATGCAACATATGCGCCTGCGTATAATTCGTGGTTGTACAAGGCGGCGAATATGCAGCTTGTGGAATGACAACATGGCTCACTTCTAGTGACGCTGTGCTCGGTGCTTATGCCGTATACCTTAAGTCTCTGTTCACCTTCAATTTCAGTAAGGCTACTACATTTTCAGGCTTTCTTCGCCTAGTTTGATAGACGCATGAGCCTGCAAAATGTTTTTATTCTAGAGGAAGTCAGTAACACCGTCTGCCTGATCCTCAGTAACAGAACACTTGCTCACATGAAAAGAGAAGATGAGCAAGCTGCTAGTTTTCGTGGAGCTGCTCAAACCCGCGATATTCCGCAGACCATGCGCTTTCAAAGACAGCTCTGATTGCACTCACCTTCCGGTCTAGGTTGGAAAACAGGAAAACCGGCTTTTCCATATTTCCGTACGTGGATACCAGCGTCGAAAAGCTTGCATCCAAAACGGACCACGTTGACCTTTATGATTGCAACAAATAGGATAACTAAAGAGAAAAATATCACTGTTTGCCATAACACTAACTTGTGCATAGCTCAAATCTGTGCATCATTCTGGAAACTAATAATTGCAGATGTCACACTGTAGTCCGCCAGCCGAGTCCGTCACCGGTTCAGAACACTTTGGCAGATATAATTTCCAGTTTGCGCTAATGTATGCGATTAATCATGGTTAAGCTGGTTTTACTTATCCTGCTCAAATAAAAAGATAAAATTTTGCTTATTGTTATTGCATCGCTGTTTGCTTTACCGCTTTAGGGCACAGAATGTTATAGTAAGTTGTAAGCTTTGTTTCATAATTGACAAAAGGATGCGCATCTATAAGGTGCATTTCCTACGACTGGGAAGATAAAAACATTATTAAACTAGCAGGAATTTCCACAGCGCAACTTGTAAAAGTTTTTTCAGTTCTATGTAAAACCAACTTAATGGGATTACGAACAAATGCTTATCGTGTGCTAGTAACGTTGCCCGCCACGTTGTTGTCTATGCGTAAGCGTGGACACAGTTGGTGGTCTACTGAATAGCCTTAATGTTGGGAGTAATCTGATTGACCAGATTTATCACGATTGTAAGTGCAAGGAAGAAATTAAAGCAGCAACCACCGGTTACGAACAGTTTCTGGCCTACTGGCTTTTCGCTTTTCTCTCCTTGTCTAGACTCAGTGACCTGTACATTAATTTGTATGAATCCAAGCTGGGCAAGTGCATCGGTCGTTGCGCCTGTAAAGTGGTCCGCGTCTCTCAAATATCGGATCCACCTCGATCTCTCTACATTATGAAAGCTTAGTGTAACAAAACATGGTTGCACCACGACCCCGAAAGCGCTTTACTGGTGCTTGTGGGCGTAGTGTTAGCCCAAGCCCCATCCAATAAGAAAAACTGACTGTCTCGCCTGCATTATGCAATGCAAACTGTGAAGCATACACACATAGTAATGGAGTAACCGTCCAGTGACTTACAAATGCCTCATAGACCGCTTAACCCAAAGCATCGATTTCACAACTACGGTACGGACCATATCGTCATATCACCCGAATATTGGAGAACTGGGTGATATACCCATTTTCTCCACGGTGGCGACCGTCCTTGCAATATGGCCAACATGGATGTATCCGTTGATCACATGTTCTTACAGGTGCGAAGAAAAGCTCATGCCACGGGGCGCTCCACCAATCCACTGTGGTCGAAATTTTTATTGCATCTGCAGTTGACACCATTTTACCAGTCGATTAGACTCCGTAGAACATATCAGGTTCTACTGAAAGAGCCGCCGACGAATCTAACTCACAACTGTCAGAACCATCCTAAGCGACTGAACAGCCATTGCTTATAGAAACATCGCTCAAGGAGATAACCAGCCGCATGACTGTTTTCATTCCGCTTTACGAACAAATCGAAGCAATGCAAAGATGAATTTGGAGAATCCGCTGGTGGCTGGGTTGCTACAAGCAACCTCAATTGAGACCTCGGTTCACTTGATGTGGACCTCGGCCATTCCGATCAAAAAGACCGTAAGTAAAATGAAAATTATAGTGTTGCTCGTCCCAACACCGGCACCCCAAGACCGCGGTTTCGTCCTGTTGGGACTCATCAGTTGGAGATAGCCTGAGTTGGGCTGGAACTCAGAGCCTAGTGGCTCATGGTTGACGCCATAAGCACTATGCTACTGAGATCCACGAGCAACGCTTGGTCCAGCAGAAAAGATTGCAAAGATGAATTTGGAGAATCCGCTGGTGGCTGGGTTGCTACAAGCAACCTCAATTGAGACCTCGGTTCACTTGATGTGGACCTCGGCCATTCCGATCAAAAAGACCGTAAGTAAAATGAAAATTATAGTGTTGCTCGTCCCAACACCAAATCGAAGCAATCCTAGATATCTTGCGGAAAGTTTCTGAATATGTCTGTAAACTAATTTACATTGGTTACACGTTAACCTGCGGTTTGGTCCTGTTTCGCAAGCATACCTTTTCAAAAACTGCAGCTACTCTGGCTGCCAGCGCGATAGACGCAGTATACATGACAAGGAAAATGATGCAACTCACACCGTCACGCATGATACTCGCCTTTATATATTGGACACGTTAGTAGCCAAGGAAACAAACCACCAGTATTCCGGCTGGGCCTCATTTCGAATTGACTCAGCAGTTAGCGTAAATCCAAACAAAGTCTGCTGGCTTTCCTACTGAACCTAATGGTATGAAATCTCTTTGTCCATTAACAGAAAGTGCTGGAAGATTTCTCTACAATTTTTGATGATCGCTTATTTCACGAAAGCTCGTAAGACTTTTCGATCCAGCACACTAGCGAATGGAGCGTAGAAAAGCTTCTTTTAGCAAGTGTACAGCATGCAAAAATGCACTCTCCCAGGTGCATTCGGTTTATGGTTCTAATTTCTAATACTAATACTAATTTTGGTAAAAGAGGAAAACCGCCCAACACCAAATGGGAAATGCGTTGGTGAAGTGGAAAATCCTCAAACTGAAAGGGTGAACAGTAACTTTGCTGCGCAATTCGCAGCATTCATAAAGAGATTCAACTCTTTAATTCTACCACGCATTAATCCCATGATCACATACCAATTAACGTATATATTATGCAGTTAACAAGACGCATGTCGGGATATCAGTCTGGATAATTAAATTAGGCTCCAGCCCCATATTATAAAATCCAGCTAGCCGATTATTCTCTATGTAATCTCATATTAATAATGCCATGAATACATTTCACCTCCCACTAAGGAAACCGTTCACGTACACTGTGCTACCCCTCCAGACCCTCCCCAGCACACACACCACAGACTTTCATCAACCTTCCGCCCCTGAGGCACCAATCTCCAGGTTTCTTCCACCCCATTGTCTCAGAGTTCCAAGTCACCCCAAGAGCCAGCACATCGTGCTCACCTTACTACCTACCGTAACAAAACAATAAGCCATTGGGTTACTTAAGGAATAAAAGATAGGTCATGGTCTGATCGTGGAGTCTGCTTGTGTCTCCTTATGTACCGTGGCAAGTATCTGTTGCATTGTGAAGACTGGTTGTTTCGAAACTATCCGGGTATTGTCGTTATAGACAGAGTAGTTTGGTTCTTAATTGAATATACTGTCCATACCCTCCCATACACACACACATCAGACTTGAGGCACCCTCTCGCCCCTAGAGTACACATCTTCAGGTTCTTGCTACGCCACTGTGAGAGTTCCAAAATATAGGCGTAATATTTGGTGAGGGGAAGTCATTAGCTTTGGAGTCCAACCACTCTCATCTGCTCAGGTAGCAACCTGCGCGACAGTGGGAGATAGGTCGTTCTATCCCAGTTACCTTCAAAGTATATAGCCCAGCAGACGTCTCCCATGGCTCAATGGCTTAAGCTGCTGGCTCGTTGGCATCTACATCTAGCGAACATGGGTTGGATCCCCAGAAGGAGACTGAAGAATTGCGCACAACTGACCAGTGCTAAATGGGTGAAAGGCGTCTGGTACTTATCCGGACCAGGCAGCGTTAAATAGCTCGTGAAATGCTGGGATGAAAATATTAAAAATGAATATATCACAGTTAACTTCGCGGCTTCATTTTTTAGTTGGACCGGGAGGTTTTACTTGTCACCCCAGTTGCAGGTGCAATTGTCGCTAATTAGAAGACTGTTATGTCTTTCCTTACGGAGGAAACTCCACACATGTGGGAATATCTCTGACAGAATGCCATCTTGCTTCTAGAAACACTCCTGAATCCGCCTTGGGCCAGACACCATATCTCTTGATAACGGATCTTCGTCTGTAGTTTTCATTGAAAGTTCCATTTCCCAGTGCCTACTAGGAACGAATGATCGCACCTGTACACCTACTCCAAATGCAGGCGACATTTGTCCCAGCGAACCATTTGGCCACAGGACAAACACAATAGTTACAACGTTACCATAAAGCGATGTATTATTCCTTTTAGGACGATGGACGTAGTGTAGTTCAAAGCAGTGCAGACTTTCTCTGGTGTGCCCGAGAAAGGTTCCTGGAAACAGAACAGTCCGTGTCTGATGGAAACCTTGTTATCAGGCACAGCATTTAAGCTTATGCGGTATGATGTTCCAAGTTCTTAAAGCGTTGTACACGTTAATAGACCAACCCCCTAGAAGTGTAAAAGGGGCAATGAGGGAAGCACTTTTTATTAACTTAGCAATGTCACGCTTTGCGGCATGTCTTGTTCACCTCCTAGAACCTCGGTACTAATCCTGTTGTCGTGAACTTCACTGCGGACTAGTGCTTCTGCACTTGGTTGCTCTCAGCTCCCTCTTCATTTTCGGTTTCTGCTTATCAAGAGGCACTCGATACGTTATTTGTCTATATTAGATCGAAACTGAAGGTTGCGGTTTGACATTCTTTGCCGTTATGACGTTTATTATGATTTAAACTTGGTGTTGAATTTGGAAGAAAAAACTACGGCGAACTAGACGGATATGACAGCGTTATTACCGTTGGCCAAGCAGTAGTCAATAACGCATACTTTTAACACTTGTACCTCACGGCGATGCGATTAGAAAATCGATTGAATGCAGTATAAACCATTTCATATTTTCATTAAATTGGACTCAAACGCAGTTTGCATAATACGTTTTGTCAAATTACCTTTAATAGTTTAATTTTAGGTTACACCACAAAAATTGCTTAAAAGATATTCGGACAAATTTTGGAATGTGAAAGATGGAACCATAGTTAAAAACGGAATGCTTCACACAAAGAAATGTCACTATAACATCGAATACTGAAACACTACATGTTGTTGGGGTCAAAACGTGCTGCGTAAAAATGCTAATTTGTGCAATTTATTTATACTTGTTCCTTGGCTAAACTCATGCTATAATTTTAGGCCTTCAAAGACAAGCATAACACAAACATATGAAAAAAATATGGTCTAGGAACACTTCTGATACATCCAGGCAAACAAAAACCTTGTTTCTGCTGGTATAGAATTTAAATCGTTCTTACTTCCGGTTATTTGATATCGTTTTGCTGTTAGGATCAAATGATTATCAAAGGCATTGAGCAGGCCTTAGATTCATGTCGCTCTTTTTCTAACCAAAAATAGATATCCAGAGAAATTCTGTGAGTCATCGAGTTATTTTCCATACAGTCAAAAAGGTCAATTAACACGTAATTTAAGCACAATTTTGTTAAACCTTCCTTTGCCACGTATAACAAACCATTAATATCTAAAGGAATTTTTCTTTTGTCGGTGATAATTTTGGCGATGGCGCCTTGCAAGTTTTGCAATCCATGCAATTTTGTATAAGCTTTTAGTGCCGGTATAGTCCTTGCCTTGCGTAAATTCTTTTCGGGACAAAATTCAACTTCATAAGCGAAGTGTATTCGCAATAAATGTGATACGGCTGCTAAATTCCAAAGTATGTATTCATAATTTATTCCAAGCATATACTAAAAAATGAAGTTTAACTCATTTGTGACTTTAATAAGGATAGGACGATTAAAATTAACCATGCGCTTGTTATAATCATGCTTAAACTGTATCTGGCAACATCATCTCTTCAAATTTTAGTAATCTTGACAGTCCAAAACCAATACTGGACAAACACGTATACATGCTTTCAGAAAAATGACATTAGCTAAAGCAATATTTATGCGAAATTTTCTCTCCACTAAGCAGTATATAATAAGTGCATTTGCGGAAAATTTATGGATGGGTTGTGCCTTACATTCCTCGAGTTCCTTTTCAACTGCCAGGGAAAGAACAGTGCGAGTATAAGGTAAAAATCGGGCATCGTGCATTAACATAACAATTTGCATTTCAGGTGTTTATAATGTTATGTCACATACTTTAGTTCTTAAATTGCTAACACTCCAGATGAGAAAATAGACATCACTTAGTATATTGAACTAAAACATTTGGACAACTACAGAGCATTATGTATACTAGGGTCACATGGTCAATTGAGCTAACTGCATTCTCTCTGCCGCGCTGGTACTGCATCTGCAAGGGGAATTTATATTAGCCAATTTCCAGATGTTTACCCCAAGCATTTGCATAGATTATTTACTGAAACTCGCTCGATGATTACTGCTTGGAAGCAGTAAGAAGAGATATATCTGTATGGCTGCATTTAATGTCACTCATGGAAAGAAACCCGTTAGGTCGGAGTGTAAACGATTTATTTTACATCGGCTAAGTGTTTGTGCAGGAATTTCTTGAACTCCTGCAACCACCTCCTAAACTAATTGCTGCGACAGGTTGTTTCCTACATTCAACACGCTACGTTCGAAACTGTGTTGGTGAGTGACCCCCATCAAATCCGGTACTACAAGATTGTATCGGTGTCCTCGTTTTGCCGCTTGGTGTTCTCAGATGAAGCAGCGGCCTTAGCATGGGGTAGTCATCCAGATGTATTATTGGCTGCGTCATCTTGAGGTCAACCCGCATTCGGCGAAAAGCTAGGGTGCAAAGCCCAATTTCTTACACCGGTGTTTGTACGGTACACCTCGTAAATTGCGAATAAGCCTGGTGGTCACACGCTGCACACGCTCAGTATTCTCTACCTTGCCCCGGGTAATAAGAGAATACGCCGGAAAGCCATACTCTAACATTTGTCGTACTGTGGAGACTAAGTGGCAGTCTCTTCCGATCAACTGTTGAAACTGCGCCTGTGCGTCCAAAGCTTAGGGCGGCTATTTTGGTAAAGCCTAGTCGTGTGGTCCATGGACTTTAGGTGGTAGCATGAGAGTAAACCGAGGTCTCTCAAGAATGGCGTGGGATGCAAGTGTTAACCTAACATAGTGTAAGTTCAACTGTGCTTACACTTACCTAACCAAATGAACTGTGACTTTACAGGGTTTGTTTGAAATATGACCACTGAAGACCATGTGGAGAGGCGATCGAGTTCCTGTTGAAGTAGGTCACAGGTTTTGTGTGTGCGGATTACTTTCCACACTGCCAAGTCCTCTGCAAACCCCGCACCGTTTGAATTGAGTAACTGAGACACATCATTTACATGCATCGGAAACAAAATCTGTCCCAGCAAAGTGCCTTGGAGCACACGGTTGCTCGATGTATATCAATCGGTAAAATAATCACAACCTGGACGCTTCACTTTAGATCAAAAACCAATTATTGATCCATCGATTCAGCAAGCCGCCAACACCGCACACCCTCAGCGTGTTGAGAAGCAGTGCAGGGTTCATCTTGTCAACAACCTTGCTGAAGTCAATGGGAGTGACGTCGACCAAAATGTCTTTGTTTGGCGCCTACAACTATTCGTGCCTTGTCCACGGCAGGTTGATGGTGCACTGGCGACCTTTCACAAAACCATCCCGTGGGCGTCAAGTGGCTTTTCGTCTCGCGAATCTGCAGAAGACTCTTCTTCAAGATTTTCTCCAGCGCCTTTGCCAAAACAGCTGTCAGGCAGATCTGCCGGTACTTGTCCACTTTTCTTGGGCTATCACATTTCGGTTTTGGTTTTACTGCTGAGCATTTCCAATCACCCAGTAATAATTCAATGGATAATGACCTGTTGAAACCCTTAGTTACAGAAGGGGAGATGATGGTTTATAGGGACTTGAGAATCAGTGGTGGATTCCATCTGGCCCGGCAGGCTTTGTCTCGTCAAGCCTTGCGAGATGCTTGCGTACATCTTCAGTGCTACAATCCAGCCTATCTGGTTCAGCGAGAGCGGCACTCGTCTAACTCGGTACAGACCCCTGGTCCTTTGAAAATACGGAAGAGAAGTGCGCCGCCGATGCGGAAGCATGTTCTAGACTGGAGGTTAGGAGCTCTCTATCTGATCCTTATAACAATGGCACATTGCCTGCAGGCCTCAGGCACCGCTGCATGTAGGCGAAAATCCTCTTGAGATAGTTTTGGCAGCGGTTGCAATCTGCTCCTTGAAACGTCTGTGCTTTTCGTTTACGAGTGGTAAAAATGTTACTATGCGTTTTCCTCCTTGTAATCCTCGCCAGCGCCAGATACCCCGAACTTGTTCCATAGTCTGCGTCGTCGTGTGGCCAGTTTGCAGTACAGTTTGTCAAATTAATTTGGCTTGACTGGCCAAACTTTCCAATAACTGCGAGGTACATTGGGACGCACAAAATTTCACTCCCTCTTTAAAGAGAGTCCAATAGGTTTAGACGGACGAATCCACAGGTATTGTCCAGTTCATCTGGCTCGCTGCTCAGGTGGTGCCATTAAAGTCCGCCTTTCAATAGTTTACGCCTGGCTCCAGCGAGGTAGAATCCGCAGCGGTGGTTCCAAACTGGCTATTATCATCTACTGCTCACTCGCTTCCAGGGGCTCCACGAGTTGAATGTCGTGCACACTTTGCGCACAGCTGTTAAAAAGCAGGTCAAAGCACGATTGAGTCGCACGCGTAGTTATGTGCGTCGGTGGCTTGATAAGCTACATGGCCCCATTTTCAATTTTGCACTCCGTAAACCGCCTCTCGAATTCAAAATGGCCGGGGAGAAGTTCAGCCTCCGGCCACTGTCATTGGAATAATAGCCCATGAGTAGGAACAGTTGACGACTCATGTGGTTGCGGATATGCGGCAACCGTGGAAGCACCGGCTGAGTGGATTTGCGACATACCAAGACCACTAGCATCTCACAGCGTCTGAGATGAATCGAACACCATAACTGCTCACATAGCCCATCAGCGCCTCGGTGCGTCCTCACTAGTGTCCCACACCAGGAATGCCTTATGTAAAGCGGAACGCTACCGCAATCCTTTGATAGCCCATCAAAGCGGAAGTACAAGTAACTGCTGATTTCCACTTAATGGGCGGTTGCGTCAGTGTTTGACCATGTCTTAGCAAGGACTAATACATCTGGCCGCTGAGAGGTTAAAAAGCAGCATATCTCATCGCGTTAATTCATCAGACTGCAGATGTTAGTATAATTCTACACATAGGCCGCATTAGGAACTGCTGAGTATGCCTAAAGCGTTAGGAAGCTGTTGATCCGGATTCGGAGTGGAATCCAGGAGACATCCTAAAAATTTACGACACGGTGATTTGTTTCTTCATCGTCCATGCGTCGTTTGAGTTCAGTCATCAGATAATTGAGTCTCCTTCTGCTGTTTCTGCATCAGCGCGCACATGGAAATTTTATACCTTTCAGTCCATTGAGGCGGGACCATATTAAGTTAGAACGTGTCTCTCCAACAAAGGTTACCCTCAAAGGTTGCATTTTGCCACCGGTTCCCTTTCCAAGAACAGCGATAAGTTTTACTTTCAGGCCACCCTTATCTAGGTCGAGCAGTAAATGAAGCGAAGTGTGCAAAACTCAACGTCTTGCTCACAGCGCACCTGAGCATTGGAATCGCAAGATTTATTGCGAGTCATTTCATTGTATCTGAGACCAGCTAGTTTGCTAAATTTACGTTTTCCCAGTCTGTCAAAATAAACTAATGCAGATAAGCAGTACACGTAAAACAGTCTGCTGGGTAGTTAATAAAATTTAACGGTAGACATAATTATATTGTGTCTAATAAGATTAAAGACCGTCATATCTGAAGTATTAAATCTTGTATACTCACATTGCTGTAACCTATCCAACCACTGGATTAACATTTTTCCTAAAAGAAAATTGAATGCGTACTTGCAAAACTTGGAGTTTAATGTTGTATGTACGTGAATACTACTTTATCATAATCTAGTAATTTGTTTATTTTAAGTAAAATTCATCAAAGAGCGCATTGGGTGTAAAAATATGCAGAGCAATAACTGACTGAGATCGTTTGTGTTTTTAGGAAACAAAATTACGATTACTAGACTTATGTTACCAAACAGGGCAATAAAACTAGGTTTCGGATTTTGAATGTACTTTCGTCACTCACATGGTCCTTACACTTATACGTTGGCCGGATATTATATCTATTTGATTTAACGGCTGTTTTTAAGGGTTGCTTGATTATGTCGGCAAGCAAATGTATTTTTGCATTTGCTTGCCTTTAGAGCCCACTACATAAAATTGTTTTGCAAGTATTGACCTACCGGTTTATAGAACCGTATGGTTTTACTTATTCGTTGAACTACGCAACTGTAAATTTAAGCATAAAATAAAACCACCCTATGTTATACAGCTTTGGTTATGCATAATACTACACCTTTATGCAAACTTAGTCCATTGCTAGGAAATCTTTTGTAGAGTTGTGATATGGGCAGTCGCTTTAAATCGAATGTTCCTTAAAGTAACTAACAAGGAAAGCACGTAAACTGCAAAATTGACGATAAACGCTCTATATAATTGGGTACGCTATCTAAACCTCAGTGTTGGATAACCATAAAATTACTCCTAAGCCACGCAATACAAAAAATAAATATAAAGTAATCCAAATGTTTTATCATCTATGCTATGAGATGTTTAACTACGTCGTATGGAATAACACAGTTATCTTTTGCTTAACCATTTTTCGTGTAATACCGGTATCTGATATTTCTACGAGTTGATTAGTTGAATATAATAATGGCATGCGAAACATTTGTGGTCAATCGGATACCATATGTGTACCTGATAGTGTCAAAGTAAGTATAAATAATTGTTTTAATTATTATATATAATTACAATAATATTATGATGGGTCCGAAGGATACGCACTACTGATGATGCCACGGAGCTGAAACTGCAGTCTAGTGCTTTTCCGGGCATGTGGAAGACAATTTGATTTGGAAGCTGGCTGTGATGCATCTCAATTATCTAAACGTAAGTTTTTGTTACTAACCAGACGGAATACATTGGTGGGAGAATTTTAGAAAAGTCCCTCGGTCCTTGGGGTAGAGATTATTTTAGCAAGAGGGTTAAGACTTCCAGCGGCTCAAATGTTGAAAGAAGGTATAAGTTAGGGTGCCATACTAAAGTCATTTTTGTAGTATTATATTAGGTCTTACGTTTGGCTGTGAGATTTGACGGAATCTATTTTGTAAACTCCTATTGGTTTGGCTAGACTATTTGTGAATGCTGATGCCATTAACGCTCAATGCTTAACAATGCGCATAATGTTTAAGTTGATATATTTTGATTAAGTGTCGCATCATATATATCATTAAATGTGTATTGTATAGCCTACACCACTATTTTATCCTGGTTGCACCTAGTAAATGCTTTTTGTTTGTACAACGACAAATATATTGAACTTTGCAAAATAAGTTTACTTCGACTGATCCAATCGTTGTGAAACCAGTCTTGGTTTTCTTTCTGTTTACAGGAATGTTTCTTTTAACATTATTATGTCATTTTAAATGCGCACAGACTCCAACTTCTGCGTAACCTATTTCGCCTACAATCAAACAAAATTCATTGTTGTTTTCATTACACGATAAACCTCAACTTACTTGCAATTTCGTTTGGAGCTTACAAACAAAAAGTAATACTTTGTTGTAAAAAGCCGGAAAATACTAAGGAGACAAACGGGCATATGTTTATTGCTTGAGCGCTTCTAATAAAATTTCTCCTGTTTATAATTTTGTAGCCCGACGTTTTAATTCGTAATGACGAACTGCATTTTTAATATACGCTGCATATCGGCTAAACATTCGCAGTAAAATGTTGAATGAAACGATACCATTTGTATTCTACTAATCTGTGCAGCGAAAACACGATGATTATTGCAATGCATCCGTTTTCGTGCGAGTATTTAATCTTGCGACAAAATTTGGCTTATTTTTTTAAAATGGGTTAACAGTGTATAGTCGCCAGCCTGCTCGTTCTCAAGTATGCTACTAATATTAATATATCAGTTGGGCAAAAACAATGCGATAAAAATGCCGATTCCTGATTGGTGTTATAGACAGTGTAGTAGGCTTATTTCACAAGATATATAATTAAATGATTTGTTTTTGTTCAGCAGCGAACTGACACATTTCCATTAGAAACAAGTGTATAAGGAATAATAAACTCACCTGCAGGAAAAAGCTATGCACGGTTTATGAGCGTTTTGCAAATTTTGCTGATTGGTATGCAAACAACTATAGGCAGAAAATTCAACTATTTTGTTTTGAGATTAGTAAAACGTAATTAATTGTTTGCGGTATTGTGAAATACGTATTATAATCGTGCTGTGAGAAGGCATTTGTTTTTTAAGGCTTTATGAATTTTATGTGGTTTTGTATTCCTGCTCTTATCGGAATTAAGGCATCACCCACTAGCATGATATTATATATTAGATGATCAACATTTAGGTGAAGTTAAATGGGGCTAGAATTAAACTTGCTGGAAATAACGCTTAAGTACGTTGTCTTGAATACACAGTTGCCAACATACGTTGACTGATGCAAACCATTCCATTTCATCATGGAATCTCAAGACCATATATAATCCGTTTTTAACGTGTTTTCTAAATATACTTTTGTAGTTATTTGTGTACATACTAATTGAAAGAGGGATATGTCTGCATGAGTATACGATAAAGGTGTGTGGTGAGTTAAAAATAAAAAGGTCTTTGCACTTACTACGACCTCGTTTAAATACTTATAAACAAAGTGATTGGCATAAATGTTTGAAGGAAACATTTTGTAATAGATAGTTGAACGTTTCATTGCGATATGCACAAATATTTGAACGGATCTCCATTTTGCATCTCTTTAGTATTAAATGTATTGTATAAAAAGCAAACGTCCCATACATCACAGTTCTCCTGAATAACTAATAGAATTTGTTACAAATGGCTTACATTTGTACATATACTATGTGAATGCCATGAGATATTTTAAAGAGGTTAAAGAGCTAATTTACGTTTTTAGCAACACTGTCAGAATCTTAAGCAAAGATAGTAGCGGCAACAAGATAAAGAATAGTTGCCAGACGTTTCCTATTTTTCTTACAGTAAAATGCATAACAAAATGTTGGTTTTATATTGAGAGACATAAGTATTCAGGTGGCTCCAGCAAAATGATTGGGAATGTCGCATTTAGATAACGGTGATGTGTAAATGTGGTTTATTTTAAATAATTGAAAGCATTACCATTTGTAAGTGAATAGGAATTGAACGAAATCGTAAATGAGTTGTGCAACCGACTGAGAGTAACCTGAACTTTACCTCTGGCTAAAAAGGAACCTAAAGGGAGGAAAGCAGAACAAATTGAAATTTTATTAAGAAACGTTAACTAAAGGCTTAAAACACATGAATTCTTTGTAATGTTTTGTTTATCACTGAACATACTATAAGTTACGAATATGCTCTTAACAAATCAATACTCTTCACCTAACGCGCTGTGAAAATGGGCTTAGTAGTTTTAATGCGGTAACCTACATCTTTCTGTAGTAAGTTGTAACATACAAAAGTGAAATAACTTCTTTAAAGAACTACAAACATAAGTTTACTGTTTTCTTCCAAACTACTCATAAACTACTTAGCACAGTTTAGTCCGGAAAAGGATCAGAGGTGTTTCGCCTTATTAGGGCTCGTCAGTGGTACGCATTCCCTCAGTCACCTACTGGGGTGTGCACCCATGGCGGCTAAAGGCAGATATCAACGAGCCTGCAGCTTAACTCACTGAGCCATGGGAGAGGACGTCTGGGCCACAAAATGTGCAAGTTAACTGGGATATAGCACGACCTATCTTCCACTGCCACGCATGTTGCTACCTTAGCAGATGAGAGTGGTTAACCTCCGAGGGTCATGAGTTCCCCTCTCTAGACGGTAAGTCCACGGTATTTGAAAGTAGGAGAGATTACCTTCTAAATTACTAATTAGTAGAAGGATTTTGTTTTTAATATTTTCGTCCATTTAGCTTTCAAGCTACCTAGCACAGACTAGTCCGGGAAAAGCACCAGACGAGTTTACACCCATTGAGGCTTGCCCGTGGTGCGCATTCCCTCGGTCCCCTACTAATGCTCAAATCTATGACCAGAGGCAGTTGACAGCTAGCCAGCAGCTTTAACCCTTAAACCATGTGGGATGTCGCCCGGGCCACATAATTAACAACTATAAACTTGTACTGCTACTTAAAATCCCGTATACGTTTCTGAATTTAATTAAGCCTGTAATAAAATACTGTCTGGCATACTTTCGCAGTGTAGATTTTGAATTATTTACATGAAATAAAATCATCTTTATTTTGTGTTACACTGCGTAGCAGTTAACAAAACTGATTTCTCTATAGTTATCATTTTACTTAGCATTATTAAACGTTATTTTCGTTTCAGTTACCAGTATTGTCAGCGTTTTTCAATTCTCATGTTACATCCTTCGTGTGGTTGTTTTGCTTCGTAAATTCAAACAAGTAAAAGCCGACTAAGAAACACAGTTGCAGGAATATGAAACAATACGTTCGACTTGCATAGCTTGCACTCATGTCCAAAGTTTTTAGTTTCCAAATGCTGGGGCGGATCTCGGAGAAAACTAATTATCCATATGCATCAACTTATGTCCAAGTTTTTATTTGTCACGAACCCATGATTTTACTTAACTCGGAAGAAGTAATTTTGGTAGCGTAATCTTAGCAGGAATCGTAGCGAACCGGACAGAAGGAAGACGAGGAGCCAATGTTCCATAACAGGGCTGTTCGCTTAATCCCAGTTAGGTTACTTTTTATATTAAGTACATAATTGTTCGGTAGTGGAACTAAATTTTTCAGTGATTGATCACAAATAGGACTCCGTTTAAATTCATTGTAAGGCCAAATGACTTTGAACGGTGTTAAATTACCTGTTGAGTTCTAGTGGCTCACATTTTGACTGACTAACGCCTACTGCTAGATTTTTGTTCCACTTGCATTCACGTACTTTCCAATGTACGCTGTACATAGGTAAAGTTGACAAGTGAATGATTACCTCTAAAAGACCAAGTAAAAAATAATTGTAAACGGTATATTGTGACATAACAAATCCAAGCAATTCCAGAGAATCGGATTAATTGATGTAGGAGTTTTTATTCCGCTAAGGTAAAATGAACAAGAGCTGGTATTCGCCGTCCTTGGGGCACAATATACACCTGCTTGGCTTCATCTCTATAAGCCATTTTACAGACATTTCTAGCAAGCTAGTGTTGAAATGAGCTGCACGTCGTCTGAAGGTCATCCTCACACACGCGTGACGTGCGTGCTACTGGTTCATTTGGATTATTTCAATCTATCCTCTCTCCATCTTCTCGCAGCGTTGTCACTGTACGCTCATTCGAACCGGATTTACCAGCTCTACACAGTGATCCATCATACGTGGAAATATCTTCTACGATTAGAGGCTGTGCCATCAATAAGCGTTTTCACTGGCATCTGTGATTAAGCGCAAGCGTTTACTTCAATCGTATTGAGCCGATTGCCATTCTGTGTGACACCATTCGATACAGAATTCTCGAGGCAGGCCGAAAAGCCTAAGCTTACTCCGATCCAGTGTTTCGCAACACAGCTGTGAAAGAATCTGTGTTCAGCGCTCTGTTCAGGTTGCAGTCACTCGCCATTCCTTTTGACCTTGTCAGCCAGTGCGGCTGCATTACCCATCACACGGACCGCGCGACCACGCCGACCGCTCATTTGACCTTGCAACCACCACGCTCGCCTGACCGATGTGCGCCGCTCTCAAAGCCGTAAAAGTACAGAACGCTAACCAACCCACTGGGCCAGGTAACGACAGCAAACTGAATGGCAGAAAGGCGAAACCGAAGAGACTCCCATCGAAAGGCATTTGCGGGTTAGGAGAATGTCATCGGGTAGTAAAAATCGGTCTAGCTTGTTCGCACTGTTTGGAATGGTACCATACGAAATATGCAAATGTGTCCCAACAACAGTTACGGGAGCGAAATAGCTCCCAAGATGCATTTTGGTTCTGTACTGCGTGTTCCACCATCCCCCTCGTTAAGTGCTTCCTTATCCTAGCTGAGAAATGCAACCGGTTAATCGCAGAAGCAGAGCAGAGGATAAACAATGAGATTACTTCAATGGGAGCGAGTATGGACCACAGAAGCGTAGCGGCTGCTAAGCAACGGAATGCTGAACAAATCGATTCGCCTGCACCGCAATCAGCCATGTCTCCATCTCCGTTGTCTTCTCCAACTTTGGTAGAACGCCGGGCGAAAACAGACTGTACCTACGTGAATCAAGCAGTACTCACAGCAAAGAAAATCAGGCACCATTCAAAACGTCTGGTTAAGCATATTCCACTAGACCTGACATCTAGTATTAACAAGGATGAAGCAGCCAAACAACAACCCTTGGTACCTGTAGCTCAAATATCTCTTGTCGAGACTAAGCCTCCCAGAACATCGGTTACATATGCAGAGATTGCTGCAAGGGTCCACCGAGAGGCCGCCGTTGCGTCCTCTTCCATTGTAAACACCGTTAACGCAAATGGAGAGAAAAACAGCAAACAATCACTTGTCAACAAGTCAAGACAAATGAGTACCATACCTTGTAGATCGATGAAAAAGGGATCCAACAACAGTGCCCGGACTGTCGTATGCTCAAATGTCCCTGAATCTACCGCCATCACATTGCGGGATAGGTTATCAGACGACCAAGACCAATGGAACTCATTGTGTATGCAGATGAGTATCAAAGCCAAGCCCGTAAACTTGTTACGAATTACTCGTCATCCGAACTCGCCACACTATGGTGAACCCAGACTTATTCGAGTAACTCTAGAATCCTCAACCGACGTGGAAAATGTTTTGCTCTCCGCAAGTGCGCTAAAACACGAATCCTGTGCGATACGTATCTATCCTGATGTCCCTTGGAGCGCGCGACAATCAAAAAGCAACACCGAAGAGGGGCACAGCAAGCAAGACCGCCTAAACACAGTCTTCATACATGGAGTGCCAGAACATCCTTCTAACCATGTTCAAGAGACCGGAAAGCACGATTTAGAACAGTGGCGGTTCATTCGTGAAACACTTTCTTTGGATGATGTTGTGGCACTATCGCTCACCAGGATACCTCTCTCATCGAATTATAGAGGATGCGGCCCTAGAATCCTAAAACTTGTGGTTCAGTCAGAGCAACAAGCAAAGGATGTTTTGGATCGATGGCGAAGAAATCGGAAACATCTTCCTTCCGAAATTCGGTTAAAGGTCACAAACAATTCGCACAGCTCAAGTATTAAAGCAACTGAAGCAGCAAGCATCCTGACGAGTGTACAGAAGTGTAACTTGACTGCTGCTTTAATTGACTCTGAAGTAGGTCTAAACGAAGGCTGGGACGCACCTTGGCCGAATCAAGTTGCAAACGAGGTATCATTGACCCATCAAAAAAACGAATAACTGCCGACCTCCCATCGGTCGGCATTCTCCCACACTTGACAGCTTCACCTCTCTGCGGGCTCCTAGAGACCGAGAAACTGGCCTGCTTGTATACAAATGCTCAGGGACTTTCTAACAAACTGGCTGAACTGAAATATCGCCAAGCTTCCGGCTCGTATGATGTCATTGGTATCACCGAGACATGGTTGCACACGGGAATGACGGACGCTGAAGTGTCGTTACCCGGCATGTCGCTGATCCGGAACGATAGGCTCACAAAAGGAGGAGGGGTAATCCTGTACTACCGAAACGACTTACAGTGCGAAGCCGTGGAGGATTCAGATTCGCAGTTCCCCGACTCTCTTTGGTGCCGGTTGCAGTTAAAAGGCAGGGACGCTTGCCTTATTATCTTGGTGTACCGCGCCCCTAACTCAACACCCGAAACCGACTACCACCTAATGGCTGCTTTAAGGTGCAGTTTACAACCAAAGTACACTCACATTCTTATCATGGGTGATTTCAACGTACATTGTTTAGAAGCCCCTGCCACAACCGGCGAACAATTCAAAACCGATTTACAAGATCTAGTAACTACTGTTCCTCTTTACAACCACATCACTTTACCCACTCGGTTCAGAACTGGTAACAGGCCATCTGTGTTGGATCTTGTGCTTACCAACGAGGAGCATATGATTGATGCGTTGGTTTTAGACTGCCCGTTGGGTCGCAGTGATCACGCAGTGATCAGTTTCAACTTCGTCTGCTATGCAGAATATCGGAATGATAAAGATGAGACTGTGCGAACCATCACAAGGTACGACCGACTCTCCCAGCTAGTCAGCGCCACAACATGGTCTTTCCTCGAAGAAGAACCCCAGAAGTCGCCTGGCTCGAGTTCGTCAACACATTCAGTCAGCTGATTGCACAGGCTTCAGAGATAAAAGCTTACAATAAGTGCAAATCCGTTTCTTTCGTTAGGAGCAGAACCCGAAAATGGATGACAGTACGCAACGCAGCATGGCGAGTGTACAGAGAAGCTCCAGCACCAGAAACGTGGGACAACTACGTAGCCCAACGTAACCACTGCACTCAACTGTTAAGAGAAGACAAAGCCGCCTATCAGCAGAACATCGCAAAAACCTTCAGTGCTAACCACAAACTGCTGTACAAGCACGTTAATAGCCTACGAAAGGTGAGGCAAGGATTTCCTCCACTCAAGACGGCTGATGGCCCAACAAGCACGTCTATGGAAGCTGCAAACGCGCTGCAGATGCAATACGCCCCCACGTTTCAAACGGTCTTGCCACCAAGCGATCTACCAAGCTTTGTCTTCTGCTCACCAGGACTAACCCACGTCAATTTTACCGCAGAGGCTGTATTGCAAAAGCTGACCTCTCTACGCAAACACAGCTCGCCGGGTGTCGACGCCATTCGTCCTGAGGCATTGGGAGTAGCAGCAAACCAACTGGCAGGACATTTAGCTCAGTTTTTCCAGCACTGCTTAGACCAGAACCAAGTTCCCGCCATGTGGAAGCTTGGAATAATAAGCCCGATTCACAAAGGTGGAAGCAGATCTGATCCCTCCAACTACCGCCCAGTAACCCTTCTTCCTATACTATCCAAGGTCATGGAATCTATAGTTGCCGATGCACTGGTGTGCTATCTGGAAAACTGCAACCTCATCACTCCTGAACAGCACGGTTTCCGTCGACAGCGGTCATGTACAACTAATTTACTAATTGCACGCAGTAGTTGGACCGAGGCAGCCGACGCTGGAGAAGGTGTTGATGTGATCTACCTGGATTTTTCCAAGGCTTTCGATCGTCTAGACCATCGGATACTACTATCCAAGCTACAGCATTACGGGATCGGAGACCCTCTTTTAAGCTGGATCGCCAACTTTCTATTTCAAAGGCAATTAGTGGTCAGAGTTCGGAGCTCTTTATCGGACCCCATACAAGTCGAGTGTGGTGTGCCGCAAGGCTCGGTTCTAGGTCCACGTTTGTTTCTGGTGTTTATTAATGACCTTGCACAGGGAATCGCTTCAAACTTCCTAATGTTTGCCGACGATATCAAGATCTGGCGCAGGATCCAGGCGAACGCCGACCAACATGTGCTCCAAAGTGACTTAGATACAGTGTATCAATGGTCGATCCAAAACTTATTGCATTTCAACGTCAGTAAATGCAAGGTGCTTTCCATCCGACATCAGGGCAGCTACTCATACCGACTCGGAACGGATGTACTGCAACAATCAACTCTCGAACGTGACTTGGGTGTCCTGGTTCAAGATGACTTGGGTTGCTCCAGGCAATCGGAAAAGGCCTCGAAGACCGGGAATCAACACGTTGGGCTGTTGAGGCGGGCATTTGGACAAATAAACAGCTCCATATTTCGACAAATGCTCAGTGCGTATGTTCGCCCCCACGTCGAATACGCAATTCAAGCCTGGCATCCATGGCTGAAACACGACCTTAACGCACTGGAGCAGCCTCAACGCCGGGCATCTAAGAACGTAACTGGAATGCGCAATCTGTCCTACCAGGAGAGGCTGCGACGACTAGGATTGTTCAGTGGAAGCTATCGCAGGCTACGAGGCGACCTGATTATGACATACTTGATTCTGCGAGACCCACATCATGTGTGCCGCCCTTTACTGCAACTCAGCAGCAATACAAACCTGAGGGGCCACTCATTAAAACTCGCAGAACAATACAGTCGTCTGGAGTGCCGCAGAAATTTCTTTTCCATCCGTGTCTGTCACCCGTGGAATGCTCTCCCAGAATCGGTCGTCTCTGCACCGACACTAACAATATTTAAAAGACGGTTGGACGATGCACTCATCCACTTACACTTTGTTACTTAACACTATGTCTCCATCCTACACCTGGAGTTTACCCTGGAATTATTTGTTGTTAACTGTGGGTGTTGTGAATCTAAGTGGATCGCAGGACTGCAGCGAAGCAAACGATAAGTCCTTATTTTCGTATTTAAAGTGTTAACTATTTTACTATCCTTTTCATCATAATTATTATGTTGATATCCCCACCAACTATCCAACGGGGCTTGTAAAGCAACGCTTCTTAACCCGTATAAATTCATTGTTCATTGTTCATTGGCT
>CALYDF020000004.1:1658532-1774366 GCA_944474145.2 Dicrocoelium dendriticum
AAGAACTGCTTTCTAAAGAATAAAATGTTCGAATTACTAGGCAGTTTACGATTGTCACAGCGGAAATAAATCTTAGAGCTCCTCCATAGGTTACCGCTTCATATTCTTTCTACAATACTAATCATTTTATACAGTTTCCTGGAGCCCACCACTTAGGCACTTGCTATAGTTCTCCGTATTCAGCGAAAACTATATATATATATGTATATATATATATATATAACGCTTTTGACTTGATTTATCTGAGGGCCCTATCTGAAAAGCTACCTGGGTCATCCATGTTTGGGATCACACTGAATGCTTTCCTCCTTCCAAATCAACTTCTCTTACCAATTGCAGCTAAACTGTTGGAATGACAGTAAACTTGCTCTACACTACATACCGCTTTCTCTCCCTAGCTGGAGCAAAGATTTTGTGCACCTACGGCATTTCTCAAGGTCATAAGAATGGATTTCATATAATCAATTTCCCAAATTTGATCTCCTACAACTGGGAGTCATCTCGATTATTTCGTCCGGTAATTTCCTATAAAACCATGTATATTTCTGATGGTTCATGCCCCCAATGATGATATGTAAAATCTGTATCTGACGACTTTGGACAAAAGTCCATCTTATCGTTACTGTACCTTCATCCCCTTTATTTTTGTTTAAATTTCTTCTATCAGTGATCTCCACGACTGAACCGATCTCCCGATGTGATGGAAAAATACTTTCAAAAATGCAGCATACTCATGAAATGCGAGTTGTTACCAACTCACTGGCGGATATTAAAAGTGCTAGACCCGAATTAGCTAAATGATGGCTGTATGATGAGGAGAGATTAACATATTACACAGACACCTACATAAATTTACATATATTTATGTATACTGTGTCACCATGCTTATGACAAAATTGCATCTGAGAACAGCCAACTAAATGAATTACGAAATTATTCGCTGCTTGCTTCTAGCTAAAACAGCATATGTTCAGCTGACATGTGTAAGTGAATTGTGGTAGAAGGTCTCCGGGAGACCGTTCTATGAAGGGACGTATTAACTTACTTGAACAGACAGTCATATCTGCTTTTATTTCTACTCTCAACGTCTACATATTTTGCTATTATTAAATGATTAAGCATCTCATACACGTTATTGAGAACATAACAAAACATGAAAAGTCCGTCCACTATCCAACATTGTTGTAGCAATTGATCAGGCTGATATTTTGCCTGTCTCACATTTCGAGAAACAGACCGTTAATTTCTTGAGTTATTTAGTTGTTCGAAGCCGCCATTAGCAGCCTTGTCAATGAGAACACCTTTTTAGCCTAAAATTTTAAATCACGGTAGACAGCAGCGGTGCAAAACATTATACGCCGTAGTTTCTTTACAACAGCACAGTGATATTAGCCGTTCCATTATAACTCTTTCCTGTTAATTCAACATGTTTTACAAAGAAGTACAAGTTTAGCGAGCGAAAAACCATTGTTTGCTATGTCCCGTAGGATTATTTTTATGAGGATTATAAATGCATTTTTAAAGGGACATAACAATAGAAAATCTTTGGTTTGAGATGAATTACCGAGTTATTCATATACCAATATACTGGCCTACTTCCGATAAGGTAACGGAGAGGGCTAGAAAACACGCTGCGCTAATTCGTTTTTCGACGGAAACAGCAAAAGTCGCGTAATCTAAATGGGATAAAGTTCGATTTATTCGGTTTCTGGAAATGCGTTAACGTGGGGTGAAAATAATGTGAGAAGGAAGTGCGTTCCACGTCCTGGACACCCGAAGAGTAAAAACGTTATGTCAGCAAACAAGTCAACTGGTGACCTCTCGATTTGATTTTGTAGATGACTTGCAACAGCTCGCGAAATCCGTGATTGGGTTAGACTGCATTTGGTAAACTATCATGAGGTCAACTTTCAGCATGAAGCTGGGATTTCGATTCCCTTCAGGTCGGTCCTCAATTAAAAGCATATGATTGTTTGATCGTGCCAGTATTCTCTTCAGACCAAACGCCAAGCAATTGTCCGTTTCCAGTGTGGACGTTGGAGGGCAGTATGTGATTTCAAGCAAGCACACATCACCATCTTGTAGTCGCAGGCTGCACCAGTGGGAACCGGAAAATTGCGTATCTGAAACGCCCTTGATATCTATATGCAGGTCTGATCGGTAATAGTAGAGCACATTGCCTCTACTACCCAGTGGACCATTTGGCAGGGTGCACATCAGGCATAGCTATCTCGGCACCAGTGATCTCAGTATTCAACCATGTTTCAATTTTCCAAGGGGATATCCGAATCAGTATGTGCGTGACGAGTAGGAAGCTTGAGTAACTTACTTAGAAGGCATTGAGGGTTGGCATACAAGTCTGTTAGGGCCTCATAAGTTATCATTGCACGTGTAGATAAAACTTTGGGGCTTGCTTATGTCGAAAATGGTAAGACCGACTGTCAGCCGTCCTTTTCTTTAACTGGAATCGCGTGTTCTTTGGCAGATCCTGGTTGGCATACAGCGTTCACACTGTCCGTAATAATCTTCAAACATTGGCATACTTAGGCTGACGGAGTGTTTTGACTGCATCCCGGTTCTGAGCCGCATTTTGGTGAGAGCAAACTCAGGGAACACTTTGAGCATACAGTGGTGAGAAAAGTAGGCGCTTATCTCATGTGTACCTTTCTGGAGGGACGTGTGACAGCTTTCTGTGTTTGGACAACTGATGCGGTATTGAGTGCCGTGGTAGTATTGATGGTACTAACTGATGCTGGTTTTGTATCAGGCGAGGTCACGATGGGATTTGCCTCAGTTAATTGAGCAGCAACCACGGTTGATTTTGTTGTCAGTCCTCTAAAGGCATTTGATATGGCGGGTGGCTTTGATGAGCAGGGTGTGGCGAAGGCATTACATAAGAAGCTCATAGTATAATCGCGGCTATCTCTGCATTGTTAACGTTTATTCAGCTTGGCTACCCTTCGTAAATTGCATTTGATGTTGAGCATCGAATTCCAGGCACACATCTGGATGGCGCCTGTGTGACAACTCTCAAGGCTGCTTAGAGCTCTGCAATACAGTTTAGTCTTCCGCGGAACTGTGCCAACACAACTATACATCTGACGAGTGGACTAGCCGTGCCTGCAGAGCAAAACTGTCCTATAGTTAATCTTATCTCTCTGAGACTATGGCAAAGACAGCCAGGGTGGTGTTTTTACAGCAGTGTTACGTACCATCTCAAATCGCACACGTTCAACGTAGCTTTCTGCATTACAAACATGCATCCTATACCCAAAAGTAATGACACCCATACGAATTCCTAAACGAAAACGGACAAACGACTAACTGAAAAAGACTACCGCTGAAGATTCAGAAGCAAATGCTTTTGATGTTTCCTACTTCGATACAGTCATACAGAAACCTGGCTACTTGCTGTTAAATACAGTCTGTCTTAGCCTATCTCACAATTAACGTTAAATTCTGAAGTTGTTTTGCTAAATTGCTGTGGGTAACCAGTTCTTGCAATTTGGCTCGTCATTCTTGCGAACGTTTTTCGTTACAACGTTTAGAGTAGCAGGTGCCATCCACCATGAATTCTAACTTCTCAATAGTAAAACAAACATTTGGTCATGGAAAACTCAGTGACGTTACGTTCCGATTTGCAGAACATTGACTTAACAAAATATGTTATTTTGCGTCGCCTCAATGCGAAGTACTCTGTACGCAATGGCTAATTTTTCTTCTGTGCCCTACGTATTACTAACGCTACACTGAACAATGAACATTGAATTTATAGGGGTTGAGATGCGTTGCTTTACAAGTCTCGTTGGACAGTTGGTGGGGATATCCACATAATAATAAAAATAGTAAAACAGTTAGTATGTTAAATATGAAAATAGGGACTTATTGTTTGATCCGCTGTAGTCCTTCGATCCGCTCAGATTCACAGCACCCACAGATAACAACAAATAATTCCTTGGTAAACTCCAGATGTATGATGGAAACGTAGTGCTATGTGACAAATTGTAAGTTGATGAGTGCATCATCCAACCGTATTTTAAACACTGTTATTGTCGGTGTGATTAGGACCGATTCTGAGAGAGCATTCCAGGAGGGTCAGAAACAAATGGAAAATAATTTGCTGCGGCACTATAGACGGCTATATTTTCTGCGAGTGTCAATGAGTATCCATTCAATTTTTCATTGCTGCTGAGTCGCAGTAAAGGGAGGCACACTAGATGTGGGTCAATCAGAATCAAGTATATAATAATCAGGTCGACACATAGTCTGCGATAGCCTCCATTGTATACCCCCAATCGTTGCAGCCTCTCCTGGTGTGAAAGATCGCGCATTCCAATTATGTTCTTAGATGTTTGACATTGTGGCTGCTACAGTACATTAAGGTTGTGCATCAGCTATGGATGCCAGGCCTGAATTGCGTATTCGACACGATGGTGAGCATACGCCCTGAGCATTTGTCGAAATATGGAGCTGTTTATTTGTCCAAACACCCGTCGCTACAACCCAAGGTGTTGGTCCACTGTCTTCGAGGCCTTTTCGGATTGCCTGGTGCCATCCAAATCCATTAGAACCACGACGCCGAAGTCACGTTCGAGACTTGATTGTTGTAGTATATTTTTCCGGCGCAGGTATGAGTAGCTGCTCTGATGTCGGGTTGAATGCACCTTGCCATTACTGACGTAGATTTACAGTAAGTTTTGGGTTTACCATTGATACGCCGTATCTAGGTCACTATGAAGCAGATGTTGGTCCGCGATCGTCGGGATCTTGCGCTAGCTCTTGATATCATCGTATAACATTAAGGAGTTTGACATGATTCCGCTATTCAAGGTAACTGACAAAACCCAGAACAAACGTGGACCTGGAACTGAGCCTTGCGGCACACCAAACTCGACTTGGATGGGGTCCGATAAAGGGCTCCGAACTCCAACCACTAAATGCCGTTGAAGTAGAATGTTGGCCATCCAGCTTTAAATATGGTCACTGATCTCGTACTGCTAGAGCTTCAAGAGTAGTATCCGATGGTCTAGACGATCGAAAGCGTTGGTGAACCCCAGATAAATCACAACACCGTTTCTTCCAGCGTCAGTTGCCTCGGTCCAAATAATGCATGCGATGAGTCTCGACCTCACCGTAGTGCGATGGTTTGTGTGCCTCAGCGATTCATTAAGCTATTCTGGGTGGTCCTTTCATGCACCTTCAGTGCCACTCATGCCAGAGTAGTCAATGGTTAGAGGCTAAAAAATATCAGCCTCCTGGTCCTCCAGGTTGGGGGTTGGAGTGAGGTGGCTACTAATTCCTTAAAACGGACTCCTTTTAGCCCAACTCCAAACTTGCTGCCTTTTCGTCAGGTTTTTGAACCGAAGACTTTGGTTGAACACCCTAGTGGTTCTCCTGTCTAAGCCGGGGCAACCTGATAATATCCTGCTCAGGCAATACCATGAATTCCTCTTAAAACAGTTGCTTGATGCTATGGCCACCGTAGAGGTTAATCAAAGTTGCCCCATTTGTTGCCTCGAGCAGTATGAATAGGGGTTTGGATGCTACTGCTCAAGCCTGCCCATCATCTTATTACCCTCTTGTGCGTTTTCTCTCTTACCGTCCCGTTCCAGTTTCAATCGTATTCCCCCTGTGTTCAACCCCAAATTCTTGGTCCTCACACACCTTGCTTTGCTAGGTTTTTAGCTTTTAGTTTCAAATAACATGTGAGCACGGAGCGTCATTTCTCTCCTGACGACAAGCCCATGACCAACCAAACGGCCAAGACCAGTCCATCGACATCCATTTGAAGCCCTCGATCATCCTTCAGATTGGTATGGCTCAAGGTACGCACACTGTTAAAAATCGCTTAACAGGCAGCAGTTGCCCGAACGTTAGAGAACCTCTGGTTCAATATCGGCTGCTTAACACAGACGCCTGCAAGACTCGAGCTATGTGCTCACTCTTCGATCCAATTCAGGTGACACTAGCAGCACTTTCGCATTTCGCCTATTCGGTGACGATGCAGTTTCGGGCACTGCCCAAGCCGGTGTTGGTATTGCCCTGAGTCCCCGGGCTGAAGCTGCTCTGGTTGACTGGATTCAAATCGGTAGCCTGTTGTGTTCGGTCCGATTGGCTGGCTCGTTCAAAGCTTCGAAGTCGCGCGGGACTAAGAGGTGTCTATTCGTTATCGCTACCTACGCACCCACAAACTCTCATGATGATTCCGTAAAGGACGACTTTTTTCGCCAATTGAACAAGCTCTTTGCCACGGAAAATGTTTGGACACCGTTGTGCAGGCTAAGGATCTGAACGCTCAAGTTGGAAAATTATCCACTGCTTAACTGCTTTTGGGCGGCCAACATGGTGTAGGCTCCAGTAAAGACGACGTTTAGTGGTTACTTCGTTTGTGTGAAGATGCTTGCTTATTATTGCCAGCACTAATTCACGATACAGCATGTGCCGGGGCGTG
Organism: Dicrocoelium dendriticum; assembly: GCA_944474145.2. NCBI lineage: Eukaryota > Metazoa > Platyhelminthes > Trematoda > Plagiorchiida > Dicrocoeliidae > Dicrocoelium > Dicrocoelium dendriticum. Next base: position 1,664,984 of record CALYDF020000004.1, read on the forward strand.
ACTTGGCACCCACCAGCCTCGAAGCAGCCTTGGACTCAAATCGATCACGTTGCGATAAATTACTGATAGAGAGGCTGCATCCAGAACTGTCGCTCGATTTGGAGCACAGGTGTGGACACCGACCATGCGCTGGTATGTGCTGACCTGCGGCGGATGCGTTCTGGCGGATGCCCAAGGCGACGTTATGAGCGCATTGACACCAGCCAACTGGCGAAACCAGCTGTTCTGAATGCCTATCAAAGTACGCTGTCATGCGAGTTGCATAAACACTCACTGGATGTAATTGAAGCGCACTGGTCTCATAGTCAACAGCCCTTAATAGCAGCAAGCAAATTCTCATTCGGTATGTCTCATCGCCAACATGGACATTGGATCTCTTCACAGTCTCTGGAACTTATAGATGCTCGCCGGCATACTCCGGCTGGAAGCGAACAAAATGAAACTTGCAAAGGTCTCCAGGCAAAACTCCGTGCTAGCCTGAAGAGAGACCACGAATCCTGGTGGTCTCATCGTTCATCAGAGATGGAAATGGCCGCTGCCCTTGGAAACCCTCGTATCTTATTCTGTCTGATACGGGAAACGGGCAGCAGGAGACCTGATGTCAGTAAAACAATTTGTGACGAGAGTGGACAGCCTATCCACAGCTTGTCAAAACGCTTGGAGCGTTGGGCTGAGCACTCTGAAAGGCAATTTCATCGTTCGGAATTGTTAGATTCCTCCCCGGCAGCTGATCGCCCTGCTCTCTGAGTTGGACCTTTGGATCCACTTTCTCACTCAGAAGTCAAACGTGAGACCGAACTGTTGCAGTGAAATAAAGCCACAGAACAAGATGATCTTCTTCCAGCCCACTTCAAAGTTGGGAGACCTGCTCTGGTGGATGATTTATAGGGGTTATTAATGAAACTGTGGGAGAAGAAAAATTATCCTAACCGACTGGAGTCGCTCCGTCATAGCCCAACTTTTAATGGGAGGCTCACGATCGGAATGCGGCAGCCATAGAGGAATCAGTCTGATCTCCATCGCTTCCAAATGGCTGCCTCTATAATCTTTCACAGACTGGCTGACAATTCTGAATGCCATATTCGTGAAGAGCAAGCCAGGTTTCGTCGAGGTTGTGGCTGCATTAACCACATCTTCACCTTGCGTCAGTTGTTGGAACACCGCCACATATATTGGCGGCACACCGTTGTCGTGTTTCTCGATATTAAAGGTGCATTCGGTTTGGTGGATTGACGTGCACTTTGGGACTGTCTACTCAGGAAAGGTGCACCTGAGAAACATGTAAATATTATCCGATAATTCTGCGCGTGTAGCTCAGGCATAGTGAGGCCTTATGGCAGGCTGTCTTCGCCATTTGATATCTCCAGCGGTGTGACACAATGATGTCCGCTGTCACCTTTACACCTCAACTTAGCTATTGAGGAAATAATGGAAATCGCGTCCACATGACACGACTTAGAAGGTATGCATCGGCTCCCAGGTGAACGACTTCTTGTCTTGGAATATGCTGACGACATTGCCCTCATCTGTGACAGCTCCCAGGCGTTCCAAGTGGCACTGGACAGATTAGCACTGGCTTTCAGCCGCTTCAGGCTTTGCTTTGCACCATCGAAATGCAAAGCTTTCCCCCAAGATTGGCATGGACCGCCTCTTTCGCTGACCCTTGTTGGCCATCACCTAAAAGTCGTTCAAAAATGCAACTACCTGGGAAGTTTTATCAGCGCTCGTGGGATAGAAAGTGAGGTCACGAACCGTATAGCAAACGTTTGATGCGCATTTGCTAACCTTCGCCCCCGATGGCGCCGGCGCCATATTACTCTCGCCCTGAAGCGTGGAGTGTACAATGCACCGGTACGTTGGACCCTAATGTACGGTTGTGAATCCTGGTTCCTTAGAGCCACGGACATAAAGAGACTGGTTACGTACGACAATATGTACCTTCGCAATTTAAATCACATCTGGTGAGAACGTCGCGTGAGCACCGAGCGTGTTCGACGCATTGTTTACGGTACAGGAAAAGGAAGTGAATTGGTTAGCACAGTTATTTCACGCACCAGGCTCCGGTGGCTCCGCCACGTGTTACACATACAAGCCCACCGACTTCCGCGATTTGCGTTGTTTGCGCTCCGGGGGTGTGGCGGGAACAAGAGGAGAGGAGGCAAGGCGATGACCTGGTAGATAGGAATGAAGACCCTCGCTTCCGTGCTGGCATCGGTTAAAGCTTCACAGCTCCCTAGTTGGGGTCCGAAAGACGATGAACACGTTTGATTGGACCTACCTGCTGATTTGGCTAGGAGCCGACCTCAGTGGCTTTCGTGCCGTGAGTTTCTATGTCCCACCCTATCCCTTAGACTCCCCACCAGCTACCATCTCATTATTTAGTATTTTATAATTTTGCTTAGTAAATTATTCTTTTTCGCTGCATAGTAGCCGACAAGTATCTTACCGGAACCGTGCCCATCCGTCAGCCGTAGCTCAGCTCCTTGCACTTGTTGCATTTTATTCTCTCTTTTCTTTGAGGTAGTGCGGCACAGTAGCTGAAGTGCTTTCCACCTTTAGCTAACGTGTATAATTCGTAGTGTGTGAGTAGTAATTTCGTTGTATATGACCGCTGTCGACTGAAACCGTGTTGCTCAGGCGTGATGGAATTACAGTTTTACGCATAGCATACCAGTGCATCGGCAACTATGGATTCCATGACCTTGTAAAGTATAAAATATAGGATACTGGGCCGTTGTTGGAGGATTCAGAACTGCTTCCAACTTTGCGATTTGGGGTTATTATTCCAAGCTTCGACATAGCGGGAACTTGATTTTGGCCTAAGCAGAGCTGAAAAACTGAGCTAAATATCCTGCCAGTTGGCTGGCTGCTGCTCTCAGTGCCTCTGGGCGAATATTGTCGACAACCTTTGAGCTGCCTTTTGCGTAGAGACGTCAGCTTTTGCAATACAGACTCCGCGGTAAAAGTGATGTGTAGCAGTCCTGGTGAGGAGACGATAAAGTTTGTTAGATCGCTTAGTCGCAAGACCCTTTGATACTTTGGGACATAGTGCATCCGCAGTGGGTTCGCTGCTTTCACAGTCGTTCTTGTTGGGCCATAAGCTTTCCTGAGTGGATTTAATCCTTGCCACAAATTTCGTAGGCTTTTGACGTGCATGTACAGTAGTTCGTGGTTAGCCATGAAGGTTGTTGCGATGTTGTGCTGATAGGCGGCTTTGCCTACTCTTAGCAGTCGAGTGCAGTGTTTACGTCAGGCTACGTAGCTGTTTCAAGTTTCTGGTGGAGGAGCTTCAATATACAATCGCCATGCTGCGTCGCGTACTGTCCTCCATTCTCGAGTTCTGCTCCTAACGAAAGCAACTGATGTGCACGTTTTGTAAACCTTTATCCCTAAAGCCTCTGCAATCAGCTGACCGAATTTCTTTTACTAACTCGAGCCAAGCGAATTTCGGGGGTTCTTCGTCAAGTAAGAACCAAGTTGGGGTATTGACAAACTGGGTTAACCGGTCTTATCTTGTAACGGTTCGTACAGTCTCATCGTTCTCATTTCGATATTTTGCATAGCAGACGAAGTTTAAACTGATTAATACGTGCTCATCTCCACCTCACGATCAGTCTAAAACCAACAGTTCAAAATCAACAAGCATATGCTCCTCGTTGGTAAGCGTAACATCCAACATAGATGGCCTGTTACCTGTTCTGAAACGAGTGGGCAAAATGATGTGATTGTAAAGAGGAACAGCGGTTACGAAGTCTAGTAGATCGGCTTTGAATTGTTCTCCGATCGTGGCAGGGGTTTCCACACAGTGCACGTTAAAATCACCCAGGATACGTATGTGATTGTACTTTTGTTGTAAACTGCATATAAAAGCAGCTGTTAGGTGGTAGTCGTTTGGCGTTACGTCAAAACATTAAGGCAAGCTTCTCTGCGTTTAACTGCAAGCGGCACCAAAGTGAGTCGGGGAACTGCTAGTCTGAATCCACCACCACTTCGCACACTGAGTCGCTTCGGTAATACAGGATTACCCCTCCTCCTTTTGTGAGCCTGTCGTCCCATATCACCGACATGCTCGGTAGCGAAACATGAGCGTCCGTCATTCCCGTGTGCAGCCACGTCTCGGTGATACTATTGACATCGTATGACCCCTGGAAGCTTAGCGATCTTTCAATTCGGCCAGTTTATTTAAAAGACGCCGAGCATTCATATAAAAGCAGACCAGGTTCTCTGTCTCTAGAAGCCCACAGAAGGGTGAAAAAGGTCAAGTGTGGGTGAATGCCGACCAGAGGGAAGTTGGCAGTTACCCGTTTTTTAGAGGATGGTAATATATCTTTTGCAACATGATTCGGCCAACATGCGTCTTAATCTTCGTTTAGAACTACGTCGGAGGCAATTGAAGTAGAAGTCAAGTGACGCCTCTGCACATTTTCGGCATGCTTGCTGCTTCAGGTGCTTTAATATTTGAGCTGTGCAAAGCTACTGCGACCTTAAACCGAAGTTCAGAACAAAGACTTTTCCGATTTCGCCACCATCGATCCGAAACATCCATTGCTGGTTGCTGTAACTGAACCACGTTTTAGGATCCTAAGGCCGAATCCCCTATAATTTGGTGAGAGAGGTATCCTGGTGAGTGATAGCTTTGCAATATTACCCGAAGAAAGTGTTGCACGAATAAACCACCTCTGTTCTAAATCGTGCTTTCCGGTCTCTTGAGCATCTTTAGAAGAATGTTCTGGCACGCCTAGTATGATGTGCGATTACAAACCATCCAATAAACACAGGTCACCAGATAGACAAACGAACAGCCTTTCAAATTCTCTACAAAATACCATCAAGACAAAATCATCGTCTAAGAGCAAGCATACTTGCCACCGCTGAGGCAATATGCATACGTCTAACAAATCCGGACTTGTGTGTTCAGAAGAAACTAATACAAACACTACAACTTCCCTGGCCGACCACCAGCCGTGAAGGAAGCAATGGTACTCCGCAAATTCACCTGACCTCAGTCACGTGATCAGATGTAGGTCATCATGATCACAAGTTAATTTTCCGATAATTGTTTCTTTGTTACACTAACGATTGCAACAGACGTTAACATAATGTGTATTACAGGATGAGCCTGATGAAGAAGTAATCGAAAACAATTGTTTGCTCAAAGCTTCGTGTTTTGCTTATCTTTCGAAATATGATGAATGTGTTTAGGTGGTCTTGCTTGCTGTGTCCCTTTTCGGCATTGCTTTTTGGTTGTCGCGCGACGCAAGGGACATCGGGATAGATTCGTATAACAAAGGATCAGTGTTTTAGCGTGTTTGCGGAGAGCAAAACGTTTTCTACGTCGGTAAAGGATTCTAGTGTTACCAGTATAAGTCTGGGTTCTCCATAGTGCGGCTAGTTCGGATGACGGGGAATTCGTTATAAGTTTATGGGCTTCGCTTTGACACTCATCAGCACGCACAACGAGTTCACTTGGTTTTGGTCGTCGGATAACTTATCTCAAAATGTGATGGCGGTAGATTCAGGGACATTTGATCATACAACAGTCCGGTCACTATTGTTGGATTTCTTTTTCTTTGATATACAAGGTATGTTACTCGTTTGTTCTCACCTGCTGACAAATGTTGATTGTTTGCTGTTTGTCCCTCTGTTCGCATTAACCATGTTTACAACAGAAGGGGCCTCAGCGGCGATCTCCCGGTGAACCTTCGCAGCAATTTCTGTGAATGTAACTGAGGTTCCTGGGGTGTTCGTCTCAACAACAGACGTTGGAGCTACAGGTACCAAGGGTTGGTGTTTGGCTGCTTCAGCCTGGGTAATGCTGGATGCCAGGTCTATTGAAATTTGCATAACCAGACTATTCGAATGGTTCCTGTATTTCTTTCGGGTGAGTGCTGTTTAACTTTTTTAGGTAGCCTGGTGCCAGACGAAGCATCGTCGTAAAAAGCAAGACGGAATAACCTCACGTAGACTTTTGATTTAATGAAATTACCCACGGTGATGGTCTTATCGCCTAATGCATACACCATTTTGACAGTGATAGTTACTAAAGCTACTGTATATAATGAAAACTAGTATGCCTGCATAAAGATGGTCAAACTCGAGCAGGTAATCCGTTTATGATGATCGAATTTCAGGAAATTTTGTACCAACTCAAAGCCGAGTTTGTATGTAAGCCAATGTTCCAGATATTTTTGTAGAATGCAAAATACCTTCAAACAAATGATACAAAACTTTCATCCTTTAAAAGATTATTTGAAGTCGATTTAACTAAAAATATTTAAAACAGTTAGATCTCTTTAGTAATCCTAAAGTCGTATGAAGGCGAACACTGACAGATGCACCCATTTCGTATTTTCTTGACAATGAAGAGACAATGCAAAAAGTAAAAAGTATTTATTTATATATGTTTAAGCTAACTGTTACAAAACGTGAAAGTAGGGTTATGTGGTAATGATATCGGCTTCTACTTTTACATAAACGAGACCACTAAATGTGATCGTTCGCGTAAACTGACAATAGCGGAAATTCATAGTTGATTTAAACCTACATTAACGGTCCATTTTCCACTTTCCAGTTTTGATGAAGCATAGAAGAACGCGAGTAGATCAGTAATTCAGAAATCGAAATTGCTATCGGTACTGATTCAAGAGTTCGCGCACAGTCGTTGGTCGAACCGTTTACTCATTAGATTAGACCATTTTTTAGTAGCGTAACATACATATGCATAAAAAATTTAAACCACATTTAGTGAGCGACTTTGTAGTCAGCATCTCAGAAATCCTACGAAAATTACTCTACACGCCGAAGACTCACGACAACAAAATACATTAACTATGGTTGAGTTTAACAAGTGTGTTTTGCAAATCTTTGAAAGGTAATGCTTCTAGGTACTTGCGAAGGAATTCAACTAGGTTTCATATCAATTGTTTAGTATGCTTTGTAGGCAAGGATCCCCACGGCCGACTGAAACCTTCGTGGCAAAAGCAAAACATTGTCCACATAATATACAAATCCGTTTTATCCGACATTTCTGAAATCCTGAATAATTTATCAATACGGAACAGTTTTCAAAGTGTTACCTGAGGATAATTTCCAAAACTGGACGCTAATTAAGTACTGAAAAAATTTAACTTGGTAATGGTGCCACATAACAAGTAACATCAGCTGCGAAATTTGCCTCAACTGCAGTTGTTCTTTTAACAGTTTTTGCAAATATAAAATTCGAGTACCTTGTAGAAGCTATAATTTTGCTTGGTTAACACAGCAAGGACTGAAATCAGATTCCTAGTTTCAGTTATCCATTTATCCGATATTTTCCTCGGAAGACTAAACCGAGCGCATGCCACAAATTATAAGTGGCCATTAATAATCCCACCGATAACGAAAAGTAAACGCAGATGGGGATGAGCTCATTTCTGTATTCAGTAGTCCAGCACCCTCACTTACGGCCATTTAATTAGTTTCTTAGTGTTATGTAGTGCATCGCTATTGTCAGTAAACGTCGTATCTCACTGCAACCTTCGGAACGCGCATGACAGTGGAGGATAAGACGCGCCATATCGCTGTTAGCTTGCAAAATTATGAGGGTTCAAAGCTTTCTCCCTTGGCCCGTGGCATAAGCTGCTAAATAGCAATGCTAGCCTGATGCATCCGACGGACGGGCACTACTGATGGTGCCCAACAGGCAGAAACTGCAATCTGGTGCTTTTCCAGATATGTGAACGACTATCCTATGCGGAACTGGCTGTGAAAAAACCCTCAAGAAACTAATTAGTTAATGTAACTTAAAAGCGAATATGAGCTCAAAATCAAACTAATATACAGTAATGCTGTTATATAAAAACAAAATTTTCTCCATGGGACTAAAACCATGTTCACAATGGGCTCAGTTAGGATGTAAATAAAAATGGCATCTTCAAAATACTGATAGTTAGGAATGCACTTTTATAACTTCGTAGGTGACTTCGTAGATTACTTAAAAAAGCGTTTCAAATAATAAACCGTTACCTATTTTCAAAAAGCACGCAATATGTAACTCATTATCTGCTTACGTTTCTTCGGAGCTTGGTATTCTAAAGAAAAAGTAGTGAGAATAACACGTTCAAAATTCGAAAAGGTATCAAACTTCATCTAAACTAATTTAGTGCTTATTCTTTCACTATACATTGATATAAATTCAGCTTTTATTTGAAGTTTACTATAGGTGAATGTTGTTCCAACTTAGCATGACAAGAACGGAGGACTATCTGGTGAGCAATTGCTTTCAAGGATTCATCATCTTCATCTCTGACACATACATGCACGTGCTTTATTCCTTTTGAACTATTAGGGTCAATTTTTACTTTTAGCCTCCATATGAGTGTGGTGGTCTGAAGATGAATCATTGAAAGCCATTGCTCCCCAGATGATTTCGCATTCTCGCGACTTAAATAGAAGTTTTCGAGATACTTTACTCAACATCATCAAGGGTGCAAATACAATGACTAATCTATATTGTGTAAATCATTGTAATAAACTAACACAATATTTTCTCTACACATAAATGTAATTTCCCAAAATCTTTCCACGTATAATTGCCAACAAATATGATGCTGCTTTGTTCAGTTGCTTTGCTAGGTACCCATTATATGGTTAAACGTCACCTGCATGTCGAGAGCGTTAGTGAAAGGATGACCAAGACGTTATTCTGGCTCTCGCATGTGCTGTGTTTGTTGTATTCGCCCTTACATTTTTCGTGAACATTCCACGGCAGCCACGCTTTGCAGCTATATTGCTTAACTTTCGCAACAACCGGTTTGCTAACACGCAACTTAAAACGCCAGATTAAATGAACTTATAAAATTATGATCTAAAGCATTAACTCTGAACCATACCAAAATGTTGCGAAAACGCTACCAAATTAATCATTCTTTATGGAAATCACTGTGTTGACTGCAAATTGTTAAGTGTCTCATCGAAGCAGTGGATCATGCCGAAACAGCGTGGCGGCATATACACGAAACCATACTCTTATGACCTCGAATCTTGTTCCGTTTTTCCTATGGGAAAACGAATTTTACCTTTCTTTTGTGTGTTTCGTTAGCTTCCCTTTTCGACGATTGTATGATCTGATATGCAGATGCTCGTTCCCAACGAACGTAACTCCGTACTCCGCACTCCATCCCCCGCCAGTAATATTGCGAACAATATATTCGGTTTGAATTGTCGGTTGTCTGAATCTGCTGTCTCGTTGCACGCTTCCAAATACAGCTTTGTGTTCTTAATATTCCCACGCGCTCGATTCTCCACGCTATTTATCGAAGTTGCGGTTGTCCTGCAATTGTACATGGAAACCAACCAAAATCTTCATGTTTTTCTTCTGTCGAAGTTCAGTGCAGCTTGCCTCAAGGCTCGGTGCTTGGGCTCCGCCTATTCCTGCCCTACATAAAGCAGCTTGCGAGCATGCTACTATCAAACTACTTGCCATTTGCCGATGATCTAAACATATGCCTGCTTTTGTTACGGTTGATGACCACACAGCCATACAGAATTACCTGGACAAACGTATACATGATCCATCGGGAACATGCATTTCAAAGCCCACAAGTGCTATATAGTTAGCATACGAAAACAGAGTACTCAAAACTACCACCTAGGACCACAAATTCAACAGCGTGATGCTCATGAGTGCGATCTCCTAGTACTTCTTTAAGAGGACCTCGCTTGTTTGAGGTAAACTAAAAAGGCATCAAATAACGCAAACAAGCATTTCGGCTTTCTTATTAGAGCGTTCGGGATGTTTGATGCGTTAGCCTCCCAAAATGCTTTGCGCGTACGTGAAGCCACATGCAAAATATGCTATCCAAGCGTCGCAACAGTGACCGAAACATAATCTCACTGAACTCCATACTACACAACGGAGTGTGACGAAGAAAGTCCAAGGCTTTTCCCGCTACCTCTACTCAGTTAGGTTGAAACCCCACAATACATGTAGCGGACGTCATCCGCGTCCTAGGAGCGATCTTATCATAGTATATCAGATCCTGAAAATCCCCAGCCAAATATGCCATTCTATTTAGGAACTTGATCAGAACACCTACATAAGGGGTCATCAGTTTAGCCTGGTCACGCAGCACAGCCACCTGGAATGCCGGCGAAACATTTTCTCCTTTCTACTGTGCCTTAGCCATGGAACGCTCTTCCGACACATGAAATTAATGCCCCTAAGTTATTGCTAATTTTGAAAAACAACTTGATGTTATTTTGACGCCGTTACACTACGTGATAAAGCATACCAGCACCAGATACTGGCCTTAATGACCGAAAAACAGCCTGAAATGTTCACACATGAGCTACCCTAAACCGCCTGGTAAAACTTGTACTTCACGCGCCCCTGACTGACACTACTTATTCATCGTCTTTTTGTTGCACTAAGTATTCCACGGAACACTTCAAGCATTTTCTTTGTTACCCGTAATAATCTATTGCCACCTTGCATAATTTAAATTTTCAGTTACTTCGACATCTTTGTCCTCAACTTCGCCGGAGCTAATGAGCTAAAGGACCTCGTTTGGTCGCCCTGATTCACATGTTGTAGTTTGTGATATCAATGTCCTAAGGATAGCATCTTGTTTGCGAGCCAATTAGATTCTATGTGACTGCAACAGAATCTTTGTTAGTAGGGAGAATTTCTTTATATTGGAAGGAACAATTGGCTAAGTCAATACAGAAAGCGGATGTTATTATTTATGTTTCCGTTTATTAGACACAGCTGTTATAGACGTAAAATTTAACGTCTTCTGTATTTCTTTAAAAAGCAGTTTCATTTTTGCTTTTTAGACAGGATCTGAGAACATCTATTTATCAATTCGCGATGGGTTATTTGGGCATTTTTATACGTGTTCTCTATGCGTTTTTCCTGATATACCTGCGTTTGATGTAATCCATCGGTAATCCAGAACTTCCAGTGACCACAACGCCATACCCCTATATACTAATTATTAAATAAGGAGGCAGAAATATTTGGCCAACTGGTCGCAGTTATTCTCTTCCGCTTTATGATGATAAGTTTTTCGTCTAGATTTTAAAACCAAGATTTAGGATGACTGTATGCAATGCAGTGCGGTTAAATGTCTGTCTCACAGTTACAGCAATGCTATTCATATGGATGTATCTATTAGTTATTAGGACACCTATCTGATATGACGGAATTGACACACTATCCAGTGGTTTAGTTATTCAAACCTACGTTTTGGCTGTACGGCTGAAGATGTAGTTGGTTAATTTGGAGAATTCTTTACAGATATCTGGTTAATTTTCTACCGAATGATTTGAAGATTGAGGGAAATTCAAATGATTGCATAATGCATTTGCATTGGCAATGGGCACTGCTGGTTTGTAGACAAACGTTCACAATTGCTAGTGTTCTTTAAAGATCCAACATTCCAAAATTTTTAACCTAATTCACAAATCATACGCTATCGGATACGGTGGGGATGTAGGAAAAAATATCACTATTCGTAATGAAATGTACACTTGTATACTTTGTGTAGTCTAGAGAGCGTCCCGTTTAAGTAAAATAAGCTTTCATCCTCCATCGCTTTAGGAGAATCATTACGTTCTTTACCCGCAACTAATTCAGCATTGCATTTATCTGGTTATCAATTATTAAACTTCCGTCCACATTGATCGAGCCCGTATCTATGTGTCGCATAGTAGAGGTTTGTTAATACTAATGGGGTTCTATTTATCCAATGGCACTGTCATGCTTCCTTTGTTGGCTGCGTATGGTAACGTGTTCCACCACACTGTATAACTCTGAGTGCAGTATTTTTCTCTGGATTGATTTTGAGAATAAAATGATCTTAGTGTATGTGCGTTTAAGGCACTTAAAGCCGTATTTGGAAGCATGGAACTCCAATGCTAATTTCATGAAAAAATATCTCAATATAACAATTAATCGCAATACTACTAAAGAGTGACTGACTATTAGGTTAGCTACTCCCTTCACAATAAGGCCACAGAAGCGCAGCCCAAACAGTGCCAAGGTTTGATTTGTAAACAGACATAGCTGACGGGGCCTATTTGTGAAATTTGAAGTTCGCCGGTCAATGGGATTAGCAGAAAGGGTATCACAGCCCCAAATATTAGGTTTTCTTGCCCATACGGACAGTAAATGCGATACATACGAGTGCACTAACAACATGCTTGGTGCGTCCTCACTGAGGCTTCCCTGCGTTCTCATACAGTCTACGCAATAACGAACTAAACATATGAGTTTGATTAATGGTAAAAATTCCGCAACAAAAATACCAAACGCGCCAAACATTTAACCGACATTATTTTATCTTCTTGCGTAGCAAATGCACTCGCGTCTTCACACAGATCACCATACATAAACAGGTTTAGCTTGCAGGATTCCGTCAGTTTAACCAACTCCATCATATTTGCAAACCATTTTAGTTTCCATGAAAAGCCGAGCAAATTTCGTTCTTTGCACCTTATAGTTACTAGCGGTGTAACCAGCTGTGACCGAAAACGTTCTACCGGAGTAACCGTTGCATAGACGTTGTTGAACAAATGTACATAAATGGCCGTCTCATTGGCACAAATTTGTGACGATATTCGGTCATGAAAAATATTTTTCTGATCCACACATAGTCTAGTTACCTCTCATCGATCGGTACAGATATACAAGCGAACTTGTTAGCGGCGTAAGGATGAGGTTTAACTGAGTCTTTAGCTCGGTTCTTCCAACACTGTTTTGAAGAAATGTACGTGCCTGACTCATGGAAACACGGAGGATTACTCCTATGCATAAATTGGGTAGTCTTTCCAATCCGGCCAGCAGCCGTCCCATAATCTTATTGCTGGTTATTTTAAATAATTTGAAAGCTAGTACTGCTGATGCGATAACAGTCTATTTAGAAGAATTTAACTACCACTCTGGAAGTCCGAATGCGTGCATCCATGTCAGATGCTATCCGATTTTAATGCGGAGTACCACAAGTTGCGGTATTTGGAGCGCGATCAGTTTTGAGGTATATTAACGATATCACACGCCACATAAACTCGAACTGCCTGCTTTATGCCGGTGACATCAAAGTGTGGAGAGCCATCAGTACACCAGATAATATCATAGTACTTCAAGCTGAACTGTATAGGGTATACAAGTGGTCAATTCAGAATCTACTTCGATTAAATGTGCACAAATGTAGAGTACTGCACTTCCGCTACAAGTTGTTGTACTCTCACAAAGTCGGCAAGCAGAAACTTCAAGGGTCTACTGGCGAGACGGCGCTGGGTGTTTTGGTCTTGGTTGACATTGGATTTATGAAACAGGCTAAAAGGGCGTCAAGAAGGGGCATCCAACAGTTGGGGCTCCTAAAACATACTTCCGGCCGGTTCGAGCATTCGATTTTTTCACAACTTCTTGGTTCATACATACAGCCACCGGTGGAGTAGGCAATACAGGTTTGGCAGACTTGGCTGAGGTGAGGTACCACTACTTTTCCGGCACCACAACACCGGTCAAACAAAAATGTCCGGGGTCTTTATACTTTGCAGTATGAATGAAGGCTTCAAGTGCTCGGGGTCTTCAGCGGACAGTATCAGCGATTGCGCGATGACCTCACTTTGACATAACCAATTTTTGAAGCTCATACCCACACATGCTGCTACCTGCTGGAGCTGTCACTACAACAACTTTAGAAGCCAACATCTCAACCTGACAGAGCAGCACAGTCGTTTGTAATGCCGTCGGAATTTTTCTCCGTACGAGTGGAATGCCCTAACGGAATCGGTTATATGTGCTCCCACACTGGCAGAGTTCAAAGCGTGAAATGTCAGTGCACTTATTTCGCTGTACCAACTTACATGACCCACTATCCATGGATTAATAAAGTAACTGTAAGCACGTTTCACGGGCGGTCGAATCCCAGATTTCGTTGCTGCATGTGTACACCAAAAGGAGACATGATTTTGACCTACATACAACTTGTCGTCAATTCTTATGGATTTAACTTGGATTTAATATTTACACGACGCATACTTAAGTGAGTCCAACGATGTAAATCTAAGTTTTCCAGAAATGTTTTATATTTTCATGTTTTACGATAACAATCATAAGGGATCTGTTAAGTATAGCATTTTTACCCTAATGAAACATTATTCCGTTGTTGCTTTGGCTGACCACTCGCCAAGCAGTTTGCATTCGGATGGATGTTTCACGCACATTGGTTCTGTAAACTAGAAGCAACGGGTTGTCTTAAACGAGCCCGCGCTTCGCAATGAAGTCAAGCTTGATCATTCAACGTCTGAGACCGTAAAGTGCAGTGTTTCCGTAAGATGCGTACCTGTTATCTAACGGTTCCAGCAGTTTACCGATGCGAACTGCAGTTTATATCGAGATTGCGTGTCGCAATTAAAGCACTTGGCAAGTGCTTCAATCACATTATTCAACCATTCATTATCCATTGAGATATGCTTTGTCCGTCTTGATTCGGTGTCTTTTGGCTAGAAGTTTCGGCTGACCTCTCAAAAGCTACGGTTTGGAATACGATAAATATTCATCTGATGAAATCCGATAAATGCGGGTAGACAACAGCCAAAATCACTCAACATATCGTTTCGCCGCAAGTATTGTATAATTCCATTTTGCAAACAACTGAATGCATTTGTTAGCAGCTTGGCAAAGCCAAAGTAACCTGTAGGTTTTAGTTTCAGATTGCAAACTGCTAACGAGAAGTGAACTTCTTAGTTCAGACAACTGTTGTGCGTAGGTGGCCATTCGATTGGCCCAAACGTATTTACATATAATGTTAATGGGGGTGTTAAAAAAGGTTGTAATGTTTAAATACATAACGGCATATTGCTGATCAGTTGAGTGAGTAGATACATTAAAACTCCTTGTTTTTTCATTTGTATGTTGCGAAGTATATATTTTCACTAACCTTTGGTCAAACCAACAGGTTACATTAGCTTTTCTTATCTTTAACATCAACTACAGCTCGTTGGATCTTATTCCGAAGTACGATCACATTCTTTATGCTCATAATAAGTCATTAAATACAAAATATTCATTATGTTAAACTAAATCTTGTGAACGGAATGCACGGCATTTAAAATCGTCCCCAAATTCTGTGCAGTTTGAAGTATACTTTTTGAAAAACACTGTTTTACATACCTTTTTTAATGATGATGAATTCTGCAAGTAAACAAAAGCAACCTGAATGTTATACTATAGCCTGCCTCATCCACTGTCTTCGAAGGAATAGTTAAGTAGATAACTGATGTATATATATTTATATATATATATATAAAATAACACTACGTATGGATATAAATTTATCTATATATACATGGAAATATCGTCCGATTCTTCCGTAGAACCTTGTTGATACTCGCGAATTTGCATCATATCGTTTTCAGGTTTGATAGACTGTCCAGCACAATAGCCCTTAAACAAATTAACTCTAATTACGTTGTCAATAATGCTTAAAATTTTTCAGTATTTGATAATTTGGCGCTCAAATCATATAAGAAGGCTACGTTTCGAACTTCATTGCTGCGAACTTGCGCTGCTGACTGTGAGTGTTTACCGGTGTGCGCGGTGGTAAATTTTCTTGAGCACGCGACAGTAAATAATATGTATTATTCAGTCTCTCACTATGCGATACGTTCGAGGCTGGTGATAAAACAAGTTGTGTAGTTAACCTCTCTTGCATCGGGTTTCAAACGACATAAATCGAAAACCACAAAAGGTGTCCTTAGCGACATGCTGAACATATTCTGCTCTTTGCTGTCTCACAAAGCATAATCAGGTGATGAGCTAGTGTTCAGTTTTCTTGCAATATCCTAATGATTGAATAGCAGAGCGAAGCAGCAAATGGTTTAAACCAAGATCAGTAGATACCTTTGTAGGCCTCTTAGCGTTTTTCTCGGGCGTGCACTTGTTAATTGCATGTGAGCCCACCTCGATCCACCAAGGAAGGTAGGTGATGCAACCCTGTATCTTCTAATCGAGAAATGCAGCACTTATCAATTTATTATAAATATACCCAGCACCACCCACCCGAAATTCACAAATGACGGGTCGGTTGATTCCTGTTTTGCTGAGCAAGGTGTAGAGACCAATTGGACGAGCGCTGGAGGTCAAGCTGTAATTATCTTGATTTGTCGGAACATATAGCATTCTTCGAAACTTCAGGTAGTCCTCAAAAAGTATAATGCGTTTCCTTAGGTTGGATAGGGTGGAAAATGGTCCATAGTAAACTGCCTTAGACTACAAGCCCCAATAGGGCGAAACGGCTATCTGGTGCTTATTTGGATATTTAGTTGACTTGTCTTAATTGTCAGCTGACTGCGACGAACAAAAATACACGACCAAATCCTTCTACTCAAAGTAATAATCGGAAATATAGCGGTCAGTTCGGTGAGCACTATCCGTTCCCGACTACAAAGTAGATTGGCTGCCAACTAGTGCATAAAGCCCAGGTAATCATTGTTTCAGAATCAACCAGTAAACTAACTATTAACTCAGGATTTGTCTTATATTTGCAATGTGTAAAAGGGAATTATTACTACAGTGCAATGAAACCTCTTCTAACACCATAAACACAATATGAATGTTTTTCCCATAGCACTGTGGAAAGTAATCGCAAGCTTGGCGGTCCAGTTTCATTCCTCTTGACACAGTGGCACAATCTGCTGGCTAGATATTTAACACACTAGTGTTCATGAATTAGGGTCATTATGGAGCCGATGGATGCACTACACTGAGGAAATCCGACAGGTCAAATATGCAGACTTTTACTCTTCCTAGCCTGTATATTACACGGTAAATTGGAAGCTGCTACAATGAGCCCCCCAATAATATGAAAATAATATTTAGGAAACACGGTCGGTTTGAAGTACTTTTAAAATGCAAATGTTTCTACATGTAACTACAGTAAAAATTCCTTTTTAAGCGGGATAATATATAAGCTAATTAATAAAAGTAACCTTAACACCTCTTTTAATATTGGTTCATTAGATAAGATTTCCGTATTTTATACCCTATTCGGTGTGGATTTGGATTCGGGTGTTCATCTACTGCCGTGTTTAATAGTAAATAATCATCGATTGTTGTTTTGGAATTTGAAAATAGTGTTATTTAATATTTCCACGTTCATTTTGTTGCAATTTGGGTGTCACACTTGGATGATGAACATTCTAATATGGCTTACTATAGTTTTCCTCTCATATGTAATCGATTTCCGGTCACGTACTCCGTTAAGATTTGGTTTCACTACATACTCCGCGTTGCTTATGAACCACCTTTAGGATGTACATTTGCCAACAAACTTGGATGAAATGTGTCTACCCATATGCATTCTCTTCCTTTCATTACTGGAGGGGTCTTTTGACGACATAGCTTCTAGGTAACTCATCAGCAGTCCACGTCGATGGAATATTGTGCATCAGTCCCCATTACGTCTCCTCTACTGGAATCGATCCCACGTGCATGCTTTTAATTTAGCCTAGTTCCAATACAATTGCTCCTGCTGCTCGCACCCAAGTGGCAATTACCAGTTCAATAATACATTTACATGTTCTTAGCTCCCCTGAAGTCATGAGTTAAAGACAAACTTGCTCATGGCTACTTTACTTAAATCTGATACCTAGTTACATGTGTGGTCTTTGGTTCAGGTATCCCAAGCGTTGCAGCTTTGTCCCCCCTGTAAAACATGATACTAAAGCTAGGAGGGAATTTATAATGAGATTACGGAAACCACCGGCTGAACTTCAGTACAAAATACGCGGCTGGACTCGGGAGGCTTAGACTCAAACTGAAAAATATAATAATCATATCCGCGGTATATCCTTCGGCATAAGAGAACTTTCTCGATATATTGCTGAACCTTCAACAACATCGTCGCTTACTGTGCATTGCTTTGCTTGTGCAAACAGGAGAGCAGTTGTTCGAAACTGACTAGCTTTCCTTTCTGCGAAACTGTTGGTTTCTCTGGGCTTATCAACCACTGGAGCCATTTATGCGTACATCGGCGTGCAATGCACATTGATCATCGTGTTTATATATGTACTGGATCGATTTGGAACGCTTTGACCATATGTGCTTTGTCAACTCGTACATCTGCCTTCTATATCCTTCAGTGCATGTATCCTCAGAAACAAATTGCGTAACATGGATTGTCCTATCTACGTTCCAATCAGTTTCAGCTAGATATTTTTCTGTTGGTATCCAACGTGGGGACGACTCAATGTTATCTGTTATTATTATCACACTATCCCACCCAGCTATAGTGTGATAACTATCAATAAGAAGCTAGTAAAAATTTGTAAGACAATTTTACACATTATGTGTAATCCAGGTGTGAGGAAACGTGTCCCGTTTAGTGTAATACCAAGGTACTTATTCTATATATATATATACTGACGTCACGAGTATATGTGTGCATTTATAATCCTTATTTTTAATTCTTAACACTTTCTTTTTGAAATATGTATGGCTGAACCTATGTGTTGACGAGTTTAGGCTTCTAGGCTAATAAATATAGCCATAACGTACATATATTAATTGCCATACTGAATCCTTAAACTTCACATGATCAAGAGAGTCGAATGATTTACCCGGCTGAATGAATAAGCCATACTGTGGGGAAGCAGCAACAAGTAATAATACTGCGTGGCAACATAAAATACCCATCTGGTTCGATGAATCATTACGCTACAGAACAGTCCGGATATTTCATGTCAGTTGTGCTAATCCAGCTAGTACTTTGATTTCAACCTCGACTTTCCTTGAACAACGTACAGTAGCAAGTTCTTCCATAAAACCATTAAGCACCGTTCAAACCAGCGTTAGTAATATTCTCGATTAAAACAACTTGCTCGAATCTTACGGCTGTGCCCTCTTGTGTTGCTTCATGTGCATAGATAGGGCAGCGGCTTTTAATGCGGTAACCTTGCGTATCCATTAGTATGTACTGTCCGATGCGTCACAATGAGGTCAATCCACACAGGATAATAATAACGCGCGTATGGCCGCAGCCTTTTGCACCAGCTGGAATGCGTCCTCTAACCACATACTGTGCCCGCTCAATCCTTTGCACCTCTATCCGGGTAAAAGGAATTACTAACGAATAAATCAGCGGTACGGTGGTACGACTTACCGGCACTTAGCTGCCTTGCAACCACTACCATTTGGTTGTGGACTAAGAATAAAATAATAGTATCCGTACCTTCCACGCGGCAGGAACCCGCGAGCTCCGGATAAAAACCAGGGTTGTGTTAGTTTGGATAATTAACGCTTCCGGTGAGTGGTGGGTATGCGGATTGGCAACATTATGGCGTTAGTCGTATGAGTGAAAATAGAAGGTCGGAGAATATATCTTTGAACCAGGTGCAAAGGTACATTTGATCGATCATCATTCATCATAACACACCTCAGCTGCAGTTGGAAAACACCTCAACTATGTTGTCACAGTACGAAAGAAAAGAAAACGTGTAACTGAGGCACCCCGGTTAATTCATCAGTTACGGATAGACATCGTTCCAGAGAGCTAACAACCGGTCATTTTGCTTCAAAAAGTCACCTTATGCCTATTATTTGAGATCGTGGTTGGATGTGTAGGTTAAGAGGGGGTGGACAAAAGAACCGACGACACAAACACCATTGTGGTCCGCTCCTTAACATGTTAACAAGTTTATACAACCAAACGTCTCCAGCATCCTTTGTTTCCCAACCAGGGAGCTGAGAGGCTCCAACGTAGGTCAACTTCGAATAAAGATCTTCATTCCTTTGGAACAAGTCATCGCTTGGCCACCTCTCCCCCTCTTCCATCTGCACCCTCGAAGCGCAAAAACGCATATTGCTATAGTAGGTAAGCTGACAAGCCCAACCTGAGACCCAGCCATCCGAGCCTGGTGCGTGATCTAACGGCGCTGAGTCATTGTTTTCTTCTTCCTGCGAAATACTGGATGAGTCGAACACGATATTTCCTCACACAGTAGTCCCACCAGGTATGAGACAAATTGTAAAGGCACCGATGGTCGAATGCAACCAGCCTCTTCTATTCACTGATCTAAGGGGCCATGTTTTGCAACCATACAGTCGAATCGAACATACGGCTGCATTATGCACTCTAACATTCATTGAGGCAGTGATGTCGCGCCTACGCCATGGGGCAAATGTTAGCAAAAGCGTCTCAAGCTTTTTGCTATAAGTTCTGTGAACTCGTCTTTGATTCCAACGGCATTGATACCATTACCTATGTAGTTGAAGGTTTGAACGAGTTCAAGCTGATCTCCACCAATGGTAAACGCATCAGACGGTCGCTGCCAATCGTCGTAGGTGTAAAACATAGTACGAAACGGGTGACTGCCAGTTCTAATCTGCTCAGGGCCGCTTGGTCCGTCTGGCATCTGTCACACATTAGAATAATATCGTCCGCGTACCCCAAGTCAAGAATTCGTTTACATGGAAGCAGCTCCCCAGTTTATAAGTCTTGTCTTGTGAACGAAGTTGTAATGACTTAATCAATAGGAAAGTTGAATTGGAAAAATGACAGTGGGCATCCTTGTCTTACAATGCTGGAATTACTGAATGGTGGCGACAGCTTGCCGTAAGCCTTCACTCGGTCTCAGCTACGCGCGTAAAGTGCCCGTATAACGTTTACATGCTTCTCAGGTAAACCTTTCCTTTCCGACAACTCCAACTGGCACGTCGGTCTACTGAATCGCTTAACATTTTTGTCGACGAACATGGCAACGTTGGGTTTCCAATACATGTGACTGTGCTCTAACGACTGACGTAAAGTGTATCTGTGTGCGATGCATCTCTGACCAAGACGAAACCCGGCTTGGACTACACGCAGCTGCCTTTCACGGTCGTCAGTCAGTCTGTGAAGAATTGCAGGCAAGCAATTTTGAGGCGAAGGGGATCAAACTGATACCTCCATGGTTTCCGCATTCCGAACGCCCGTCTCCTTTAAAGACAGGGACAATAAGGGAGCGACTCCAGTCGGATGGTACAGTTTTATGCTCCCACAGTTTCAATAAGATTTCATGTAACTCATCAGCAAGAGCAGGGTTCCCGAAGTTGATGAGGACTGGATGAAGATCATCTGGTCCCAAGGTCCTGTTCAACTTTAATAGTCCGATCACAATTCCGAATTCTGAGCGAGAGAGCGGATGCAAAGGGACTGCCCAGGGCGCAGAGCGATCTCTGGCCATTGATGAATCTGACAACTTTGGTCAGTTAGATTGATTCTCAAATTGCTCAGACCAACGCTCCAAAGGTTTGGGAAATTTGTGTGTAGGCTGTCCACACTCGTCTCGTATGGTTTCACTAACACCAGGTCCCCTGCTGACCATTTTCATTATCAGACGGACCAACATCCGATGGTTACCAACGGCAGCGGAAACTTCCATCTCTGACGCATGAGGGGATCACCACGCTTCAAAAACTGTCTTCACGCTAGCACGGCGCTTTTCGCGATATTTATGTGGGTTACATTGGATTTGCTTCCAGCTAGAATGTGCAAGCAATTATCGATAAGCTCCAGAGACTGTAAAAATCCCTATGTCTATTTTGGCTAGTGGTTTTACCACATAAGATTTATTGGCATCTAGTAAAGTCTGGCAAACATGCGATCAGTGATCTTCGACGGTATTCAGTGAGAGTTTGCTCAACCCGAACGCCTGCGTATTTTGATACGCATTCTGAACAAATGTCTTTGCCAGTTGGCTGATTTTTATTTGGTCACAGCGTCGTCAAGCGCGACCGCCAAAACGTACCGGCAGATCAACGCAGATAAGTGGATCATCAGTGTCCAAGCATGAGCTCTAAATCAAGCGACAGTTCTGGATGCAGCCTCTCCAGCGGTAACGGATTACAATGTGATCGCTTTGCACCCATGGCTGGTTTGAGGCTGGTAGGTGCCATGTCACCTTCTGACGGTGCTGTGTCGGAATTTGTACTTACAAGAAATAAACGAACGGCTTCACACAAATGAAGTAACCACTCACTGTCGTCTTTACGGGAGCCTAGACCACGTTAACCGCCAAAATGCAGCTGAACAGTGGACAGTTAACCAAATTGAGCATTCAGATCCCCAGTAAGCACTACAGTGTCTGAGACTCATCTGTGATGAAAGAGCTCGTTCAGTTGATGATAGAAGTCTCCTTTCACGGAATCATCCCTACAGTTTGTGCGGCGTAGGCTGCGACGACAAATAGACAATTATTTAGCCACGTGCGACTTCGAAGCTTTGAACTTGCCAACAAGTCCGACCGCACATATCCGGCTACTGATTGGGATCCAAACAAGCAGCGTCACTTCAGCCCGGGGACTCAGGGCAATATCAACACCGACCTGACCGGCACTCATAGCCGCAGCATCTAAGGATAGGTGCAATGTGAATGCACTGCTAGTGTCACCTGAAAGGATGGTAAAGTGAGAACAGAGCTAGGATCCTTTAGGCAGGTTACCGATAAGCCGCGAATATCGATCGAGAGGGCCTCTAATGTTCCGTCAAGTGCTGCCTGTTGTCTGATCTGTAACAATGTGCGTACGCCAAGGCACGCTAATATGGGGGAGGAAGGTAGGCTCCAAATAGAAACCGATGTACTGGGTCTGACCGCTTGGTTAAACTTGGGCTTGTTGACAGGAAAGTGTGGCACTGCGTTCGCATGTTACTTGAACCTAGAAGATAAAAGCCTGAGAAAGCGTGTTGTAGGAGGCCAAAGCATCAGGGGGTTGAAAACTGGGAATATAAAGGTGAAGTTAAAATAGGACAGAAATTTTGAAAAGCGTAATTGGGGGAATAAGCAGACGGGAAGGCTTGAGCATTAGCATCCCAACCCATATCTATCCTGCTCGATGCTGCTCGATGCAGCAGATAGGGCACCGTTGTTTATCCTCTGCGGTAGCCAGCGAATCAGGAGAATGGTTGAAGAATGTTGCTTATTATTGCGTAGGCAGGATACTGTCAGGTTGCAAAGGCCTAGACAAAGGGAGGATTAGGGTTCGCAAACAAAATCTTTTTTTCAAAAGCCTGCCTGCAAAGCAGCGGGTTTGGCTGTGGACTACATAGAGTCTAATTTAAAGAGCAAAAACGAACCGTCATTCCAAGCCCAACATGGAGGGCCCGGAGATTGAGTTTGTCTGGCCTCTAAACATTGACCAATCTGATGTGAGTTGCACTGAAGGTGTAAGAAAGCACCACCCAGTATAGCTCAATGGATCGCTGAGGAACACAAACCATCGCACCACGGTTTGGCCCCACCACATTGCGATGGGTTTACTCGATCGAAACCTACTAAACAGTTTCTGTAGAGATCATTCCTGTTGGGTCGCAGCAGGAAGGTACACTGTGTTCTTCAACGGAAGGCACGGTGTGCGACGTATGACTGGTCAGCATGCACCCAGACTCGGTCTCCTTTATATATACATGACCGGCACTCCGGAAGGATAAGTTCAGCTAACTACATAGTGAAGAGTTCACTGTCCCACTGAAGAAGCTCATATTAATCAGGCTCATTGACTTCTCTTCCACCTTCAAGTCATCTGCAACTAAAGCACAACACTTTCCTGGATGTGTGGTGGCTGTCTTCATGTGTCTAACTGCGACGGAGCTACAGAAAAACAAACAAATAAGCTGACACAAACTTTATTCAGAGCGGGACCTGAACGGGCCCGAGTACGGTGTATTATAAGTCCACCGTTCAATGGATAACAGTCGGCGAAGTGGTTGTTAATCTGGACAATCCGCACTTAATCAACAATAAATTCCTGAAACTTTGGCGCGTCTTACTGCTGTTACCGTAGATGGCCAGCTTGTGTACAGGAGCAAATGGTTCACTGTCAAAGCGTTCGTAAATTTTATTAAAAAGAGTTAGAAAACGTTCCCCTGCCTCGGCGCTTGCAAACACTCTTGCGTCGCCAAGTAAAATTGCTGATACATGTGCCACCTTTCAGAATGCTTTGCTGTGGGTGTGTCCGGAGGCGTTTTGAATTCAGAAACTGCATAAAACCATTATTCACCTTACTCTCAAACCCCGTAGTCAAAACAGCGCCCAGGCAGATCAGCCGGTAGATTTCTACTTATAATATGGCTTCTTGTACTACAACGAATGAAAATCCTTAGTATTTCCTCCAATCAAATTTTTACTTAATACTTTGGTTTAACCGATGAAGCCATAATTTCATGAATCGCAAACGCTAACAATTCTTAGTAGTTATGCATAGTATAACACGAATGTAAATGCTAAAAGAGGTTCCTTAATTCCTTTCAGGTAATCAACTTTTATGTAGTACGGTTATTTTTAGGATTGCAAAATTTATGGAATCGCATAAATTAGCCCCTAAATATATTGTACCTATCGGTAAGCGTAAGGCTTAAACCTTAGTTAACATAGTTATGCCCAGCACTGATCTTTATTATGTGGTAGAGGATCCCAAAGCAAAATTGACAACTTACCTGACACGAGGGAGTTCCAATCTATAAGAACACATGGTATACCTTATTGGACCCATTGCAACCACCATTCTGAACGACACTAATGAATAAATCTCTTGTTTTCCTTTGGGGCAGACAAAGTAAAATGCTTCGTACTTATTTAAAAAACATTAAATGCTTTTTGTTCCTAGCTCATTATTTGGTCATATAATTTGATAGTTAAATAATTATAGGCGCTTAACTAATCAACAAAAGTGTTCCACGATATTTTCGGTCTAAATATCCATTTGTAGCTTCTGAGTGCTCACATTGCTTTGGACTGTTTCTCTCAATATGAGATAAAATCTTCGGCAACTTACTAATAGGCTACCGCCTACTAAGTAGTAATCGGATTTACAGTAAATTCCTCGTTGCAGGCTGTCAAAGTTGCACTACATGATTGCACTCTTTAGAGAATCTAGGTGAAAACAGATTCATTTGTCTGGAAACGGGTGTACACCAAACGGACATTCCAACGTTCAGCGTTGTTGACAATAAACCACAACTTTTCTTATCACGAGCGAACCGGCTTCTGTCAAAAGGCTCAAAATAGCATTTTCCTGGAACTATTTCTTAAAAGTCACTATTTAAGGAAGTTTCTTTCTGATTCTAAAATTTCAGACATGAGTGCTTGAAATAATCTGTGTGATTTCAGATAGACTGGTATATATTTTGACTCGGGTTATCCAAATGCGAAAACAATCAAATTATAAGACAGGTATAAATATTACAGGCTATTAAATTAATGCTCTCAGAGCCGTTGTTGTGCCAAGTTAATTTCCACCTTTCCTTAACTGGACGATCGCTTGAGTACTTTTTTCGTCTTCGTAAAACTTAAGATGATTTCTTTTAAATTCCTGTGTAAGGATTGCCGAGGATGGTTTCAATGGGAACATGTAGAGCAGTATGACAAATAGAGTTGTAGACTGAGTCGTCCTGTTGCGAGCAACTTTGCGTTTGTGACAAAATATTCCAGCTGTAAGTGGTTCCAGCATCCGGATTCACTTTTCTGTTCGTTTTATGCAAACACATTGGCAGTAAGTTCAAAAGTTGCATGAGGTTAAATTTCACCTGGTTAGAATCTTTAATCTGTGTTGTGCCCTGCAGATGTCCTATTTTGTTTGAGCCTGTATGCTGAATACCAGTTAAAAGTAAAAAGAATAAAATACAAAGAAATGGTTAAGCTCAACGGCTATCAATCAATCGCTGGCCAAACCACGTGAAGTTTGTGAGAGCCGTCGTCCTGCAAATCAACTTAAATGATCACAAACCTTTTGATTTTGGCATCTTGCACTCGTTCCTAAGACTGCCCAGGTATACTGAGAACACCGTGTCGACTTGTTACAGCATAATATATACACGCCTAGATGCGTGTCAGGGCAGTTTGAACGCAAGGCGAATTACTTGACGTGGAAAGTAACAACATTAATAAAGTCGCCCGGCTAAAACAACCTGTATGACTGAAGCACTTAAAAGACTGACTTGTCCAGTCTACTTCAACTGGAATGTTTAAAGATTCATCTTTTTCGGACCTGGATAGGTGTATGGAGAACTGCTCGAATCTACAATCGTTGAGCTAAAGTGACATGATGGTGATGGAGAGAGAAATCTTCGTGTCCTACATTTCGAATAGCTTCTAAGATTGCACGGATAATGAAGCCGCTCACACTTGAGCATCTTCGGTAATTATAGCAGCAACTACATTGCATCCGTACCCAAATTGCCACTCATTTTACATGCGCGACGGCCCCTATTTTTCCTTAAAGTTAAGCAATCAAATGTATAAAGCTGGGAAAGACGAGACTGAGTTATTGAGTGATCGTTCAGGCAAGTAATCTCAGTGGCTACTTGCGCTTCTTCTGTGAATTCCCGCGTCAAATATTGATCTAACTCCGGACTTTTCAGTGCAGGTTACTTGTGCGCCTACGAAAGTAATTATGACGTCTTTTGGCAGCAGTAGTGCTCATCCATCAAACTCCATGAAAATTACAACTTGATACAAACATTTGCGGTTAGTTGAGCTGTTTCTCGGGTTGGCTACTGCTTTTGCGAAACCACATGATACGTCCTCATTTCAATTGGTTTTGGTTGCACTAGTCTAAAGTTCAACCCATGCCCGGGTATTGTGAGGTCAAGCAAGCAGTAACATACTTAGTAGATCGTAGCAACTTTGATATCAGCTGATAAGTCTAACGCAGCGCTCAGCTCCATCGTGGCTAAACTTAATGTTAACAAGACGTGCACAATAATTGTATGCAGCTCAGGTCCTGAAGCTCTTTGTAGCAGGCCACCATTCGGGGATCACTGACAGACAGCACCTATCGTTACCTTGTTCCATGACCACTAGAGCCAGCTTTGGATCCATGTAAAATTGAGTTCAACTATATAACTATAACCGCAAAAACGTGGATCGGTTTTTGTCGCAAGCTGCTTGAGTGGAAGCCCATTAGTCTGTTATAAATAGTAGTATGACACTGAAGACTTCCCGGATTTTGTCACCGTAAAGTGAACCAATCAAGCCACGTTGGTTAGACAGTTAGCATTCCCAGGCTGCTCGGACGCGGAGAGCAAGGGGTGACACATTGTTCTTTTCCGACACTTCCAACCACTAGGTGACCTATAAAAGCGCACAGACACGAGCGAGCGCCGTCATTTTAAATATATGCTTGCGGTCAACTCGTATAATTCCTCGAAGATAAACGTGGCTTAAAGTATACTGTTCCAGATGGCTGGACGTGATATACCAATCCTAGAGGGCTACGGCAACCCAAATTTAACTTCTAGAATTATGTTATTTTCGCGTTGGTTAAACACTTTGCTTGTGCATTTGGAAGCACCTTAATATGTGCAACGCGTGCAACGAGTTCCTCGTTAATCGAACTTGATTTTAAATTTTGGAGTAAAATCTTTGTGCCAATTACTCACAATAGCATTTGATATTTAACCCCATGGACAAGAAGGACTCCAACTTCCTTTCTCAAGTCGCTAACCAACATTATCTCACCTGTGGTAGATGAACGGCTTAATTAGGTCGATGTACCAAAATGAATTGCTGAGCAACTTTAAGATATAGTATTAACTAAAGTTGATGAAAATGCGGTGTCCACATCAAAGTCGGCGAATCCGGGTTATTTTTTGTTTAACACTAAATTCAGCCAAACTTGCGAAGGTCATAGCGAATGGTCTAAAACACATTGTCCATTTATATAAACTACGGATGCACGCAATTGATGGTTTTATGCTGGGCCTTCTACATATCAATAAAGTTCTAGTCACCATGCTAGGCAGTGAGCCAACTGATATCTGTCAAGATGATTTACATCGAAGGTGCTGCAAATGTAACGGATACTCTCCTATTTAATAACGAGGTCATTTTGGCGTACTGGTCTTGTTTGTCGATTGTGAAGAGAAATCCCAATGCAGACCGCGATTTACATTGTAGTGAACCTTGAGCAATGCAATCACTGGGTCCATAGCCGAAGCAGACTGAAACTACATTTTTCTCGCTCGGTTTGGATGCTCGCCATCTCCACCAAATGATTTAAAATATGATCCAAACACGTCGTGTTGTGCACTGAGTTGGGCAGCCCATACCCAGTTTCCATCTTATTCATTGGATTAAAACGTCTCGGGTAGTGCAATTGATTAAGCTCTTCTCCGCAATCTGAATGTGTTGGTGGATCACTGTATCAGTGGACCTATGACTTTCTTGTTAGACAAAGGCAGATGGTACACGTAGGCTGATATCTAAGTTATTGTTATCCCTACAAAAGTGACGCAAATCATCGCATTGTGCTGGAGCCCGCTCAGTTCCAAATCCGCAACTAGGAATTACGAAAGCTCTCTTGCTCAAAGTGTATCTGCTTTGCAACCTAAACTGTCGGAGAAGAGTTGCCACCCGCTATAATTGTGGAACTCTTCAGCAAGGCTTCAACTGTTTAACCATGTAGTCTGCAAAACTCCGACCCCAGTTTAGCCAAACAAAATTGATATACATAAGCATGAAGAAGGATGGTGAAGTTCTAACCTACGCCACTGACGACTATCCGCTACATCAAACGCTTCGGTGAGAAGCATCTCGATTCTAAGAAACTGAATTACACGAAGTGACATATCCTACCGGACTGTACATGTTCTGTGTGCACAAGTACGTATTTTCATCATAAGAACAGCGCCAGAGTACAGCTGACCTGTCTACCCTCTACTGGCTTAAGACGAGTGAAGGAGATGGAAATGATTCAACGGTTATGTAATGGCCCAACACAGTTTTTACGAGGATTACAGTATAGTGACCGGGGAGAGGAACTAGAACCATAAACATAGACAAATTGTCCAACAGGAATCCATTTCCTCGTGGTAGACAATGCGTTAAAGAGCTCAGTGAATTTGCCAAGATGAGGTCGCTGCTTCATTTGAGAACAGTATGCAGTATATGCCGGTTCTGTTACATGCATATGGTGTAGAATACTACAGCGCTCCGAACGGAGTGCAGTAATTGTTCGGGACAGTCTATCAAAACAACTCGTGACTACCGAATTTGTGAGGCCGTCCGTATTATTGCTACCGTTATATAATAATATCATAAAATTCATGAGCAGAGAGCGCAACGCTATTTTCATAGCATATTTAAGTACCAGATAAATGCGTCAAAGATATATAATTGCTTCAAAAGTAAGTACCAAACAAATATAAAGTAAGCAGGATGGAATTGCATATTTACTTTTGCCCTGCTGCCTTTGTGCTCCAGTTTGTATACAGCACGTCAATTCTCAGGAATTCCACAATTTTCATTTATGCTGTTTCCTTAAGTTTACACGACGGAATTTTATGGGATAATTTACTAATGCAGTAGTCTAACGTGCTACACTTCATCAATCATACATTTTTACAGACTTTAACGAGTCTTGCTTCGTTCCGCAAGTTATGGACTAAGTTTTATTGAATAACAGGGAAAGTAAATTACGAGGCTTTTCCCATTTTTTGGATGAACAAGTACTGGGCAGCGTTTAATTCTACCAGAACTATCTCAATATAAACGTTGTTTCCATAAACCTACCTAATAAGTTTAGCTTGCAACAATATTTAGTTTAAAACGGAACTCTTACAGATTATGATCATATTGGATCTACAGCTTTATTTCATTTCTTTTAGGAAATGTAAATATAAATGTCTAAACATTTTGTAATCGAAACAAACGTCACATATATGGAACTCCAGTTCGTACCTTCCAGAACGTAAATAGATTTTTTTTCTGGAATAGAGGCAAAAGACAAGAATTTGAATAATAATGCAACAGTACAAAGGTACATAGCACTATTTTTGTTATAGTCTATAAATGGGACAGAACACGGAACTGATTGATGACATCTGTCCACTTAACAGACGCATGCGACAAACGGTGTGTCCGTTGTAATACCTACGTTGAGAACCAAACCGCGGTCACTAAGGAGAAATAATTTCTAGTTTTTATTTTCTGTTTATTAACAAAATTTTGACAATTTTAAAAAGGAGGCAAATGTTTTATTTCGTTTTCATCAGACTGCGGAAACTGCACGTTTTTTAATTCGATATTTTAACGCATTTCTTCATGCTTACTTTGCGTTTTGTCAGTGGTTGATTCCTCAGGCTCCGCAGCTAGAAAATTATGCAAAAATGCTCATTTTACCAGGTAAAATAAAAGCGCCTATAGTAATTTGGATAGCTACCATCTTTTTAAGAGCATAGTAAAATATAACGCCTCATAGTAACGGAAGGACAAGTTGTCAATTGATGTGATTTGCTGGGAATTTCGCAAAAGCGTGATTCTAACTACCATTCTTGATGCATTTTGGTTAAATTTGACGAGTTATCAGGTTCGCATAAAGTGTCTTTTCAACCTAATTATGATTTTTATGTTGTTGGTATATACTAATGAATGTTGACACCTTAGTCGCAGTCAACCTGCGGAAACAACGCGTTTTACAACTTTGCTTTTAAAGTAATGCTTGAAATATTCATTTTACTTACTCTTCCATGCGAGTAGTTGCTCTGTGTTAAATAAATAATTATGAATGCCGTTTATGATAATCGAGTTTGAAGTAGGTGGCAGATTCTCAACATGTTATTTTTAAGGCATGGTTATTTACTAACCTTCAAGCGTTATTTTCCCATCATCTGCCAGTTAAGCAAATTTGAAATGGGTTGGCACAACAATGCTGGCGATAGTTTGAAACAAGCCATACTGTATTAAAGAATTAAAATATCAACATTATAAAACCCAATCTTTAGTTTTGTTTAACGAACGTCGCCCCTTATGTCCGGTTCGATTTATGCAAAATACTCAAGATTTATCATCCCAATCATTAATAATAGGTTTCTTTAATAATAAAGGTTTTACACAAGTTTGCATTTATAACAAGTTCGTTTTAGATGCAATTTGCGGCGTTCTATTGGTTACTAATATTTATCCTGATTTGCTACCAAGTTAATTATCCAAAATATTTTCTGCCAGTATATATACTTTTTCAGATTGCTGTTTCAAGCTCCAGTAATCATAATACAGTGAAATTAACTACCTAACATTAGCCCATTTATTGTCGTAAAAGAAACTTTTTGTATTTGGTTACGTTTGAATTAACCACGCGGTTGATAACTGTTTCTTATTTTTGCTGTGCATCCGACTGCTCTTCCGTAACTTATCTCATAGGTAGGTTCTTTGAGCTACGGTGCTAACGTTTGCTCGCCGCTTTTCATTTTACCAAGGATTTGTTTGTCCTGGAAATGTGGTTTGCTGGGTTTAAATTCATTACCAGCGAAATTAAGCAAAATGGCCAAGTCCCATTTCAAGATGTATGCCGGAGTGAGTTTATTGAGGACCAATATTAAGGATGAAAACGGAGACTTGTAATGCTCACAAAATTAGTACCAGAACAGGCTATTAATTTCGTGTATCTTGGAAAATACAGTCAGAAGGGCTGGTTAGTAAACTTGAATGACGGCTGCGAAATCACACAATCACACTGTTGCTCACTCAAAGTGATGTCCTCGATATATCGATAGTAATGGTAAAAACTATTCCTAATTACACTCAATGACCTATTGAACTTTGAAATATATGCGCCAGCATTTATCAGAGTGTGGACCCCATTTGAACTTCGTCATAATATCAGTAGGATGAACATGGCAAATGAATTTCAGTAGCACTTTTCACATGCTTTCTAATGATACACTGGGAAGACTATTGTTCTCCTGCACGCAGTCGCTAAGTTATGCTAGCCTCTCTAGCAACCCTACATATGTGAATAAAAAATAGACTGAGCTTATTACGTTTCTTCAGTGCTTTATTTTGTATGTGACAGAGCAGTACATAAGTATCACGATCAGTGCATTGAACAATTTGTTTTCTTGAGAGCCTTAAAATACTTGCTATCCACTGAGCTTTATGATGGTATGCTAAGTTTGCCATGAACATTTGGTGTAGAGATATCACACAATTTGGACTATAGGGAGTCCATAATTAACCTATATGGATGTCACAACTGACGCTAGAATTTCGAACTGGCTACCAAGTATTAACTAGAGAGTAGGTGCATCTATCAGTTACTACTCTAGGTTTCTTCCTTTGTCTGTTTGGTTATTCTCATTCACCGCTATAAATATTTCTTCTTCTTAAGCTTCCTTACATCTGAAGTCGAATTCTTCCTATGCAAGCAAACAATGACATCTAGGAACTTAAACAATAGCAACAAGGCTCATTTTCTTATGTTCACGTGAGTAGAAGAACTGATTATTTCAAATTCAGGAAGGCCAACAGAAAGATACATTTAACATTTCTGAATACAAAGTTCATCAATTTTCTACTGGTTACGTGCAAGAAAATATTTGTCCACTATGCACATCAATTGAGTGCAAGCTATTTTCAAAAGATGCTTTAAGCTGAAGACCCAACCAATAAACTTTTCACGAAGTATGCAGCTGAAATAAACGGGGGAACGTTGAGGAAATATCCTAAAGGAAGATTATATCTCTCCGTTGTTTATAAAGGCGATAAATCTTCTGAACTTCTGACATTAAAATTCGCACATACGCCAAGATATACCTTTCTCGTTTTGGATTTGTCATGGATCTTCGCCAAGAACCAGGGAATTCCTACGTGCAACACAAACGGACTGCCGATGTTGACTATTTCGTACGTTTTCTACTACTTTACTTATAATTACTGTACAGCATAAAGTAACGCAAAGGATCAGCATCTCTCAAGTCGAATTAAAGTACAAATTCTTACGTGTTGGCGCATGTGTTTTGGGGTTTGTAAATCGGCATCTTGTCCCACCTGTTGGAACCATTTACCTTACTGACTTCCCGAAATATTTTGATTTAGCCCAGCATTTTCCCATGAGTAAATCGAAATGCTTTTATATAAAATGCACGTTATAGTAGAATCCATGCTATTCCTGTATTCCAAACATAATTGTCTCATCAAAGCTTTCGTTTTATCTTTGTCTGACTTAGCCGAACAACCGTCACCTTATCCATCCATCTGACACAGTGTTTTACACTGAGTTTACGTAGGCCTCAGTCAATCAGTGTGAATAGAACAGTAGCAAAGCCTTTGATGTCTAAACATTAGTCTAATTTTATTGAACATATACCCAACCGATCATCTTTCATCTTCTTGTAATTTAACCCACATGATTTGTTCGAGACCATCGATGTATGTATGACCAATTATCATTGCCAAATTGCAGTTGAGATAGGAAGCCAAGATCCCGAAGATTCTAATCCGTGTACGAAACATTTTCTAGGATGGCTGCTGATAAACTTCAAAAATAAAAACATAGATGGTGGACCTGCGCAAATGACAGATAAAAAATAAAATAAATTGCTAGCTGTACACAGTAACGGTGCTTCGCTGCCAAGCGACCACCAGCAGTTGCGCTTGGGCTGAATAAACCGCCAGGACGCCCACCATCAGGATCTCGCTAAAGCATCTCGGAATATTACTTTCGTATGGCTTGGTTCACAAACGTCTTTATGACGCTCCAGATTCCATCACTGGTTTCTGCCATGCAGTATATAGCGCTAGACGCAAGAGACTGCTCCAAAGGTACGGTTCCTCCTGGAATACGCGTTGTAAATTCGTGTAGCTTGGCACCTTATCACAGATCATGAGTTAGTTTTTGATCAAGGTCGAGCCTCTGGCATCCAGCAGTCGACGCAACCACGCCGCACAAATTTTCTTATCGAAGCTTTCTTTCAAGATGGTATAGTCTATTAATCCTTCGCTTGGCAAAGCTCCAATCACATTCAGCTGTTTGATTGGACTGTTGAGAGCTGTACATTACGCAGGATTTTCACGTGGTGGACGCCCCATGATGCAAGCACATAAGAGATTGAACCTGGTTTATCTATCAACATGGCTTGTCTTCCTGCAGCCTCAGATTTTAGCATTGCATAAACATATGCCTTTCATTGCAACTTGATCGCAAGCATGTCGGCTGATTCCGGAACTGCACGCAACTTCCGCATGGTAATTAGCCATCTATCCAATATCCTGCAATTGTGTTCACGCTCACTTCAATGTTTAGCTCTGCCTTCAACCGTATACTTAGTGTTTGGAGTATGACGGTAGATTCTTTCAACACCCATTCTATCAGGCAATCAATCTGGCTTCTGTCAGTGATACTCCGCGTCACCCAAGACGATTTTCTACTCGTCCGCTTGATTCCAATCAAGCCAACTGCGGTAGGTAATCAGGTTTAAGTTCAATATGTGCGCAACTTGCTTCTACTGGTTTCCATCTTTATTAGGCTTAACTATTACGTTCTTCATCTTCCCCAAGTGCTGCGTACAAGTGCCTTTTATGACATAATGAGCAGAGTAAGCTATTGCACCTATTGCACGGTTCCAATCAACGTGGCGTGTCTAAGACGTTTACTTTACTTTAATCACCGTACCAGTGCAGTCGGTTGTAAGCAGATCACGTGATCTCAAGTCGCGAACACATTTCTTGGGTATGGCTCTACGTGTGCACACGCGTGACGTGCCACATGACGCATGCGATGCGGCCTCAAGTGTGACCGATTCAAAATAGCATATATATATATATATATATATATACTACGGGATACAAAAAATTGAGAACAGCTCTAGCGGCCGTGCGGCAGCCATCTTTAGTCTAGGATCGGGAGACAAACTGGTGCTATGATACAACCAGGTCTCCAATAAGACTTCTGTTATTCCATCAAACTGCAGCATGATTTTCAAGCTTTTTGGTCCGTAGCCTTTGTAGTTAGGAGATAAACAAATTCTGATTAAGGATTTAGCATTAACATCTAATATAGGGAGTGCTTCTCGGAGGTGGCACCATTGCTCCCTAGCATACTTTTGCACTTCATGATCAGGGTAACCCAGTTGTTCAGGAACACCATAAGCAAATTCCGTTTTCTTGCTTTCCTTTGTAGAAGGGTCGCCATGGTTTTTGTTCCTTTCACTGCCCTTTTCAAGTAACAGCTACTAGCATGCGTTCCCCGTTCGATGAGTTGCAAAGGTGAACTGCTGGGAGCAGGACAGTCTCTGTATTCCCAGATAGATCCTAGGTTACTCGAGGAAATCGTGCTTCGCCGTAGTGCAATGAAGTTGGGTGACGCGCTGCGCGTCGTGGTGTAGTTGACTCAACCTAACTGCTAAGCACATCTCAGACGAAGTTCAACTGGTTGCGATCATCAAAAAACTTGCTCTTTATGATGCCAGATCTGGACTTAGTAACTTGAGTGCACACGACCGTTAAGGCACCGTGGTTCTGGTTAGCGAATGTCGGTTTGA
This sequence comes from Dicrocoelium dendriticum, assembly GCA_944474145.2. NCBI lineage: Eukaryota > Metazoa > Platyhelminthes > Trematoda > Plagiorchiida > Dicrocoeliidae > Dicrocoelium > Dicrocoelium dendriticum. Next base: position 1,700,263 of record CALYDF020000004.1, read on the forward strand.
ATAATGTGGCTGGTAACTTGGATTGTTTAGCCTTCACTATTGAAGGTTATGAAAAGGGTATCGCCTCTCTCGTGCTTGGTCCACGGAACGGACGTATGAATGTCTCTTTGGACGATTATATCGAGCCGATCGATGCGTATTTTTCCCGGCTCTAAACTGTCATTGTTGCGACCAAACCGTGAGCTAAGACATCTAGGGATGAGTCTATAACATTCACCCCGGATGTGGCCTCCCTACGCAAAGTGTCATTAATTGTCGCAGAAGGGGGTCGCAAATGCCGCTGGCAGGTTAGTATGATTGATTTTAGCCTACAACTTTGGGACAGAGCTCTGAGGGTTTTGCGGTAGAACTAGATCGGTTTTGTTAGATACTAATGTCAAAGCCCTAAAGCTCTCCATCTGCTAAACTATTTCAGTCAGTTTTTCACACGTAATTTACGAGCAATACTACACAATTGATTACTTGCATTGCTCTGCATTTTTGGCAAGATCAGAGCCCATTAGTCTGGTTGATTTGTTTCCTATACTGTAGTTGACTTTAACCAGCACAGCGGGTGTGAAACGGAAAGCCGCCAAATGCACAACTAAAGTATATTCTAACTATTCTTCCACTTTCCTGCTCACCACTTATTCGGTTAAGTGAAATCAGTTCCACTGAAGGCCGTTGATGCAAAAGCACCTGCTCTTGTTTGGTCACGTGTTTTAGATGGCGAATGATGCTCGTGTTCTTTGTTCTAGTCGCACGATTGACTTTGGTTACCGTAGGTGAGTGCGACACGAGGATGACACACGTGCACCGAGCTTCGCTAGCTTCTTGATCCATACTGGTTCCTGTGTGACAAAGTTGTTGGAAGTGGCTTGTAGTGGGTGGAAGTCAGCGACCAATTGCCGCGATAGGCGAATGCAATTGAAACCAAAGCTTCAGTCGTAGCTTCGATAGAATTGATCCTATAGATGTAATTCTAGGACAACCAAGTAGCGCGGCGAACCTTTTAGCGCCCACATTAGCACAGCTTTGAAAACCTTCAAAACAACAGGGTGGTGCGTCTGGTTATGAGCACGAAACGCGCTAACACAACCTGAGTAGCACGAATTACTTTCCGTAAGAAATAAATCTGTAAAAATTGCCCACTGATTAAGCTGAGTTAATCCGATTTTCTGAACGTATAACGACTACGCACGTTGAATAGAAAGACTTGAAACGCTGTGACAGAGGACAGCACGTTTTCTTCGAGACCATACAGTTTAGATGGAGACTCCACGCTTGACGCGCGTGCTCCCGGGTCATTTGGCATATTCCTCTATATCTTCTCTCTAGCTTCTCGCAGTGTAGTCACCATCCATTTATTCCAACCGATTTACCAGCTTTACACAGTGATCCAGCATACGTGTAATTATCTTTTACCACTAAAGTCATAAGCATCGCTAAAGCATTTTACTGGTATCCCTGATTGTATGCAAGCAGACAACTCATTCACCTTGTGTCCGTTGCCCTTCTGAGTAACGCCATTCGGTGCAGAATTTTCGAGGCAGTCCGAAAAATTTAAGCTTATTCCAAACGGGTGTTTCTTAACGCATCTGTGAAGGAATTTGTTTCCTTTCAATCTGTGCTCAGTGTTGTGTTTATATTCATTTACTAGGTCCAAAACCAGCCGGGCCTAACATCGATTGATCAACCGACCAACACTGCAATGTGTGCTTATAAAGGGATCATCGCTGACAGCGGGGCGTCACGGTGAATCATGCCTATCATTGACCCGGGAAGCTGCACCAATTGATCAACCGACAAACGCGTGACCTTAAATCTTTACCCCGCCGACAAACATGTCTTACGTTAAAAGCAAGTGTGAGATGTGTGTTGAATTGTTAAAGACTGGACTATTTTGCAGCAGTTTCTTGTCGACCTATAACACAAAATGCCTTGGAATGGAGTCGATAAAAATGAGTCGGTACAATAACACGACTGAGGCGTCTTGGTTCTGCCAAGTATTCAGTGCTATCTCAGTTTTTAGCTGTCTAACTGTGCCAGTGAAGCAGCGTGAAAGACTACCAGAAGCAATCCAGCAACTGGTATGCGCCAGGGTTACGCCTGTGAGAGGAAACGGACCTGCAATTGTATGTGAAAATAACCCCCCGAATTTCTCATTCAGGCAGAAGAAGAGTGCCGGACGACTCAAAGTTCTCCGATTACTCAGTCGCAATCCTTACCAACTCTCTTCTCTCTCCCCATAATTAAGAACATTGTCTTCAGAGTGCCTGCTTCAACTTCGGTACAGTGTGTTAATCCTGGTAGTTGGTTCGCTATACAGGAGAACCTAAGCTGCATTCAACATGCCATAATGCGTAACCAGGTGATATACGCATTGGCTGCAGAGAAGCAAACACGGGAAATAGCGCCGATAACCTTGGTCGCCAGACTAGAGAAAAATAAAATATCGCAGCGCGGAGGGCCCCCATCAGTACCGTTCATTTATTCACCTACAACTCCGGAAATTAAGACTCCAAAAGTAAAAGCCACCAGGCGAAACCATGGTATCTTAACTCTTGTGTGCACTAACGTCCCCGAGTCCAAATCTAATACAATTGAAGGTAGGCAGACAGGCGATCGAAACCAATGGAGTTCCATCTCTACGGCAATCTGTATCTATACGGATCCAAAGACATTAAAACGCATCTAGCGTCACCCAAACGCATTGCACTGCTGTGAACCACGGTTACTTCGGGTAACACTAAACTCGGTAGATGAGACATAGTACGTTCCGTTGTCAATGAGCCGACTCCGCAGCGGATCACGTGGAGGGCGCATACTATCTGAAATCCTGTTGAAAGAATGTTCAACAGCTCCAACTAACAGAGAGAGGAACAGAAGAAGTAAAAAGAAAATACTGTGATTGCTCACGGTGTTCCTGAGCTTACTGATTCCTCTTCCGACGATATGCTGGTACACGCCCGAAAGCAATGGCACTACATTAATGAGGCTTTTTGCTGTCGAAAACTTCGTGGCCATCTCTTTTACAAGTATCACCATGTCACCGAACTATAAGCGGTGCTGTACCAGGCTGTTGAAGCTGGTGTTGCAATCAGAACTAACGGCACAAACTCTTCCAAAGAACTGGACTAAATTTCCTTTCAGAATTTTGTCTGAAAGCGGCAGGGACGACACCACCATCCAATATCAAATAAGTGAATGCGCAATGAATGCGCATTGCGGAATGCCAAATGGTTCAGTATTAGGGTCGCATCTACTCTTTGTCTTTTTCAACGATCTACTGAGTCCAATTGTGTCAGACTGTTTACTCTACGCCGATGACATAAAAGCTTGGCGGTTGATCAGAGCTTCAGAAGACCGCATCCAGTTTCAAATTGACTTTGACAAGATTAGTGGATGGTCGGTCCAACCTCGTCTTTTCTTTAATATTGCTAAATGTCGAATGCTCCATTTACGACACCAAACGGTTCACACATATAAGCTTGGGGACCATGTTCTGTATCACTGTTATCTCAAAAAGGATCTCGGTGTGTTGGTCCAGGAATATCTCTGCTAGGGGCATTCCAAAATAGCATCGAAGATGGGGATCCAAATGGTGGAGCTTTTACGGAAAGCTCTCGGACAATTTGAACCGTCATTTTCTGCCAAATAGTTCCGCTTGTATACGCTCACAGGTTTAATATGCAATTCAGGCACGGCAACCATGGCTTAAGCGGGATCTCATGGCGTTGGTGCTTCCAAACGTCGGGCGACCAAAAATGTCAAGGGCAGCGCCACTTGTCATACGAACGGAGCTTCAGAGTGCTTGTCAATTTTAGGTGCAGGTTATCGCCGTTTGTATGGGGAATTAATCATGGTTTGTGAAATACTTAACAACAGTCATCACTCTTGTCATCACTTATTAAAGTTGAGTCAGAATAGCCACCTGAGAGTTCATCATATGAAATTGGCAGAAAAATACAACCGGTTGGATTGTGGATGAAACTTCTCGCTGCGCGGTTGCCACACTTGGAATACCCTCGGGAAATCTGTTATTTCAGTCCTCACGTGTCAACAGTGCACTGGCCACACTACACCATATCGCGTAACCCATACGACCCATACAAACAGCAGCGAAACAAAAACAAACCAACCCAACTCCATTTTGGCCCGGAAACAACAGACCATAAACTTGGATAGCACATAAAACAGACAGGAACGCTGTAATCGGCAGGTTCGCAATTTGCAGTTGTTCACTATATCCTATTGTCATTTTGCCTTTAGTGACGGTTTTCATTCCAGTAGTTCAAGGCTACATAGCAGAGCCTAGTCCGGCAGAGCACCAGACTCGTTTCGCTTTGTTGGTACTCGTCAGTGGTGCGCATTCCCTTGGTCTTTTAAGGATGATCGAACGCATAACCGCTACAGGCAGATGCCAACTAGCCAGCAGTTTAAGTCACTGAGCCATGAGGAAAGTTGGCTGGGTTATATAATTTACAAACTAACTGGTATATGGCACCACCTATCTTCCACTGTCACTGACAGTGGTTAGCCTGCGAGGTGATGATGTCCTCTCAATAGCCGCTGTATCCAAAGCAGTTTGAAACTAGGAGAGGCTATTTCTTTTATATTACTTATAAGTAGCAGGATTTAGTTGTAATTGTGTTAAGGTTTTCATCTCAGTAGTTCACAAGCTACATGGCCTTTAGTTTGCTCACTAGTAACCGATCATCCGAAGGGACATTTCAAGAGTCGTCCTTCTATATCCGCACCATACTATTGACCATTGACCATATAGCGATTTGCAGACTTTGCTTTTAGTATATGACACTAAGTGTCTTTATAATAATCCAATAACTGGTTTCTACGCAAAGTCAACTAAGATGAGCTCATTATTCACCAATAAATCCTTAGAATTTAATTGTTGCGTAATCATAGCAATCCTGTGGTACACTGTCCCTCAACGTCCCGAGACATTACAACATGTTCCGTACATTAGTTACTCATTTTGAGGTAGCTAAACAGTATTTTTAGAATTGGAATCATACTAGCCATGTTTATTTTGTCATACATTACTTTCCCATGATTTCAGCATTTACTTGCTGTAAACTTGCCAATCCCGTATGATCAGATGTTGGAAAAATATACTTAAATGCCATACTATGCACAACATTAAATATAATTCAGACCTACATTGATAGATCTGTTCAAAACATGTTCCAGCGTGGACAGGATTTACGCGGGAATAACTACATATTCTAAGTGTTAGTAAAGTCACCTAAATGTAATACACTGGTGCCTATAATTTATGAGGCACACGACCAAGAGCGAAAAACTAAAGATTAACTAAAAGTAATCGAGGATTACGCAAGAAGGTGAGAAGTCGCATACATAACATGCATGCCATACCGTTTCCAACAATTTTTCATTTTATTACGTATATACTGATTTGCTTTCATTTGGAACTAAATTTGCAATATATTTCCGACTTTGCAAATGAATTGGGACGCATAAACATTCACAACCTGCAACACTTTCCATCAAAAATTTTAAAGCAGGTTGTAGTTTCTCAGATTATCACTGTAAACGTCAACTGGTAAGATACAGTCCAACATAGACTTGAATGTCATTGAGGTTTCCACTTCTTTTTTCTTTCCAATCTATCTTTCTGTGTTGTGGCAGAGCTGTAAGCTATCCGACGCATCCCCAAGTTGCGGATCGGGAAATGTCTTCCTTGTGGAGGTAACTGTGAATAAGTCTAGTCTGCTTTCCATTCGCGGACAATCAGCGTCAGCGTCTCACAGCTTGGGAAGTTTTGGACTGGTCAACTAGTTCTCCATTAAATATCACAAGTACCCGTACGGAGCTGTCAAAGCCAATATGACCTGCTCTGGAGTCACAGAACACTCACTCCTGTAACTGGGGGTGAGTATCTAACAGAAGGCGGACGAACAACCTTGTTCTTCACCGGCTTCTATGTGAACTGATTCTGAACACAAAGATGGCAAATGAGCCTTTTCAAAGTTAACGGTCTTGCCTAATCGCCTGACTGCCCTGCGGGTCAGGTATTTAAGATCAAAGTCTCGGAGTGGGAACTCTTAAGTCGACCCTCTTTCTGGGCCTGGACAACCGGGAAGCTTACTACCCACACAGCACATGGAACTTTGCTTGCATTCCTCTGACTCTCCTTCTTTCTCCTTCACGTCATTGTTTTTCAAATGTTGTGGCACTCTGCCAAATGTTTATTGAGCAAGTGTAATTAAATTAATTAATATATCGTTAGTGAAACTATCAAACGTGCGTGTTTTCACACCATCTAACTAGTCACCTCAGGCTGTCCCTCCATTGACATCAGTAACGGCGCCGTCTGGCTCACTACAAGGTGTAAGTCAGGCACACCCTCCATCCAGCCGCGACTCCTACTGCCTTCTTGTGACACAACCGCCCTGGATATAAAAACGCTCGATACCCTTAACTGGAAGCACACTACACAGATATCTTGTAAAAAAATTATTTAGATTATATGCTGTCACGCGGTACGAGAGCTTAGTTACATCATAGAGATAATAAACCACAGATTCATCGTTATGCAAGCTTTCTTTTGTGATATATTCGGTTGTTCAATTATGAAGACGGATGTTGAATTTTATTACGATAGTGTATGTTTAACTACAATAATATTTTGAGCTCACAGGCTGTTACATTTTGCTCGACATTCTGACATTTTTCATCTAAGAAAAACTAATGACCTTCCAAACTCTAGAGAGTTTGGAGTAAGAACACTTTAGCGAACGAGTAAAGAACGTTACAAACAAATATTCTGAATTTGAATGCATAAGATTGCTTTTCTTCATAAAATTTCTCCACAATGGGTTTTACCAGTACCTTTGTGTTTAGCTGCGTTTTCAGTGGACAAATGTTGAAACAAAGCTTCCAAATAGACTCAGGTACAAGCCCATACGAATAGCACTAAATGGTTAGTAACTACATAGTAACCAATCGAACATGTTGGGGTTAGCAAGTAGGGGTAATACAAAGAAATACTTACTTAACATTATCGTGCGTTCAACTGAAAAGATGATTGTTAACCATTTTGGAACGAGTAATATTCTTAAGAACATTAACAAACGAGAAATTCCTGAGTCGTTTATTTGCATCCCAAATAATGTAAATGCTATGAGGGGCAGCATAATTTGCGGATTTAATCTGTGGACAAAATGTTTTTCAAAGTATAATTTCATTGTTAAAAGCTTACTTATATACATTATTAGCCGTTTCTGCGTGTTAGTTTCAAGGGCTCTTAATTTTAAGCTAGGAGATTTGTTCCAAAATGTGTCATTTTTGTGTTTTAAACACAAGCGATGCGTAGCAGCGAAATCTTAACAAATTTTTTGGCAGGGACTGCAATAGACCTTTTAACTGTCGCCGAATTCCTTTTGCAGCATTATCTCGCAAAGTTTTGGCAGCTGCGTCCTCCGTATAGGTTGCTGGCTCTTTTCTTGGCGAACGGTATACTTCAGAAAGGATATTTATTACCCTCCACTCCTTAGTTCATCATCATGCGCTTGCAGCGTTAGTGTCTGAGGCACGTGAACCTCATAGGCATTCGGACGGCCGTTACACATGAATTTTAGTGTTACAATCTTTTTGAATTGGCTATTCACAAGTACACAAACGAATTACCTTCAGTTACTTAGTTTGTTAGTTTGGCTACATTCTTCAGCTGTGTCAATACACGCGTAAGGAACTTGTGTTAAACCAATAAAATTTTGTGTCCGAAAATTCTAATATCAAGTTAGGAACATCACCACGGTTAGTAAAATCAAAAAATCTCTTTCATTACCATTCTTTGTCTTTTTATATGAAATGTGACTGTGACCGATATCACTTCCTGTCCGCACAGAGAGACCCCCCGCACTTCCCCTGTGGGTATGTTTTTGTCAAGTCACAGATGCAACAATCTAATGGGAAAATAACTGGCGTAATCTATCCAGATACGTTGTTAGATAACATTGTCCATCTTTGGCACCTTTCTTTACCTAAAATGCGTAACCTTTTGAGAAAAACGTGAACATTGGAGCTCCCTGAGTTAGCAATTTCAGTGCCCCGGTCATCCGGATTGGACAATTTATGGACAAGTTTTGGTCACTCGAGCACATTTTCGGTCTGACTTAACGGCTATAGTATGCTTGTAGTAACAAGTTGGGAATGTATTTCGGCTTAATTTTGACGGTATTTGCAGTCCGGAAAAATACAATTGCGGTAGGTTTTGAGGATGGACTGGAAAAACACTCCGAGTGACCAAACGTCTTCCCAATTAGAACAAATTTTGGTCACTTAAAAACATTTTTCTTTGACCTAACGACTAAAGTAGACAGTAATGACAATTTGTGAATGGATTTGGCCCTATGTTGATGATATCTATAACCTAAAAATGCATTTACAGGAGGAATTAACGATGCTTTGGAAAAATGCTTTCTTACTGACCAAAAGCTTATCTAAAAGCTGTTCAGTTGGGACGGTTAGGAGAGATAAATTGATCACTCAGGAGCTCCAACGGTCACTCCACCGGACACTTGTTATTCGCTTGTACAGACACAGTGCTATATACGAGCTTATCGAGGATCGCAATTTTGTGTGCTCGATGTTATCTATAGTTTGAGTCACAATTCTTAACGGTGAACTATACTTCCGTTTCGCCAGTGCTATTAAGCTTGGACTTTGCTAAATGTACATCTCATTCTTTACATTTAGTTTATCCCACCATAAGAAAAGCTTTGTTTTTTTGGAGTAGTAGACTTAAACAAAATAATCCGCAAAGCATATAAACGTTTTCTCTAAGTAGCTGAAGATGTATGAAGCACCCTGTGTATCAGTTAACTGACTTGTCCTTGGGATGTATTTGGTGTAAGTGGTTCAACGAACCAAGAGTACGCAGTGGAATTAAGGATCTTTCCTATAAAAATTATACCAATAATCGTGACTGAGCAAGTAAGTAATATGAATATGTCTGAAACGCCGCCTAGTTTTCAATAGAACAAAGGATCATCTGGTGAGCAACTGCTTTCAGTGACTCAGCATCAGACCACTGCACTCATATAGAGGCTAGAAAGAGAAATCGACCAGTTAGTTCAAAATGACTTGATCACCTGAAGGTCTACGTCGGAGTTGAGAAAACCGATTAGGTCTTTTTCTTTCGTCGCAGTCAGCCGATATTTCAGATAAGTCGGCTACCTATCCGGAAAACACTAGACGGCCGTTTCGCCCTATTAAGGCTCGTCAGCTGTGCGCATTCTTCAGTCCCCTACGGGCTAGTGGTTTGCTACCGCCTTTCACCGAAGGCAGTCGACTTGGGCGTCTTCCCTATTCGCTGGTCAGGAAAGCTGGAGAGTCCGGACTAGCTTCTTCTGCGAGCATAAGGACGGCTGGAACAATCGAATGCATATTGCTTCGGCTGTCGCATGCGTATGAAGTTGGTAACCTTCCGTTCGGTGCGGCGGAACCTTTTAAACTATTCGGAAAGCGCGTTTCCAATGCACCTCATGAACGGTGTCAGCACTGTGGGCCAGAAAGGCGCTACCAATCGTCTCGGCGCCCCCTTGACGCAGCCAACGAGGGCAATGTTTTTTCTCGTTTTTGGATAACCGCCGCGCGGTTATAGGTCGCCACAGGTGCACACGAACTGAGAAATACCACTGCTATGGTCAGCACCGGCACCTTGTCCTAGTTTTGTGAACGAATGAGTGGTTCCGTTTTGTAGGCACTCACTCGAGACAATTGATGGTCACTGATCATACGTTCACCAGACTTTACTAGCAGCAGGCCAATACTCATGTGGTAAGTCTAATAGACAACATAGAGTTTGGGTCTCTTCTCGGTCTCTACAACTTATCGGCGTTCGCCGGCATATCCCGAATGGAAGCTAAAACAATGAAACTCGCAAAGAGCTCCGGGCAAAACTCCGTGCTAGCCTGAAGAGAAACCGCGAAACTTTGTGGTCTCATCGTGCGTCAGAGATGAAAGTGGCCGCTGCCCTGGGCAACCATTCGTCTGATGCGGAAACGGGCAGAGGAAACTTGGTGTCAGTGCAAAAATTTGTGATGAGTGTGGACAGCCTATCCACAATCTATCAAAATGTTTGGAGCGTTGAGCCAAGCATTTTGAAATGCAATTTAATCGGCTAGAATTGTTCGATTCGCCGGCCAGTGATCGTCCTGCTCCGTGGGCTGTCCCATTGGATCCACGCTCTCGTTCAGAAGTCGAAAGTGAAATTGGACTGTTGAACTTGGACAAAGCCGCTGGACCAGATAATCTTTATTTAGCCTTCTTCAAATTCGATAGCTCTGCTCCTGTTGATCCCTTACATGAATCACTAGTGAAATTGTGGAAGCAGGAAACTGTCCCAACCGACTGGAGCCGCTCCGTTATTATTCATATCTACAAAGGCGGCTCGCGCTCGGAATGCGGCAACCACTAAGGAATTAGTCTGATTTCCATCGCCTCCAAATTATTCCCTTTCAAAAGTATTCACAGGCTGGCTGGCGCTCGTGAAAGCCAGATTCGTTAGCAGCAAGCCGGGTTTCGTCGGGGTCGTGGCTTCATCGACCACATCTTCACCTTGCGTCAGTTGTTGGAGCACCGTCACACATATTTGCGGCCCACCGTAGTCGTGTTCCTCGACAGCAAAGGTGACTTCGATTCGGTTGATCGAGGTGCTCTTTGGAATTGTCTACTCAGGAAAGGTGTGCCCGAGAAACATGTAAATGTTATCCAGACATTTTACACGTGTAGCACGGACAGAGTGAGGGCTTACGGCAAGCTGCCGCCACCCTTCAATATCTACAGCGACGTTAGACAAAGATGCCCGCTGTCACCTTTCCTTTTTAACTTCTCTATTGACGAAGTCATGGAGATTGCGTTTACACGACATGACTTGGAAGGCGTGAATCTGCACCCAGGAGAACGACTGCTTGACTTGAACTATGCAGACGACATTGCCCTCAACTTTGGCAGACCCAGTCGTCCCAAGCCGCGCTGGAGAGATGAACGCTGGCTGTCAGCCGTTGCGTTCTTTGCTAGGCACCATCAAAGTGCAAAGCGTTCCTCCAAGATTGGCAGGGATCGTCTCCTGCACTGACCCTTGGTGGAGATCAGCTAGAAGTCGTCCAGAAATTCTACTACCTGGGAAGTTGTGTCAGCGCCCTTGGGATCGAAGACGAACCGTATATCAAAAGCTCTAATTGCTTTTGCTAACCTTTATTACCTATGGCGGCGGCGCGACATTATTCTTTCCATGAAGGGTAGAGAGTACAATGCAGCGGTACATTCGACCCTACTGTACTGTTGCGAATCCTGGCCTCTAAAATCGGCGGACATGAAGAGGCTAGTTACGTTCGACCATCAGCGCCTTCGCAGTTTGGCTCACATATGGTGGGAACACTGCGTGAGTAACGAGCATGTTTGACGCCTTGTTTACAGCACTGGAAAAGAAAATGAACCGCTCAGCACCGTTATTTCATGCACGTGGCTCCGATGGCTCGGCCACGTGTTACGCATTCCAGCTCACCTACGCCCGCGACGTACGTTGTTTGCTTACCGAGGATGTGGATGGAATAAGAGGAGGTGGCTAAGCGATGACTTGGTCCAAATGAATGAAGTCCCTCAGTTCGGAGCTGGTTTCGCTTAGAGGGTCACGGCTCCCTGGTTTGGGTGCGAAAGACGATGAACACGTTTGGCTGGATAAGCTTGCTGACATGGCAAGGAACCGACTTCAATGCCGTTCCTGCTATGAGGTTCTTTGTCCCACCCCTTCTCTGTTAGTCTCCCACTACATCTACGATCTCATTTCGTAGCGTAAAATATTATCGTTTTCTTTTTGCCTAATGACCGGCTGGTAGCTTACCGGAACGATGCTTCTTCTTAGCTGGTAGCTCAGATGGCATGCAAGTGTTGTATTTATTTTTCCTTTTTTCCTTTGTGGATTATATTTATGTAGCATGTATTTCCGTTAGGTATGACGATACAAAAAGCCGAGGTGTTTCCCACCTCTAGCTAGCGTGATTAATGATGTATGATGGTGGTAGCAAACCACTAACCGTCTAAGACGTAATTCGTTTTCTCAAACCTCGCATAGACCTTCACTTTATCAAGTCGTTTTGAACCAACTGGGTCGATTTCTCTTTCTAGCCTTCAGATGATTTTATTGGTTTGATGAGGAATATTACAATGCAATTGCTCACTAGATGTTATTTTTGCTAGAGAAGTAAATGGGAATTTTTAAGCTACTTTTCAGTTATTTGCAGTTATTGCAGTTATTTTTCTGTCAGTTTGAGACGTTAAACCCATTTGCTTAATAGTTAGAAATACATTTAACATATTTTGCAGTAATTTTGATTTTCCCAATTCTGATGCTAGGTTCTTCTAGTATCCTCTTTACCTTCGTATGTACGCTGCTGGAGAGCCTATGGTGCACTGAGGGTGGTGGTGGTCGGATCCTGACAGCTGGTCTACCCACTGCTCTTACTGTTGTGTCATGAGCTTATGTCCTGGACACTTCCTCACAGCGACCGCTTGGTGGCTGATGGATTATGCCCTTCTCACTGCTGTGATCCAAAACACCAATTCTCATGACCCAGTAATAGACAATGTGCTAGACACACTGTCTTTTGCGTGTACATATTGTCGACTGCTTTGGCTGGGGTCCCATGTCGTTCTCCTGTCAGGTGCGTGCGCCTTGCATGTCTCCTAGACCATTCTCTTCGGATATTAATAATTAGTCGAAGGCCTACTCCCGTAAAACTTAGCCTGGGTGACAACGGTTCTATGGGTTATAAGCTCGATTGAAGTAGAGCACGAGTGCAGGCATTGTATCTGACGGTAATGGGGCACCTCCAAGTGCTCATTGGTTTGTTACTGCCTTTTTTAAGACATACAGATGCAAACCAGCCAAAACCGTCCTTCGTCTGGCCGTGGTCGCGGGTGCGTATCCTACTATGATCGCAATACATATAGGAATAGTTCCAGAACGATAAAGTCAATGTGTATCGTACCTCAAGCAGATCACACTCAGTCTCTGCAACCAAGTTCCCTAGCTGGATCTGCTCTCCACTGCCTTGTGGGTCAGGCTATTGAATCCAAATACACCGGGTGGGATCCCTCAAGCAAAGCTCCAAAGCACACCCGCCCACCAAGCAAATCATATGCCTGTGTGCACAGTAATCAACACCTGGTGCTGGAACGTGCGTACACTAATGGACAGGAAATGGAGTGACCGCTCCGAGCGACGTACTGCATTGGTTGCCAAGGAACTGGCGCCGTACAACATCGATAATGTGGCCTTCAGTGAGATTTAGCTCGTTCATCAAGGTAATTTGCATGAATCAGCTGCTGGCTATACGTTTTACTGGTTGGGTAACGACATATCAGCATCACGTGAACATGGGTTCGGATTTACAATATCAGATCGCCTTAATGGCCGGCTGTGGGTTGAATAAACAGGCAACAGCGCGCGACTGATGACTGTTCACTTACGACTCGGAAGAGCTAAGTTTACCACCTAGATCAGCACCCAATTTCCGATTCTGCGTTCTCTTGATATCACGCGTGATCAATTCTGCTGTTATCCTCCGTGATATGGTCTGTGCCTATCAGCCCCCGACTATTTCGGCTGGTGATTTCAACGCGAGCATTGGGTGTGATGCATCGATGTGGACAGACATTATTGGTCCGTATGGCATTGGTTCAACGAATGCGAACGGGTGACAGGCTGCAATTACTGTGTGACGCTCATTGCCTGACCATTGTGATCACTCGGTTCACACTGAGTGCGTGTGATATTACAAAGTGGACGGACCCACGGAGTGGTCTCGCTCATCTGCTCGACTAAGTCCACCTACATTGGTGTAAAATGCGTGAAGTGTGAATGACTTGTGTATTGCTAGGATCTGAGTGCGGCACAGAACACAACTTAGTACGGATGAAACTGTAAATATATTTTCGTATATCTATGTATTAGACGCCCGCCATGAATCTGAATACAGTTAACAAAATCTCCCTCGGTACTGTATCGGAAAGTATTCCGCTGCAGAAAGCAATAATTGCACGCCTGTGTATTGTAAACTGCATAGCCATATTGAGCGACCAGTGGGATCACATTCACGATCTGGTAACAGCTGTTGCCGAGGAAGCTATCAAGCGCTCAAAATTGTAAACAGCCTGAATTGTTTGATAAGAACAATACAGAGATCGCCGCATTGCTGAAAGCCAGGAATACAGCATTTGCAGCACATGTGGCAAACCCCAGCGACTTAGGGAATAATAGTCAGTTTCGCCAACTTCGAAGGCAACTGACCCGAGAGCTACGTTTCATCACAAATACATGGTAGATAGGGAAGGCGAAGCAGCTAGAATCCTACACTGAACGTTGCTAAAACAAGGAATTCTTTGTTTCTTTGAAAGTGGTGTATGGAATGGGATTGGAGCCGCTGAGACCGCTAACCGATGCTAGCTTAGCGGCTACCTGCACACATACTGCAGACATAATGCAGATCTGGAGGAAAAAATTTCACTGTCTCTTAAACAGCAGTTCAGATAATGACTTGCCTACATTGAATGGCCTGAAGCACCGCGAGGTGAAGGTGAGTCTGGTGGACACGACGTCACTGGATGATGCGCGTGGAGCACTTGCTCAACTGCAAAATGTATGTGTGCCGGTGCCGACGGGATCCCGCTTGAAGTATTGAAACATAACAGAAGCTCGTTGGTGACTGCCCAGTACCCATTGGTGCAACGCGTGTGGATTGTGTAGGACATGCCTCCTGAGCTGAAGGACGCTTTTGTGCTACCACGATACAAAGGCAAACGGAGCAAGCCATGTTGCACAATTTATCGTGGCGTGCACTTGCTGAGTTGCGCGGTCAAGGCGATCGTTCTAATCCTGCTCAACCGCCTCTTCAGTCATGTTCTGGAACCGAACGTGACAGAAGAACAGTGTGGACTCCGTTCTGGTCGCAGCACCATCGATCTGGTGTTTGCGGCTCCTCAGTTTAAGGCGAAGTGTAGAAAAAGCCAGCAGCTATTTTACTCGTTGTGTGTTGATTTCACCTAAGCATTTAATATGATGAACCTCGAGGCATTGTGGCATTTGTTGGGTTTTCTTTGTCCTAGTAAGTTTGTATGGTTAATTGAATGTCCTCACAGTGGTATGCGAGCGAGGGTGCAGCTGAGTAGAGAGACCACGGATGACTACAGTTGTCTCTGGTTTGAAGCAAGTCTGTGTCTTAGCTCCTAAGCTTTTTACTATATATCTTCATGCAATGATGCATTGTGCGCTTCATGCCGCTTGTGCCTATGGTGTTCGTGTGGAGCACCGTATTGATTGTGAATTGCTGAACATCCGTCGTTTCGGTGCGAAAAATCTAGTCTGTGCGACAACCATCCGTATGTTGCTGGTTGTTGACGACTGTGCATTTGTTTGCACAAATGACTGGTGTACTGGCTTCGACAGCGGCCAAATTCGGGCTCACCATCAACAAAAGCATAACTGTCTGTCTCTTTCAACCTTCACCGGAGGTGCAAACTTCAATATTGCCGCGAATCAGCATTGGTGATGACGTATTGGAAAGCAGCTCCCGCTTCAGCTACCTTGGATGTGTGATGTCGACTGACAAGCAGGTACACAGTGAGCTGCGTATCCACTTATCGAAGGAAGCCGTGGGATTCGGAAAGCTTGGATACCGAGTGTGGAACAGCCATCAGCTTACCGATGGCACGAGACTGATGATGTACAAATCCCTGGTGTCCGTTCTTCTATACAGTAGCTCATCTTTGACTATTTACCGACGGGATGTGAGATGTCTCAAGTGGATCCCTCAACATTGTCTGCAACGCATTGTTTGGTGCGACCGAGTGGCAAACAAGGAGGTTTGCGACGTATTGGAAGGTATGCAATGGAATGCATACTTTCGCAAAGACACTTGATGTGGCTCCGTCATGTGTGACGTAATGATTTTACGTTGATACGGAAGCAGTTATTATATGGTCAGCTGGGTGTTGAGCAGTGGTATGTGGGGAAACCAAAGCTCCGTTCCAAGGACATGATCAAAGTGAGCACTCAAGTGCACATCTTGATTTCAGGTCATGGGAATCGAAGGCATTTGATCGACGTGCATGGCGCGAGCTGATCACGAAGGCCGTTGCCAATGTGCAATAGTACTCCCACTTGTATGCAAAGAACAAGCGGTAATTACGGAAGTAACAGGTTGCGATGGGTTGTACACCATCGACAAAAAGCGCGTGGCGCTGTAACGCATGCGGTCGTGAGGGCCTAAGTCAGCCAGGCCTAGTGAGTCATGAGCGACGTCACTCGGGGCCAACACCGAAAAGACGACGGGTCCTAAAGGAAACGTGGGCAGGACCGGCCTAGTGTTTTTTAGGTAAGCTGCATTCGATTTACTAACCACGTGCTTGCGTGCTAAGTCACTTTATTTCAGGTGGTGGGTTTGCCATATTGTCCTAATGCTTTAGTATACCATATTAATGTCTACGTGAACTATCTTCTAGAAAAATGCACAAGCCCTTTAAACTACTTTAGTTAACCTTCATAACAATTTTTTGCGTTTATGACATTTTCTTAACATATATTTGCTAAACTTAGCTCGCAGTTGTTCCTAATCAATTTATCTCATATGCTCCTTAAGTGAAGAGGTATGTCTCCGTACCTGTATGCATAATCCGCTTTATTTTATTTGATATTGTCAGTTTAAGTGATTGGCTGTTACTGGACATCTTCATTGTGGCTACGGTTTATGTGTATGTTGACAAGGTGCCTAACCGTCTATCACCCACTCCCTCGTCCATGCAGGCTCCAGGAGACACTTGGTCGTTGTGGGAGGAGACGGGATGCAGAGTCCTCGTGGCCGTGTTAGGCTTGAAAAGTGGTTCAATGCACTCAGCGTGTAGCGGACCACGGTCCAGCAGCCGCCTTGTCTGCAACTGATTCACAACTACAGTGAGCTTGTGTCTGCCATTGAATGATTATGGGCCGACTCCGTTGAACTAAGGGGTCTCCCATCTACATGCCTCCCGGTCTTATTCCTTCGGGTTTACACTAGATATGGGATGTATGGTTGGAGTTGTGGGTGATGGCATCGCAAGCCTCCTATCTTCCATCAGTAGGCCACAGTGACTGGTAAATCCGAAACCTGATTACGCAAAGGATGTAAGCTACACTTTTGCGTTTTAGGTATGTGCCTTTCTTCATTACTTGACTAGGTTTGAGTAACGCACTTAGTTCATTTCAATTGGGCAGCTCCTGCTTGGTGTAAATAGTTAGACCTTTCCTAGTAGGTATGTATGATTCTTTTCGAAATGCATGAATGAATTGTTTTCTCAATTAAAATGATGCACGCTAGACAAATAATAATAGGACAGATAGGGCGTGATACTGTATAAATGAATTATCGCTGTTAAATTGAAGATGCATTTATCTAAATGAAAGGTTTAGTTTAAAGTAGTTACAAGCTTTTATGAGATAAGCTTAAGAGTACGTATAACCTTCTGTTCACAATA
Organism: Dicrocoelium dendriticum; assembly: GCA_944474145.2. Classification (NCBI taxonomy): domain Eukaryota; kingdom Metazoa; phylum Platyhelminthes; class Trematoda; order Plagiorchiida; family Dicrocoeliidae; genus Dicrocoelium; species Dicrocoelium dendriticum. The sequence continues at coordinate 1,717,798 of CALYDF020000004.1, forward strand.
TTAAAATTAAATGTAAATATCTTATGCTGATGAGAAGTCTTGTATTGGATTGTTACGGATGTGATTTTGCTACAGACATGTCCTGATATAATTCGCTTGTAACCATAATTGTCTTTTATAGAGCTCTGAAAAATATCAAAGCATGTACCTAAAATTGTAACTAAAATGATGTCGAAACGTTCGCGGCTTAAATTCTCTAACTTTAGCGAAATCAAATATCCTTACACGATAGTCGGCAAAAGTATGCTAAGATTTTTCGAGATACTGGTAGCTTGGGTTGATGATTCAATTGTCCATTTGTTCTTTGAGCTTCGCGGTTTTGTCGCAAACATTTCACATCCATGTGAGGTGGCATCCTCAGTGCAGTGAGATGCGGGGTGCAATCTTACTAAATAAATCGTCCATCCGTGATCGTGCTGCAGGTGATTTCTGAAAGTGGCGGTGTCAATTTACCTCCCTTGACTAAAGCCGGTGCTCGCGTTATTCTGCCTTAAACCGAGTGGCAAAATGTTCTTTATTTCTTTTTGTCGAAGTGGTAGGTTTATTGAATCGAACTAGACGTGCATGATGATTGAGCCTTTCGTTGAGAACCAAGCTTCCAGTAATTTCTTTTCTTTTCCTCTTTCACCCCGTGCCAAAACTTCTGCTTTATTCCAATCAAAGCTATATCCTTCTTCATCTACGTTCAATGAAACGCGACGATGCATAATGCTTTATGCAGGCTCTTTTATGTTGTTGTATACTTATTACCAGTTTTCTTTCCGCCTGGTCAACATAATCCATTTGGCAATCTCGGCAATGTATTTCGTATACCACATTGCATTGTTCATGCGCCCGCAATATTTTGGTTTTGAAAGTTCTTTTCTCAACGTGACATTTGGTTTGTGTGCCACGATGAGATGATGCTGTTTGAATAGTCTGCCTGCCATTTTCGTTATGTTCTTCATTTAAGACGGAAAAACCCGTTTATCCGCTGCCGTTGTTGTTGTTGTCGTCGCTGTTGTTGTTGTCGTCGTTGTTGTTGTTGTTGTTGTTGTTGTTGTTGTTGTTGCTGCTGCTGCTGCTGCTGCTGCTGCTGCTGCTGCAGTTGTTGTGGTTCAGACACCTTCCGATGAAGCTTCCAAGGTATCCGTTGAGTTGAAACCATTTAAATTGGTGTTTTTATTCCACCACGTATGGTGGTAAACCTCTTGCGATTAAACCTCCAAGCTCGAGAATAAATGATCAATTGAATGTATTCTAAACAATTACCAAACGCCAGCTACCAATTGAGCATACCAATATTTTTTAATTTCTACACGTATGACCCCCACCAAATTTAGGTTTTATATATCGTGAAGAATTGCAAAGTTTCCGATGTTTTAAATGTACTTACTATCTGTCAAAGTGGAATTATCTGAAACATGGAAGATAAAAGACTATTTAGAGGGTATCCAAACTACAGAACGGTTATTGAATTTAACAAGGAATAGGAAGATTTTTAATTGTAGTGTAATGTTTTCATCCGAGCTACTACTCATAATAAACTTAAAATGCATCCTATCGTCGTTTCAAATGGATGTCATGATTTTCGGAGGCTAGCCACTGTCGTCTGCAAAGGGATTAACCTGCGTGGCAGTGGCACATAAGTCGAGCTATACCCCATTTAGCTTGCAAATTGTGTAACCTAGTCGACGTCCTCCATGGCTAAGTGGATTAAGCTGCTTGCATGTCGGCATCTGTCTCTAGCGCTCATGGGTTTAATCCCCAGTCGGGGGCATAGGGAACGCGCTCAAATGACGAACCCCAATAGGATGAAAGGCTTCGGGTGCTTTTCTGGATTAGGCTGTGTTATGTAGCTCGTGAGCAGCTAGGAAGAATACTTTACAATTAAAATTAAAATATCTTCCTACCAATTAGTAATAGGCGATGCAGTCTCTCCTTGTTTCAAGTGCTATGGACGTAACATCTAAGGAGTGGAATTAATGACCTTCGGAGGTTAGCCACTATCACTTGCTGAAGTATTTATCTGCGTGGCAGAGGAACATAAGTAGTGCCATACCCCAGCACGTCGACGTCCCCCATGGCACATTGGCTTAAGCTGCGACTTAGTCGGCATCTGCGTCTAGCAGCCCTGGCGTCAATTCCCAGTAGGGGAAGAGGGAAAGCTTACCACCGATGGGCCTCAATAGGCTGAAACGCCTCTGTTGCTATTCCGAACTAGGAGTTGTTATGCAACTTGTGAGCAGTTGTGATGCTACTTTAAAATCGTTGTATTTTCTGAAGTTATATGCAATACATCCTGTGTTGGTAGCAATGGAATGTTTACAAGAAACATTATTATGTGATTAACTTTCTACCTGTGAATAAATTTGCAAATAACGCCAGTAAACAAATTTTTTGTTTCTTAGCTTTCCGACCGTTTTTTCAATCAATAATCTAGAAATTTACTGCACTGGTTAAACAAAAGTTATTACAATAATCTAATTTATTTTTTGCTGATAGACTGTTCAGTTAGTCCTTATCCGATATTATTCACAAATCTTCAGAATGTGTTACCTGTGCTTTTGGGAATAATGTTGATAGAATTCGATTTGTCTTTCCAAAATACTAATCTTCTTGTCAAAATATGATTACATCGGTAGCCTCCCTAAAGCCGTTTGACAATAGCTGTCCAACAACGATGAACAGTGATCCGTCGTTAATTCCAATTATTCTTGTTTGTTCACCTATTACTTTTACTATGTTCCACCAGTAGTAATTTCACTTTTCTGATAAAGCAACGGAAGACAACATCTGCCTAATAATGTATAACATTGCCTAAAACAAGTTGATTGCAAGCATGTGTTACTACTGACAAGGGAATTAGGTGATGTCACCTGCAATAGATAACGGTGCATCTGCAATATTTAATAGTATGTCACTATATTGCCGGGAAGCCATTTTTATAGTTCTGCATTATACGCTGTTATTTTTATCAAAAATATTAGCCATGATCGCAGTAATTGCAGAGTAACTTACTTTTGAGGATTAAATCATAATTTGGGAACTTCGAATATATCAACTGCCGTATGCCAATGGTAATCGCTTTTTAATCGCCACACCCCGTTCGGATAAACGCAATAGCAGGTTTTCCAACAGATTTCATGGGAAGGAATTACTGCCTATTTACTACCAACATATTGCTTGAACCGACTGGTTTTTTTACGGATTCATGAATTCTAGTAATCCTCTTTTGCTGAACAGGCTACGCTACTCTAACCAACACCGCAGTGTGCATTACAGATTCATTTCTGCAAGGTACTGGCCATCAGTATGGGAAACTGCAATTTGAATCTTGTCGCAAAAATGAAAATGTAAACTTAACAATCCATTATTTCAACTGTTACATGAAAGCCTGAAAGCAAGCATAGATATTTATAAAAACAAGCATCATTTCTTTTAAGGTCAACGTGATTCATGTGACAAGGTTTCTTGTATGTTTTTTTCTCAGTCAATGGCACACATAGTGCATTCCAAATCCTCGTATATCATGTTTGACTTGTCTTTCACGGTGTTCCTCTAAACTATCAACTTTCATCCAAGGGAGCACCAACAAATTAAATTATTCATATGTTCGATAAGTAAGTGATTAGCCGAGTGTGTAACATGAGTTCGCAGAAGGGGATGCCGCTGCCTGATTTAGGACTAATCACTCAGTTCAGGAGATATTCCAGATGGTTTGCGCCTGATGGATGGAACTTGATAAGGTTAAGAACCATGTCAATTGTTCTATTGAGGAACATACTTTATATAAAGTTGAAGCTGAAAGCTTTGTGGACATAATAAGCGGCGAAAAACCAAAGATCTATCACAAATTTACTTACTGATTTTCTCTGAATAAAGGAAAAGTACTTATATTTTAATATTACACAAGTTGATACAAACTGACGAACGGACGTTGCGTTTTTTGGTCATCCACAGATGCACAAACATGATAATAAAGGTAGTGGTTTAGATTGTAAATATACATAAATGGATGAACTAATACAATTCCTAATAACCAGTACCTGTCTTTTACTGTACTTTTCCTTATAGTAAAATCTTACCTTTCCCCATTGTGGGTGACCACTTGAATGCCCACAGTAGCCGTTTTGCTACTAAGTGCCTCAGAGTTAACATTAATGACAGAATTTCGTGTGGGATTATGACTTCATTATTGCTTAACCTGCATAGCTGTGCAGATTTTTCTTTAGTCTAGACGCTATTTGCAGCCGGGTAAAAGGCATTCAGAATTTATGTTGATGATGCGCTAATCTGTTTTTATGGACACAATTCGTTCCAGACGACACACTGGGGTTGCCAGATACATGAATTCGGTGTCTTAAGGTGTTCCAACGGTCAATGAGTCAGGCACTTTTTAGTTACTCGTTATACTCGGGGATGTTCGCAGTTGATGCAATATAACTGAAGCATTTATATTGTAAATTAACACGCTTGCAAAAAAATTATTTTTGGACTCCAGATATTGAGGCAAATCATCGCAACTCAATAGCATGCAGCCTATCGTTGCTCGGAACCAGGTAAAACTAAATGGCACTGTATTCGTTGTGCTATGGCCCGCTTTCGCATGAAAGCCCAAGAGGTTCCATCCCAATCTGCTTATGTATCACTTCGGGCTTTGCAGCCAAAGACCTATTCAGTTCTTATGTCCTTATTTTCCTCGTCTTTAAAAAGTAACCGACGAGGCTTGCACGAACTGTACATAATCGCACAACTAACCTATTTATCCTAGGCTTTGCTCCGTGTGCTCTCTGAGTTTCCACAGACTACAGAGACCTAACCGATTTAGGTTCCGTGGAACCGCCAGTTTGGTTTCTTTACCTCAAAAGCGTTGTTGGTCTAATTCAATCTTTAATAATACAGCCTGTTTCACACCGAATCTATCCATTCCTGCTCGCGTTCCATCAGTTTACTAACACCACAATTATATGAGATTTCCTGGATGAAATGCACTGATGGCTTTTCGTTTCGCCAGTCTGCTGCTACTTGACTGTTTCCAGACTATGATAAGTTACCTTTCTAGTTTCGGCTGAGCCATCTCCCAGTTACACTTACCTCGAGAGTCTCGTTGGTATAATTCACCCTATATCAATAGAGAATTATTCATCCCGACCCTGTCATTTCGTTATCGCGCTGTCTGTTTACATTCGTCCTTCAAGTAGACGGCAAATTTTCCATTCTTTGCTTAATCTAATATCGGCTGACCGGTCTACTGATCTCTGGCTAATTTTAGACAACTAAGCTGTCAACAATCTAGGTTCTACATACACAATTCTCTGTTCCCCCTCCTCTGGAGTACCTGGCTGGTCGTGTTCACTGTCTATTAACCTAGCCTTTCTCAAAATGAACCTCTCTATTTCTGTTGACACGCTACTCATATCCGTACAATAATTGTACGGATTACTCCCTTTGCGCTGGCTAACCAAGCCTTGTCGGACGTTGTTTCCACTTTCTGACTGCTTACTGATTATTGAAGAGTAACCGATCCATGGTCGGGTGAGCATTCTCTCTGCCCTCCTTTTTAGCCTTGTTTGTATTAGCAACCGTTTATCCATGTAAGCTTCCTTATCTCGATCCAGCCCTTTCGTTTTTGCACTCAGTCTTTAATTCCACTTCAATTGATGGGCTTACTCTTGATGCGTCGCGCTTATATAGTCTCTTCTTACTGATCTCCTGATCTCAGACTTTCTCACAGACTACTGAGATGTTACTGGTTTAGGCTGTTTAGGTCTACTGCTCTATACTTCGTGATCATTGTTGGACATTTTCCTCTGTTAGCAATAAAAGATGGCTCATCTTGACCATGTTCTCTAAGCTGCACTATAATTTAGCCCCTTTGTCCGGTCAGCTGCATTATGATATCATCCAGGCTAGGCAGACCGGCTGTTGTGCTACTGCCTCCTTGACAGTCTTGTTGGTAATTTGCAATCTTGATCCAATGACGTCTATTTTGTCCGTTTCTATCCTATCGTGTTTTCGTTTTCTACTTATTTTCCTACATACTTTGGACAGGTTGCTCACAATGTAACGCACCGGTCCCGTTTCGCATAGTCGTTATCTTACTATCTGACAGTTCTCGGTCTTCTAAGAAGGTAACTATGTGCGTTCGGCAAGCCCATCCCATCCACCATACCTAGAGAACCTGGTTGTTTCTATTCACACATTATCAACATAAACTCCCTCATGAGGAACGTTTCCTGTCTATTTTTTCTTTTTGTATGTCATCTGCAACTAAATGGATTATGCACCATGTGACTAACTGATGCATTCTCGTCTTTTCTGATAGGCGGATGCTTCAGTCGCATGTCAACTTAAGCCATGGAATATTGACAGATCCATCATTCTATCCATCCATCCTAGCTGGGTATTTTTGTGTTATTAGCATCTTATTAATATAGACTACAACATAGCTTCATCGTCGAGTTCGACATGACGATTTCCTCGGAATCGGCTTTGCCTCTCATATAAATTCTTAATTACTTGGCTGCATCTGCTTAGTAAGCGCACTCCACTCTCTTTTTCTGCTGCCGCATTTCGTCCTTTTTCATAAACTGCTACATATCGTATGACCTACCAGTCACAATGCAGTCCCCGCTCTAACGATTGAAGCCTGGGCACTTCAACCCTAAGATTTCTCACTATACTTACCTTACATACACTCGCATGTCTCTGTACATACTCCCCAATCGCATCTACCTAACCATCCTAACCGTTGCCGTAGGAGCTCGTTCATCCCCATCTCTAATCTCACTTCACCAGGCGTACGATCCGTCAAAGCTTGGCAATGCTTTAGTCTAACCCGGCCCGTTGTTCATGCATTCTGATGGTCCTCGGAATACTGCATAATTAGCGTTTCAGGGGTAAATTACGTTACTACCACTAATTTACATCACTACGCATGGGTCTGCTTTTTACCTCATGATTGCATTTGTCTTCCATTAAAGACTTTGCTGTAGGGACGTTTTTCCTTTACCCATCTGTTTTTACCCGGAATAACGACCCACAATGCACCGCACTGCTTTATGCTTACCCTGATCAGGAGCATTTGTTTCTAACGGCATTCAGGCCATTGAATACAAGCTTTTCAGCACGATCGATTAGATTACCTACTTATCATACTACTGTTCGCATGCCGCATTTCATTACCTACTCTTTGCATTTGTTTGATCTATTTGAACGTTGATGAATGAACTAGCTACTCACTGCTATCCATCTCAATCCAGCTAGCCTTAGCTTCATCTATGCTGCTTAGAGCTTTCTAACGGATCTAAACAGGGAAAATTAAGCTTGGGTTTTATCATTTTCTCTGTGCTTAACTGCGATAACCTCAGTATTGGATAAACATATTGAAGACGCATTGTTATAGTCTTTACTGTCAGTTCGCTTTGGTGGACCTTTATTTTACCTACCAGTAGCGGTATGTGGCATACCCAGGTTATAACTGCGTAGCTGTAAATCATATATGCTTAGCAAAATTTATTTAAGCCAAAGCATGCCACATATCTAGACACCGCTGCATACCATCAGTAGTTTCTAGTGCTTATTCCATACATTATAGCATGTCTGTCAGTTTGGCTGCATCCATTTCGTCCTCCGTTCATTTCCGAGGTTCGCTCAGCTACGTTGGCGGAAACATGATAAATCAGCCTACAGTATCAGACCCACCTTCAATAACCAGCTGCCTTGAAATACTGAATATCTGCACCTAGAAATCGAGAGCTGATAATCCTCCTGCTGATTTCGCTTACCCTTCCACATGTTCTGTCTTCTCGCCACGTTGGAGGGACGCCATGTTTAGGAAGCCAACACGATTGGATTCTTTCTTTTCACAATCAGAGTACCACAATTTGCTCACCAGGAGTTACGTCTTCTAGTGGACACTTTGTTCCATCATTAACGACGAATGGGTTCGTCACGATTATAGTTCATTTAAAAGGACAGCTATGCTGTTTCTCTTTGGTGCTCAAACAATCGGGTTCGGTCGTTTCATGTCTGCGATAACATTCTGATATTTCACTTATTTGGCAGTTTTTGGATGATCTTTCATTTAGTTTACTTTTGGTCATGGAGGCAATCCATCTTGACGACGCATTAACTTGCTTGTGGAGGAAGTCTGGTCCCTATTGGTGCACCAACAGCTCATTTATGTGGTCCGAACATCTTGGTTTGATCATATTACTATTACAATACTACACATGGTACCATCCTGGTATCACTGCGATGGACTTTCCAGTGACGTCCGTCTGTACAATTGTTATGAACCCGAACACACTTACAAAAGCATTTAAAACAAGCTGTGTATTATCTCATGATTCCAATTCGCCTTCTGTTCTCCTGATCTACCACTATCTTATTCCAACCTGGTCAGTAACCACAGATGGCCAAAGCACTCTCCGGTTGCTCAGTGTAATCTCGATCCTACTAACTCGACGAACTAGCCGACAACCGTAACTAATTGCCGCGCAAATTAGCCTCTGATCCTAATTTCAAACACTCGGCAAAATCCATGCTAGCTAACTTTCTGTTTCTTAACAGACTCGCAATCCGCTTGACTACGCTATACAATCTGAGGATGTCAAGCACACATTGGTGTAGGGGAATTCATAACCTTCAGCTAAGCCCTGAAAGGAAATGCCATTGATTTCATACGCAACCATTATACCATTACTTCTGATGTAAGCCGCCTGCTTTTGCAAACAACACCATTTTACGACTTCTGGGATATTCCGATAAAGCCCCATGGCGAACGAAACGTAACAAGAGAGACAAGTTACTGCAACTACCCGATTTGACTCTTTTCTGGAATGATAATCTGAGCAACCGAATCAGAAGTTAATTGCATTATATCCGTCATCTTTCTTCTCTGTTGACATTCGTAATAACAAAATCCCAACTACGGTGTAACAACTTTTCACTCACCTCAAAAAGTTTCTCTGCTGTCACATCAAAACGCATCATTGGTCAATTTTTGTTTGACATATTAACGAGTCTAGACCACTGCTCATATGCTCATTGGCAGGTCTACTTAGAATAGAGTTTGCGCGATATTCTTACTCTTATCTGGGAATTTACCTTTATATACAAACCGGGGAAAATCTCCGGTCAAATGCTTTCAGGCGCCTATAATATTACATTGAAATTGTAGCTTTGCTTCGACTTAGTCATGTCTGTATTGGTGTGCCTCGCTCTGTCGTGAATAAACCGCCAATTAATAAATTTTTTTAGCCATCTAAGATTTGAGTCCTCGTCATCTGGCGCGAAAAGTTTCAAACAATTAAAGATTGTTAAACGGCGTCATACATATAACTGGAACTTTGATGTTGGATAGACATTTAGCCAAAAACTTTGAAAAAGCGAACGGAAATGCTTTCATATAATGTTCGATTAGTTGGCAATCAGTGCAATGTATTTTTCAGATAATATGCCTATCCATTTCTTTGGCTATTTATCTTTAATAAAAGTAACTCACCCGGTTTAACACAATCATGCGGAACTGCAAAGTAGACATGTAATGAAACCAGTGGGAATTTATTGCCAATTTGGTAGGTTTTCCTTAGGTTTCCACAGGAGCATTCCACGTTAGAATAAGAAATTTGATAATATTATATTACCAAATAATCAAACGATGGGGCGTTTGTTATTCCATTTGCTTAGTACTTACAAATGTGCAATCACTTATCCAAAAAGCTAAAGGTTTTCAATAGGAAATTCTAATATACGTGTGCTAAGGCCGGAGATGGTCAGGTCCTGTAAGTTGACTATCCACTGCTGCTACTGTTGTGTCATGCGCTCAAATCATGCACGTTTCCTCCTGGCGACCGCTGGGTGGGAGTTGGGTTTCGCCCTTCTCACTGCTAATATTCAGGACACCAATCCGCATGAGACATTGAACTGACCATGTGCTAGACCGGCTGGGTTTCAGGTGTACATTTTATTGTTGACTTTGGCTGAGGCTTCGAGTCGTTATTCTGTCAGCCGCGGAAGCCATGCCAGTATCCTAGTCCATCCTTTTCGGAGGTTAGGAAGTCGTAGAAGGCCTCCTTTCCGTAAAAACTAACCATGGGAAATAACAGGTCTGCTGGTTAAAAGCTCATCGCTCGAGTGATGTAGAGCACAAGCGCCACGCATTGTCTCTGACGGTGAGAGGGCACCTCCATGTTCTCAATGGTTTGCTACTGCCTGTCTCAAGCCAGACAGCCGCCGGTCAAGTTGGTGCAAACGCGCGAAAACCCACCTGGGTCTGGCCGTGGTCGCAGTTGCGTATCCTAATCTGGTTGGAAAATATATATGAATCGTTAAAGTACCTCTAATACTGCGTGTGAAGGCCAGCAAGCAAATTCTAATCTGTCTTTGCAATCACATTCCCGAGCTGGAGCTGTCCCCCACTGTCATTAGGGTCAGGCCATTGAGCTATCGGCTCCGAGTGGAGTCTCTCAAGATAACCTCCGAACCACAACCACCACTTCTCGTGCGATTGCGCCCCAGTGCAATGGTATGTCTGCGCCCAAAGCACTCAGTAGCGGGTGCTGGACCCTGCGCACACCATTGGACCGGGACTCGAGTGAACACCCCAAAACGATGCACGGCAAAGGTCGATAAGGAACTGGCGCACTACAACTTCGATATTACGGGGCTCATTGTGACTCTGCTCCATGAGCAAGATAAGTTGCATGAAGCAGCTGCTGGCTATACCTTCTACCGGGTTGGGCAACGTTACCTCAGCACCAGGATCGGGTTTGGATTATTTGATCGCCTAAATGGCCAACTGCTGGGTGTACCAACAGGCATCAGCGCGCGACTGATGACTGTTCGCCTACTACTCGGAAGTACTCGGAAGCTTACCACCTTTCTCAGCAACTACGGTCCGACCGTGTGAGCGCTTCTAAACTCAGCTATCCTCCTTGATACGGTCTGTGCCGAGGAGTGACCGACTATTTCTGCTGGGTGATTTCAACGCGCGCGCTGGATGTGATGCATCGGTGCGGACAGATGTTATCGGAGGGGACACAGTAACCTGCTCGATTATGTCACTGTACACCAACGTGATATGCGTGACGTGCGCATGCCACCTGTACTGTGTGGAGCTGAGTGTGACTTTGAACACAAATTGGTACGAGCCAAGGTGTACATAAATTTTCGTAAATCTGTATATTGCACTCCCGTCGTGAATCGGCATAAATGCAACACCCTTTCCCTCGGTGTTGTGGAGAAACGTACTGAGCTAGAGAAGGCGTTGGCTGCACCCCTGTGTGATATGGAATGCATAACCAAAGTGAGCGACCAGTCGGACGATTTTCGCGAAACGTATGGCGTCTGACTGGTTTGATGAAAACAATGCAAAAATTTTCGCATTGGTGTGTGAGCAGAATGCAGCATTTGCTGCATTCTGTGGCAGTCCTCAGTGACGTAAAGAAATAAGAGAAAGTCTGGACGTATTCGAAGACGACTGACACGGGAGCTCCGTCACATTAAAACTGCATGGTGGACGGAGAAGGCGGACCAGTTGAAGTGATACGTCTTACGCCGCCAACACACGTAGCGCTTTGACTCCTTATAGGCGGTGCATGGACAAATGTTGGAGCTGCTGAGGACGGTGACGGATGGTAGTTTAGGCGCTAGCTGTCGATAGACTGCAGACATAAAGCAGATCTGGCAATACAGTTTGACTGTCTGTTAAACAACGTTCAGAGATCGACTGGTCTAAATTGGTCGGCGTGACGCCGCACGAAGTGAAGTTCAGTCTGGCGGACACACTGGCACATGATGCGACGCAGAAAGCTCTTGCTCATCTGCGAAACCGCGAGTGTGCCTGTGCCGACGGTATTTCGAAAGAAGAATTGAAACACGGCGGACCCTTGTTTGTGTCTGCGCTGCACCACTTGGAGCAACGCGTATGGATTGAGGAGGGGGTAGCTGCCTGAGAGGAAGGACACCCTCGTGATACCACCGTACAAGGGCAAAGGATGTGAGTAATGTTACACAAATTATCGTGGCATCAACTTGCTAAGTTTTGTGGGCAAGGTGATTGCCCAGTGAAACTCGACTAGCCGAGCAAGGTAAGTTACATGAAGCAGGCGTTGGCTACACATTCTACTGGGTGGGCAACGCCGCCTCAGCACCACGTGAACATGGGGTCGGACTTGCAATATCCGACCGCCTGAATGGCCAGCTGGTGGGTGAACCAACGGGCATCAGCGCGCGACTGATGACTGTTCGCCTAAGACTAGGAAGTGATAAGTTTGTCACCTTTATAAGTACGTGCGGTCTGACCATGTGTTATCCCGATGACACGCGTGATCAATGCTACCCTCAGCTGTCACCCGTGATTCGGTCTGTGCCGAGGAGCGACCGACTATTTTTGCTGGGTGATTTCAACGCGCGCGTTGGGCGTGATGCATCAGCGTGGACAGATGTTATCGGTTCGCATGGCTAACCGAATGAGCGAATGAGAACGGGGACAGGCTGCTCTCACTGTGTGCCACTCACGGCCTGACGATCACGAACACTCGGTTTGCACTGAGTGCGAATGATATAGCAACCTGGACGAACCCACGGAGTGGTCACGCTCACCTGCTCGACTATGTCACCGTACATCAGCGTGATATGCGTGAAGTGCGCATGACACGTGTACTGCGTGGAGCTGACTGTGGCACTGATTACAAGTTGGTGCGGAAGAAACTGTACATATATTTTCGTAAATCGATGTATTGCACTCCCGCCATGAATCGGCGTAAATTTAACAATCTCCCCCTCGGTACTGTGGTGAAATGTACTGAGCTGGAGAAGGAGATGGCTGCACGCCTGCGTGACGGGGACTGCATAGCCACAGTGGGCGGCCTTTGGCACCACATTCGCGACCAGGTGACAGCTGCTGCCGAGGAGACCATTGGGCGCGTAAACTGTCAACGGCCTGATTGGTTCGATGACAACAATGTGGCGATTGGCGCATTGGTGTCAGAGAAGAATGCAGCATTTGCTGCACATGTGGCAGACCCCAGTGACTTGGGGCAGAGTAGTCAGTTTCGCAAACTTCGACGGCGACTGACTCGAGACCTCCGTCGCAATAAAAATGCATGATGGACGGAGAAGGCGAAGCAGATGGAATGCTACGCCGAACGCCGTCAACACAAAGCATTCTTAGACTCCTTGAAGGCGGTGTATGGACCGAGATTGCAGCCTCTGAGGACACTGATCGATGGTACTTCAGACGCTACCTGCACCCAGACTGCAGACATAATGCAGATCTGGTGGAAACGCTTTGACTGTCTCTTGAACAACCGTTCAGAGATCGACTGGCCTACATTGAACTGCCTGAAGCAGCACGATGTGAAGGCGGATCTGGCGGATACGCCGAGACTGGATGAGCCGCGGAGCGCACTTGCTCAGCTGCGAAACGGCAAATGTGCCGGAGGTGACGGGATCCCGCCTGAAGTATTGAAACACGGTGGACCCGCGTTGTTGACTGCGCTGCACCAGTTGGTGCAACGCGTGTGGATTGAGAAGGAGGTGCCTGCTGAGCTGAAGGATGCCCTCGTGCTACCACTGTACAGGGGCAAGGTAGCAAGCAATGTTGCACGAATTATCGTGGCATCAGCTTGCTGAGTTGTGTGGGCAAGGTGATTGCCCAAATTCTGCTCAATAGCCTCGTGAGTCAGATTGTGGAACCTAACGTGACGGAGGAGCAATGTGGATTCCGTTCGGGTCGCAGCACTATAGATATGGTGTTCGCGGCTCGTCAGTTGCAAGAGAAGTGCAGAGAACGACACCAGCCATTGTACTCGCCTTTTGTTGATTTCACCAAGGCATTTGTTACGGTGAATTGCGAGGCATTGTGGTTGGTGTTGGGTAAGTTTGGTTGCCCGCGTAAGTTTGTAAGTTTAATTGAATGTCTGCACAGTGGTATGCGAGCGAGGGTGCAGCTGAGTGGAGAGACCTCGGATGAGTTTACAGTTGTCGCTGGTGTGAAGCAAGGCTGTGTCTTAGCTCCTGCCCTGTTTAATATCTATCTTCATGCAATGTTAGCTTGTGCTTTTGATGCGGCTTGTGCTTACGGGGTGCATGTGGGGCGCCGTATTGATGGTGGGTTGCTGAACACCCGTCGTTTCGGTGCGAAAACATTGGTCTGTGAGACAGCTATCCGTATGTTGCTGTTTGCTGATGACTGTGCGTTGTTTTCACACAGCGCGGATGAGTTGCAGCACATGACTAGTGCTCTGGCTTCGACAGCGGCCAAATTCGGGCTCACCATCAACACAAGCAAAACTGTCTGTCTCTTTCAGCCTTCATCGGAGGTGCAACCTTCAATATTGCCGCGAATCAGCATTGGTGCTGAAGTATTGGAAACCACCTCCCGCTTCTGCTACCTTGGGAGTGTGATATCCACTGATCAGCAGCTACACGTTGTGTTGCATATTCGCGTGTCGAACGCGGCAGCGGCATTCGGGAAGCTGGAGTACCGAGCGTGGGACAACCATCAGCTTAGCATTGGCATGAAGCTGATGGTGTACAAATCCATGGTACTGTCCGTTCTTCTATACGGCAGTGAAACGTGGACAATGTACCGTCGTGATGTGCGAAATCTCGAGTGGTTCTATCAGCAGTGTCTGCGACGAATTTTGCGGATAGGTTGGGGCGCCAGAGTCGCAGACACGGAAGGGTTGCGCCGAAGTGGGATGTATGCAGTGGACTGCATACTTTTACTGCGACCCCTGAGGCGGCTCGGTCATGTGAGCCGTATGGATTCGGCGCGGATACCGAAACAACTTTTATACGGTCAGCTGAGTATTGGGAATCGGCATGCTGGGAAACCAAAGTTACGCTACCAGGACATGATTAAAGTGAGTCTCACACGTTTTAATCTTGATTGCAGATCATGGGAATCGAAGGCGGTTGATCGTGGTGCATGGCACGATCTAATCACGAAGGCAGTTGCTGAGGTGCGGGAGAAAGCCCTCATGCATGCAGAGAAGAAACGGCAGTTGCGGAAGCGGCAAGCACCGATGAATTGTACTCCATCGACATCGAGCGCATGGTGCTGTAGAACATGCGGCTGCAGGTACCTTAGTCAGGATCTGTGTTAGTTACTAGCAGATTGTATTTAAAAGCGATTGGCTGTAGTTTGTATCCCAAAGGGGTTGCGCTGCTGAAGTATTAGAAACTACCTCCCGCTTCAGCTACCTTGGGAGTGTGGTGTCGACAGACCAGCAGATACACAGGGAGCTGCGTATCCCTGTTTCGAAGGCAGCGGCGGCATTCTGGAAGCTTGAGTAACGAGTAGGGAACAACCATCAGCTCACCATTGGCAAGAAGCTAATAGTGCACGAACCCATGGTGCTGTCCGTTTTTATGTACAGCAGCGCAACCTAGACGATGTACAGGCGGGATGTGCGAGGTCTCAAATTGTTCCACCAACGGTGTGTGCGACGGGTTCTGCGCGTGGTTTGGTGCGACAGAGTAGCCGACACGGTGTTGCACCGTTTTGGAAGGTATGCAGTGGACTGCATAAATTTTCGGAAAAAATTTAGTGGCTCATGCACGTCTGGCGTAAGGATTCTTCGTGGATACCGACGCAGATATAATATGGTCAGTTGAGTGTTGGGAAGCGGCATGCGGGGAAATCGAAGCTTTGTTACCGGGATATGCTCAAAGTGAGCCACACACGTGCAAACCTTGATTACAGGTCATGAAAACGGAAAGCGGTTGATCAGTGTGGATGGCCCGATCTGATGACGATGGCAGTTGCCGAAGTGCGGGAGAAAGACTGCATGAATGCAGAGAAGAATCGGCAATTGCGAAAGCGACGGGCGCCTTTGGGTTGTACTCCATCAACATCCAACGCATGGTGCGGTCGCGGGTGTCTTACTCAGGCAGGCTTAGTAAGCAATGACGAGGCCACTCCCG
The DNA here is from genome assembly GCA_944474145.2 of Dicrocoelium dendriticum. Lineage (NCBI taxonomy): Eukaryota > Metazoa > Platyhelminthes > Trematoda > Plagiorchiida > Dicrocoeliidae > Dicrocoelium > Dicrocoelium dendriticum. The sequence goes on from CALYDF020000004.1 coordinate 1,733,719, forward strand.
GCCAGCGAAGAAACGATGACGATTCCTGCACAGAACGTAGGCAGAACCGGCGCAGCGTTTGTAGGTACGCTGCATCCGAGTTACTAGCCGCGTGCTAGCATGTAGGGTCTCGCTTTTTCAGATGGTGGCTTTTCCATCTTGTCTCAATAATGTCAACGTGAGCTATCTTTTATTAACTTACAAACGTCGTTCAACTCAGTAGTAGTTAACTTTGCTAACATTTTCGCTTCTGTGACGTTTGCTTAAAATATATTTTCTGATGTCTTGAACTTATCCCGGTTAACTTGGCCACCAAAGTATTTCATATGCTAATATATTGAAGAGTTCTGTCATCATACCTGTATAAACTATTTGATTAATTCCATTTGAGATTGTATTTAAAAGGGATTGGCTGTAGTTTGTATCCCAAGTGCGCTGCGCTTGATGTGCATGTTGACAAGGTGCCTACGTTTCTATTACCCACTACCTCGTCTATCCTGGCTCCAGGAGACATTTGGTCGTTGCTAGAGGGGGCGGGGTGCACGGTCCTTGTGGCCATGTTACGCTCGAAGAGTGCTTCCATGCACTCAAAATGGAGCAGACTACGGCCCAGCCAATAGGTTGTGTGCGATTGATTCCCAATTACAGTGAGCTTGTTATCAATTTGAATGAGTGTAGGCCGGCTCCGTTGATGAAACGTTGCTCCTATCCACATGCCTCCTCTGTCTTATTACTTCGGGTTTACACTGCAGGCGGGGTGTGTGGTTGGAGCAGTTGGTGGTGCACCCCAAGCAACCCGTGGTCTTTCAGTAGGCACAGGAGCCTTGCGGCTGCAAACAGGGACAGGCACATCCGGAATCAGGTGCCGCCAATAATAGCATACGTGTTTCAATTCATGAAAGCTCTACGGATCTGTGAACACCAAAGTGGGAACGAACAGAAATCTTTTGACAAACCATTGTATTTGAGTTATTCACCCGGATCGCTACACTAATGGAAGTAAGTATAGGTTCTACTATCGTAAAGCATAACAATTAATGAAGTAATTCAAGTTGGTTTCTTCGCATTAATCAGATCTGTAGGTCACAGATGCTATATGATATCTAGGATGTAATCTCCTACTTTCTTCGCTGGCTGGCCACGTCAACTTTAGCGAATAAACCACCTTCTTTTTGATACATAAGTCTGGATGCATCAGTCTTATGGCGACGGCCTCTGCGATCGCAAGTCGACGATTCCTTATTCTCTGGTTCGGGTATGATACTACTTTGTACACCATGTCGAAATCACTTTGTTTGCCAATCTGGGGTCCAGTGTCTATCAGGTTTGCTGCTGAAATGCCTCTGGTTTTGTTCGTGTTGTTGATGAGCCAATTCGAGAGATGTTGTTTGATTAACTTATCTAAATGTCCGGTCACTCATCCAACATATCTGGATCCACTGGGACAGGTAAACCAATAAAATGTCATTGACTGGGGAAGATCAGGCATTTGTTCTTAGAAGCTCGGAATAAAATAATGGTTGCATTGCATAAATCACAGATCAGCTGCCGTCAAATTCTTTCTGCAGCTTTGTGTCAGCCTTCGTTTACAGAGCTCTGTTGGGCTGTCGCCCGTGAAAGGAAGAGTCGACAATTGTTATTGCTTTTTGACTATCTGCGTCAATTGTTTGGTACTGTTGAGCTTCATAGGTGTCAATGGATTGTTCAGGATATCCATTTTTGTGATGCACTTGTTTGATCTGACGCAGTTCGACATCAATAATGTCCTCGCTACAGATCTTATATGCGCGGTTCGTTGGGGTAGGTACTATTGTGCTTTTTTGGGTGAGCGGGATGGAGCTGTGAAAAGCCGTGTATTGATCTCTCCAGTATGGTTTTCTGTACGCACTTATCTGGATTAATCCGTCCTCTTCTATTTAGTCTTGCAACCAGAAATCGCACTTGATTATTACTTTCTCCTTCAAGTCAAAATGCTTTGTTTGAATGCTGTCCGTTGAAGCATTTGACGACATGTTGTAAGTTAAACCTTTGGTCACACATACAACATAGTTCATCCACATAACGCTGGTAAAGTTTTATTCCTATAATTACTGCTTTTACTGGTCAACGCACAAATATTCCCAGATAGACTTCAGCCAACAGTTGTCCTAGTAGGGATCCCATGGCAAAACAATCGATCTGTCTGTGCAGCTCGTTTTTAAATTAAAACTGATCATTATAGGTGTATCTGTGGAGACGTTGTTTCAAATGGCAATTGGTAGGCTAAGGTTCATTCCTTGCTTATCACTAAAATTGCACAGATAATTGACCATTTCTAACACAGGCACACTGGCACTCAGCCAGTTATTGGTATGGTGTTGGATATATATATTTATGTGTATAAATATAGTCAGACCGCATAAAGCGGGAACATCCGATAGTCCCGAAGATTAATGTTTCGGACTACTTCGACAAATTAAAAAATGTGCGTTCGGCAATACGGGGCTATCATCCACCTAATGGGTTCTACTAATTTTGTCCGCTATCTTGCTATTCTATGGTATGTCGAATGGATCATATCAAATCTTGGACTAAATGGTATGCCCGTTTTGTGTATCTCACGGAGGTCATAAAAGGTGGAATAAGAGGGTCTTGATGTTTAACTAAATAAAAGAGAATGGATCAATCAAGATAACTGCGCACAGAAAACCATAATGGAGAGGTCAATATCCGGATTTTCACAGCTTTATAACACTCAGTCGCAATAAGAATTAGTACCTAACCTAACAAACCGCGCATATAAGACCTGTAGCCAGGGCACTATTGAGGACGAACTGCGGTGGATATCCTGAAAGCTTCACTGACACATGAAGCACAATAGTGCCAAACAATGGACACAAAGGGTCAAAAAGAAATAACAATTGTCGACTCTTCCTTTCAAGGGCGACAGCCCAACAGAGCTCTGTAAATGCAAGCTAATACAAAGCTACAGAAATAATTTGAAGGCAGCTGATCTGTGATTTATGCAATGCAACCATTATTTTATTCCGAGCTTCTAAGAACAAATGCCTGATCTTCCCCAGTCAATGACATTTTATCGGTTTACCTGTCCCAGTGGATCCAGATATGTTGGATGAGCGACCGGACATTTAGATAAGTTAATCAAACAACATCTCTCGAATTGGCTCATCAACAACACGAACAAAACCAGAGGCATTTCAGCAGCAAACCTGATAGACACTGGACCCCAGATTGGCAAACAAAGCGATTTCGACATGGTGTACAAAGTAGTATCATACCCGAACCAGAGAATAAGGAATCGTCGACTTGCGATCACGGAGGCCGTCGCCATAAGACTGATGCATCCAGACTTATGTATCAAAAAGAAGGTGGTTTATTCGCTAAAGTTGACGTGGCCAGCCACCGAAGAAAGTAGGAGATTACATCCTAGACCTCATATGATGTCTGCGACCTGCTCACCTGCATCGTTTTATCAAATTGTATGCGGTACAGTAGTCAAACCTATTTCAACTTAGCTTTCATTAATGTCCCGACCTGATAATTATTTAATCCTAAATAATTGTTTGTCGACAGTTTTACGCTCAGTTCTTCTTTGATCTACGTATTTGTTTGCCATTTCCGTTTGATTTGCGTTCTTCGGACATTTTGCGCACTTTAGTTCTTTGCAATATATTGGCGCAAAAAAACGGGTACCGAGTTTGATACATACGATATAACGCGTCGGTTTTTCCCAGTAGCTAATAAACTATAAGACTTTTGTGAACTTATTCTAGCGTATGGTTATTATTTCTTCTTCTCTTCAGCTTCCCAAATCTTCTTTTGTCTAGTTAACACAGCCAGCTTTTGTCAGCTTTTTCACACTAGCCATCCAATCATCGCCAGTTGGGTCCTTATTAATCGAGTGTGAAAAAGCAGTTCAGCAAGCCCTCCAGCTAAGAATTATACTATGTGCTGCTGATGAGACTGTCCAGCCACATGTGAAGTTCGATTTTAGTACTTCAGCCACTTGGTCTAGTTCAACGCACGTGCACTGAAGCCCTGGGAACCGTCAAATGGATGTGTACTACATACTTGGCGATCCCGTAAGCTTATTATCGCCAGTCACTTGAAGCAGAATTGTGCCCGTTACAGTGATCGCCAGCATACCCTCACTCGGAATCATCCAAGGGCACCACATCGTTCAACACTCTTTCTGCGCACAGGTTTACACTGGACAGCGTTATCTTAGGCGTTGAGGACAGCGTCTCTTAAGAGTGGATCATGTAGCTCCTCAGAGTCCCGGAGTAACAAGTATTTAAGACTGCGTCAACCTTAGCCTAGATTAAGTTCGTTGGTTTTTCCTTCCTTTGCCATCCCGTTCTGTCTTTGCTATTATTAATGCAGTCATCACACGTGCGAGTTTTAATGACATCCACCCAATCACCTCACGTCTAGTCATTCAATGGCATCTGTGGCAACGCCACCCGCCTTGCCACGTAGGTTAAAATGGTTACACCCTCCATGCAGTGCTAACTTTTACTGGGTAGATGAAAGGAAACACCCCAACTGTCTAGGAATAAGCACTTTTTTCTCTTAAACCCTATGGGACGTTTGCGGCCAAGGGAACCCCTGGGAACACTCAACCGGATATGTACTATGACGGTATTTTAATGTAGTAACAGCCATTTTTACTATAGTTGGAGACCGCTGATAATCTTACCACCCTTGATTGCAGTTGTTGCAATGGTTATCTTGCAATTCGCAGCGTAAGCATTTAAATTAAATAAGTTAAGCATATTGATCAGCAATCATATTTTGAGCTTTGATCATATTTCAATTGGAATTTAGTTCAACTTTCGGCATGGATTTATATGCCATCCGGCAGACTCCATAATACAGAGTCAGGTAATGATAGATTCTCCGTAAAAAATTAAAGATTCACTACATAGATGGGGTCATAAATCTTTGGGCTTTATTTCCTTTATTTTAGTCCAGCACACAGGACAAGATAAATCCTCTTTTAGTGTTTTGTGAGTTGACTCAATGACACATTGCTAGTCATCCTAATTACATGCTGACCTATGAGAAATTTTGAGTTTTACTGACACTTTTTCTACTGATGTCTAATGTGAGTAAGCAGACATAATTTAGTTAGCAGCACAGCTACTGCGTTTACAAGTTGGGACATGGTAGGAACAAGCATTTTTGGTACGCATACAATTTATGCCTAATCTAAACCTTGAATGTTTGTCACACAACTGAGGGTGCATCGTCTACAGTGTTAATTCCCCGCACAAATAGTAGGTATAATTTGAAATAAATGAGAATATCTGTAGCTCGGGGTGTGGATGCGGATTTTGAGCAGTTCTCCGAGTAGGTATAATTTGCATTCTCGATTAAGTTTCATCCTGTTATTATTATTGCTCATAAATTTTAGCTATAGTTGGGTCGTTCAACAAGCCTCCGTCTTCGTTGCATCATTTGGATTGTTGAAAGAGCGTGGACGTTCCAATCCCTATCTCATGGCAGCTCTTCCTACCTCAAATTAATTCAGAGTATAGGCTTATGCATGAGAACATGCTTAATAAAGTAAGTTACGAAGCACACATTTGTTGCCTCACCCTAACGTAGGTGTGTAACAAAGTAACAATGAAGACCGGATGCCTGTAGTGCCACGATAACTTGAATATAACGATTATATTTCGCTTTATAAAGTAATGCAATTATTCCGAAAATTGCATACGCTGGGTTAAATCAGATGCGCCAACAATTTGCGCACAACCGTCGATAATGATGGACGCTAAATTTAGAAGTTCTAACCAACATACTGTTATCGTTTTACTGACCGTGAAGTGTTTTAAAAACAATAAAACAAAATCATCCTGAACCTAAACTAACAGACACAACAATTTGTATTGCTTTAGGTTATGACACTAATACAAACGTTTATTTTTATGAACAGTTCATGTGGTCTATTTACATTAATTGACGTGGGCTTGAGTGGGTAATGAAACCGAGTATATCCCTGATTAGCTTGATATGTACGAAATGTAGCCGCAGGAAATAGACAAATTTAATCTTTTAAAATCCAAGCTGATTTAGACGAAAATGAAGCAACAAGGCCAATATTTGAAATAATAGGCAATAGATGCAGCATTATTGATAGCATTTCAATATTTATTTGTGAGATGCAATGGACATATATCCCTAAACAGACTTTAGCTTTTATACCAACTATTTCTCTATGTATATTTTAGCTAGGCACTCAGCAGTCGAAACAGATGTGACGTTGACAAACAGCCGAGTTCGATGGAATAAGTTAGAGTTATTTTAAAGCATAAATTATATTTTGACTTAATTTAAAGCCGTAATATCTGTAAACATATTCACACGTTACAAACGAAATATATTCATTTTCATTTTTCTAACCTGTTTCCCCTGTATTCATAACTGTTGATACATAAACAAAAATGTCAAGAATAAAATTAGATAATGCCAGTTGCCTTTATTCAAACTTGTTTCTCTGGCACCCTTTATAAACTAATGATCCAATGCTCAAACACACTTTGTTTGGCTACTGTTGCCACTGAAATTATCTAAATATATAGAAATTCCATCGACGCTCCTTGGACTAGTTACTAACCAAATTATAACAGAATTGTAGATATATATTTCTTTTGATCCTAACCGATTGATGATGACGCATTTTGTAGTCTTTTCGATTTTCAAGACAATAAACTAACTATGATGTTGCATTTTATGAGAGAGGCAATTAGTTGATATTCCTGGACTTGCAGCGAGGCATTTATTTGGCTGTTGACTCCTTCTCCGAACATCATGTTTTACGTTACTCACAGTACATACCACGGTTTTGCAAGGTTAAACTGACAGATAGTTTGTTTATTTAAATTCAAGATCACTGAGACCCTCTACTCCCTCGAACTTAAAAATACGGACCCCGCGATATCGCGCACGATTCCTGATCAACTAACTGTTTTTAAACACAAAATTTGTGCCAACTAAAACCAATTATGTTAAAACAATTATGTTTTAATGTAAGCTTGGTTGGTTTGAATGATTACAATACTTGTATATTTAGTTCAGTCTCTTGTGCTCGTTTCTCGATCGGTCCATGCCAGTGCAACAAAATTACTTTTCTTCCAATTCGTACTCTTGGTATTTTTAATAGTAAATCTTTAGTAAATTTACAGTTATTAATGTAACAGGTTGGGAATGCACTTAGTTGGGTACATAAGCTTATGCTGCGTTATATTGACGTAAAATCATTAAATGTAGCATGGAATTCTCAGTATATTGCCAATGACAAATCGAGGGATTTATAGCCAGTACCTCGTAGACTAACAAAATAGCTGTACCTTATTTGTGCATAAAACTCCGCCTTCAATGCAATCACTATTGTCCCAAAGTGACCTTATTACAGTTTCTCAACTTACGAACATGTCTTTTTTGATAGTACGCAACAGGATAAATATTTGGCGTATGTGTGTCTACGCTCTGAATTCACGATGAGTCCACGTGTATACCGGAGTACAAAATGGCTATCTTTCGACTAAAGCCTTTGGTGATTCTAATGCGATATGTTACTGGATTCAATAAATATAATTCTCACAAGACCACGGAATTAAAGGAAAGAGTGCACATATCTACGCAATCCTTATTATTAAATGGTAGAACTATCAATTGACCACGAAGCGCTTTCGTAAATGGCACTACCAAACCGGATATATTCAAGTTAATGTAGTGTGATTACATAAACATAATAAATGATGTAATATGTATGCGAAACCAAATGAGATATCAATGTTGTCTATCTGCATAAAAATAGGACGCAGCAAACGTATCAAAGATAACGTGGTTGCGATAATCATTCAAGGAATTTGCAACGTAGTTTAACTTACGCTCGCACAATGCAAAAATAGCTAAAATGCGGGTTATAAAGCAGGAACAACCACATCATACGCATAAGGCTTTGTGTTAAAGTAACAAGATTGCTGATTGCTTCGAGTTCATCAATATGGCGTGGCTACCAGGAAAGAGACGGGCAAACAGTAAACTACTTGTTGGTTTGCGGGTAACTAGAGATAGTAGATATGCAAAAGTGTACAACGAGGTTGGCTTAAACAAGCTCAAGTTGTTCTCTTCAGATATTTACCGTATTTGGGTATTCACACCATATGTATGGCTTCAAATTGCTGTGTCGTAAACATTCGCTACGTGGAAAGTAATAGCTCGTGGGGAAAAGTGCTGACTTCTTCACAGTTCGTATCTGGAATGGCATTGGAAGCTAAACTGGACAACATTATAGTCAACTGACAATCATGCAGGTCCGCGGCCGTCACCTATGGCCTATTGGTACACGATGCTGGCATCCGGAATTCACTGGGTCGGAACCGTGTCAGAGGTAGGAGGAAGACGTACCAAAGACGAGACAACTAAGCTCAAAACAACGTTCTCTTGTGCTTTTCTAGACCTGCCAAATCCTGCTGCCTGAGAGCAAGCGGCCATGAATCACCTTTAAAAATTATACGAAAATCCCAGTACTCATTAGTAAGCTAAAAGGTTGTTCATTATACCTGTAATAGTCCCGATCACTTTTCACCTATATCACTAATTGGTCACTTCTCTGCTTAATATAAAAAATTTGATTTGGCTAGGTTTTTATTAGTGAACCAATAGATATTTGCGTTCATTGTCAATTTTATGGACAGAAAACTGGCTAGTGTAATGAAGCACAGTTTTGCAAACAAAATTACCTGTATTACGAATCTCGTTTGCACCTAAAGGAAACGCAAGAATTTCCTGTTATAACCAAATCTCGTTTGCAACATTTCCAAGAACTGTTCCAATATTAATAAGACGTGGGAAGATAAATCTTTTTGCTTAAGATGAACAACGTTGCTTGCGCTTACCTTGTAACATCTCTACAAGAAGAGAAAATGCCATATTTCTGGTTACGAATTGGCCAGATATGAAGCATTCTCGGAGCAAATTCTTTGTATTTAAGCTCGGCATTTCGTAAAATTACGTAATGGCATACTTATTTTGAACAATATAATTTAAAGTAGTCATTAGGTTAATGCTGAAAATAACTTAAAGTACGTAATAATATAACTCAAATTAACGATAATTTTGGCATTGTATCGAAGTCAAGACTTTGACCATTCAGATTGTATTTGCTTATTTATAACTTAAGGACAGCTTCGAATGTCGTATTCTTGGCCATGCACTCCGTCGCATCAGGAAGACTACTAGTCAACGTTGCGATAAAATTCCACGAAGCACTTTCAACACTACCGATTGTTTACCTCAAGAAATTCGTCAGACACGCATCTAGTTTTCTATATGCTTGCAGCTACTGTAGTATTCCTAGGTATGGTTGTGACTGATGATATTCCTATGATTGCCTTTGCAATAAATGCGTGCGAACATGCAACTATGTGATTCGTTGCGACGGTTCTACATGAAGTTTGAAGCAATCGCTTTAAGATGGTCAAAACCCTAGTACAACTAAAATAAACCAACATTTATCCTTTGTAGGGTTGGGTGACAAAGTAATATTTGTAGATGAGTTAAATTCTTGACAGATTGGTATAAAAATGAAATCATTGACAAAGAAATAATTATTTTTAAACACAACATCTCCTGTCTTCAGTACCCTTTTCTGCGTTCAAATGAAGCAATTTCAATGCTAAGCGACTTAGTATATTGTTTCTGCAACTATCAGTAACAATCGCAGTACCGTTAGAAAAGCAAACGTTTTTGCAAAGAATGTGGTCTTGAAAAGTGAAATATGGTTATTACCGGGAGCAAGCTCAGGCGAATAGGGCAGCGAAACACATAATCCGATTAAATCTTTGGGAATTGCTCAACTAGCAGCACTAAGGTTGTGACTGCGAGTAGGATCTTGGAAATCCGATTGACCAATTTAAATTTTCAATGCGTATTTAATTAGAATTCGATGAAGTACGCTTGAATACTTGCATTTGATACAATTAACCACAACACTATTCCTCCAACATCCAAGAAAATCTACCTTTTATCTTTGCCAACGATTAGTGTAAAACAGATTTCCTTAGGTCCTATTAAGTTTCAGTTTCACTAGCAGGCTTTTTCCTTTGCTCAACGTTAATAACAACTAATATTTCGTTCCAAATCACAATAAGCGACCTGAATTTTATCTGGTTCTCTTCAAGCAGACCCAGTTCGGCAATTTAGATCTAAAGGTCACATAGGATCCACGAAAGTATTAAGATTTGTAATAGTTTCCGTAGCGCAGGTTGGTGGTACCGACAAGGACTGCGGACGGTAAGCGAATATTAAGCGAAGCTCAACAACCGAACTATAAACGCACATACGACGACGATGCTCCGATGAGGCGAATACCAGAACGAACGAGCGGAGCGGAAACACGTGTATTCGGCGACACGACAGGAGCAAGTGTTTTTGGGTACAAGCGTAGATAAAACAAGTAGCTTTGGCAAAGACGACGCAGCGATGGTTTTACCGTTTGTTTCGACATGAATAAGATACACATCAAGATAAGAAAGAGAATAACGCGGCCACTAAAAATAACGTATGGTTTAAACGAACCATTGTGCTTTCATTTGCGTTACAGATTCGTGACACGTATTTTGCGCACGCATTTCGCAGCTTTCTTTAATGTATTAAAACCAATGTGCTAAGCTATTTATACGCCGATATACTCTTATTTTGTTTTACATGCATTCTTGCGTTTAGACTAACCATACTGACTTATTGATTAATACCTGAGTACTACGCGGTAACTCGATTTTTTGGCGTGCCATACTGATCGAGCTTTTCAGCTGAAATAACGTGGAAAACAGTGTTCCAATAAACATCTGAAACGAAATTTGACTATTGTCAAATTTTCTCTGATCCAAGATATCTTGTATCGATTGAAGTGGTACTGGCCAATGGGTCTTTGGCGCTTACTGGTAATTTTTTCGGTTGTTCCCAGTTTTAATCCCATTTTGCACCCTGTTTTTGCCTTTTTGTTGCGGTCGTATTCCTATTGCATATGTGTTGTAATTCTAATCTATTTTCCACTTGAACATGTCTGTCTCGCTAAACACCGAGACGGATGGACCTATGGGGCCCTCGTTTGATGAGTCTACTGCAGCTTGCGGACAGGTTAACTGTTCAGAGCCAGTAACAGATGCATCTGGTGGTATGCAGTGTGTCGTCTGCTGCCGATGGTATCACGAAAGCTGTACCAGCCTACAAGCTGACCAGTACAAAATGCAACCATCAAGCGTCTACTTTCTTTTCAGCTGCGCTGAATGCTGCACTAAAAGCTCGACGCGCCCGGCTGTCACTGGTGCTAAACTTTCAGCGTTGGCTTCAAGCTTGGCAGATGTTGAGTTTGCAATAGCTAAAATCGCCTGTATTGCGTCGCTCGTTACGAAAATGGATTGGATTTTAAAATCCCCGAATATTTCGTTTGAAGACACGGCAATAGACGGCAGCATTGCTGACCATCCATCTACTGGAGTCTGACACTCGAGCCTAAAGTCGCACATCCTACCGGCCAATCCAAGTAGCATTGCTGGCTGTCTTCATGATCCGATTAAAGTGAAGAAAACTAAGGTGCGGAAATACCATAAGCCCTCTGCTAAACCCAGAGAAATAGTTGCCATGTCATCAAAAATGATGCCGTCTTTGACAGTCGTAAAGTCGTCTGACAATTGCAAAAAGAACTTTCCAAAGAGACTGACTTTCTCGTCCGCCAGTTAACCAGCCTGTCCTGACGAAATGCTGGTAACTGCTAAACGCGATACAAAGTCAACGGCCCCTGCTCCAGTGAGCCAAAAGAAGAAGCGGACAAGATCTGCTCGTAAAACTTCGAAGGGGCTTGAAGACCCAGGAACCAGTAAGACGCCGGAAATAGAGCGGAAAACCTACGCCACCGTTGCTTCGGCGTTGTTTATGAAGACAGGTACAGTCCCACTGCCAGTGGTGGAAACAGCTGGTATAGGAGTCGAGTCCAAAGAAAGTGGGGTAAACCCTCCCCGTCGTGCTGACTCTTTCACGGATAGTAGCTTTATATTCCGTTAGGTTACTGAATCTGAGGCCGATCTTCCAAGGGAACGCTACTTGGATGACATCAAGTGGCTGAAACTGTGGGTCGGCAAGCTGCTTCCACCTGGCTTCCCTGGTGTCACTGTCAGAAAGCTGACCAGGTTGGGGAACGTCCCTATCGCTACGCCAAATCCACGACCCCGACTACTTCGCGTAGTACTTTCTTCCTCGGAGGAACGCAAATCATTACTGCGATTTGCATTCAAACTTAAGGGTAGTGGTGTCAGCTTTCAGCCGGACCTACCACTAGCAGATAGGTTAAAGTTAAAGGAGGCTATCATAGACCTAAGTACTAGACGGGCGGCTGATGAGCAAGGCCTCCGTCTGGTGGGTTTTCAGTTGGTCAGCCGGAACTTACTTTCCGCCCTATCAGAACCAGTCCTTATGGCGCACGACCCAGGGATGGTCGTGCCGACTTCCTTGAGGTAGTACTTAGCAACGTGCGTAGCCTATGGAACAAGGTGCACGAGTTAGGTCTACTTGTAGACAAATCTCGTCCCGACATACTTGCTTTCACTGAGACGTGGTTGTCTCTGGATATCACGGTCGGTGAGGTACATTTACCTGGCTACGCGCTGCTTATAAATGATCGCGCCGTTGGTCGCCAAGGCGGAGGCGTTGTACTGTATGTAAGCTGTAACTTAGATGTGTTGAGGACCTGCACATTCCAGTCGTCGGATCAGACTGCTGAAGCCCTGTCGACTGTTTTGTGCACTTCCTCTACCCAGTTTACAGTTATAGTGATATACAGAAGTCCTGGAAGCTCTTCCAGTGGGATAATTGACTTTATCCGCACGCAGTCGGCAAATAATTGTTTAGTTCTAGGGGATTTCAACCTCCCGAAACGCCGTTGGGCCGATCTTTCTAGCAATTCGGCATTAGGAACATCCGGTGCAGACTTCCTTGAACTGATTCTCCAAGTGCCTTTGCACCAGTTCGTTGACTTTCTCACTAGGTATATGGACAACCAAATACCATCTACTTTGGATTTGGTTTTCGCTAAGTCCCTGGACTTCGTGACTGACGTTTCATGCGGTGCACCTCTCGGGTCCAGCGATCACGCATGCATATCCTTTCGATGTGCTCTTTCAAGGCACCAAGAGGCCGCTATTGATTTAATTCCGAATATTTGGCGGGCGGACTTTAGTGCAATGCGAAGTAAGGCTTCAGTTCTGAACTGTGAGATCACGATGGCTGGCTCTGTCCAGTTAGCCTGGGATAAATTTAAGACATACCTTACGGAGGTTTCCACTCCCTATATTCCACTAATGAGGAAAAGAGAGTTAAGGGCACAGCCTCCATGGATAGATACCACAGGCAAGTACCTACTCAAGAAACGGCCTAGATGCTAGCGAACCTACCAAGCAGCTCCATCAGCCAGTACCTATGATAGTTGTCGAGAGAATAGAAATAAATGTAAGCAACATCTCAGGACTGCTTGTCTTTAATACTAGCAGGGTTTAGCGGACTCGGCCGCAGCTAATCCCAAGCAGTTTTTTGCTTACGTTAAAAGACGCAGTGGGGCAAAACTGTCTATACCAGCTTTATTGCGAGCAGACGGGACCCGTGCGCAAACTGACTATGACAAGGCTTGTGTACTGAGTGATCAGTATACTGCGGTCTTTGCTCGGGAGACCTCTTTACCACAGGTTGAATTGGTTTCAAGAGTTCCATAGGATTCTTGCTTAGCTGAATTTAGCATTACGGAGACTCAGGTCTTCGAGCTACTGCAAGGCATTAATCCCTCTACAGCTTCCGGTCCTGATTCAATTCCTCCGAAGCTGTTGCATGAACTGGCCACTGAGCTGAGTGGTCCGCTCAAGTGCGTGTTTTTAATATCGCTGGACAGCTGAAGCCTACCTTCGGAATGGAAGGACTCAATCATCTGTCCGATTTTTAGGGCGGTGACCGTGCTCTACTTGCGAACTACCGGCCCGTCAATTTGACAAGCGTAGTAAACAAGTTGTTCGATTAGCTGATAATGGATTCAGTGGAGAACCACCTGAATCAATTCAACCTTCTCAGTGTTGCACAACATGGATTCCGCAAAGGATTTTCATGTCAGACTAATTTACTCGTAGCTCGTGAAAGCTGGGCCGAAGCGGTAGAGATTGGCCACGCTGAAGACGTATTATTCGTAGATTTTCCGAAAGCTTTTGACACTGTTCCACATCTTCGGCTCTCACTAAAATTGTGATCTTCCGGGATATCTGGTCGCGCCCTTCAATGGGTGTCTGCCTTCCTTGAGGGGAGGGAACAGTGCATACGGGTGGGGCGTAGCATTTCGCTCAGGCAAGCTGTCCTTAGTGGCGTTTCGCAGGGCTCGGTATGGGGGCCATTGTTGTTTGCCATCTATGTAAATGACTTGCCGGGAGAGCTGGTGGTGTCATCGTTAATTTTTGCCGACGACCTTAAGCTCTGGAATATTGTGGATATCCCGGGGGTCCTGAGGCAAATCAGCGTGCCTTGGATAGGCTCTGGGAATGGTCTATCTTATCATTGATGCCACTAAATAGGGCGACGTGCTCTGTTCTCCGAATCGGAGCTGCTAATCCTCCCACCCGATACGTTGTCGGCGGTGCTGGACTCCCTGTTGTCACTCAGTAGGTTGCTTTAGGAGTCGTACGCGCATCAGCACTTCGTTCTGGAGACAACTGGAAGAAGGCTGCTTGTCGATGGTTTCGTATGATGTGGTTTATCTGCCGCTCTTTCGGAATCTTAACGGCCAATTTGTTTGTGAAGCTATTTTCGTCATTCGTCCGACCCCACCTGGAATATTGTATTCAGGCTTGTCCACCATGTCTTAACCGAGACAAAATGGACTTGGAGGGGGTGTTACGAATAGGCACTCGGTTAGTGCAGGGTCTACGGGGACAGACGTACCCTGAACGCTTGCTCAGTTTGGGTATGTACTTCGTGCACTACCGAAGGATAAGAGGGGACCTGATTCTCACTTATGGTATTTTGACGGGTAAGATTGGCCCGGACTTGTCAGGGCTTTTTAGTCCCGCTACGTTATCTAATCTCCGCGGTCACCCACTGAAACAGCATAAACCACGGTCTGATGGGATTAGGACGGAAACTCGTCTACCGCGCCGAGTTATAGATCGCTAGGATTCGCTTCCAGATCACGTGGTTAGGGAACCTACGGTTAGGGGTTTTGCGCATTAGCTCGATGCTCTTGGGTGGTAACAGCAAACCTTTCCTTTTTCCTAGCTGACTCACCTGCACTTTTCAATTCTGTTTTTATTGACTCAAATATCTTGGTATTCCGCTTGCTTTGCTCTTACCACTTTCTCTTTTGCCTTCTGCGTTTAATGTTTTCTCTTTCTCACTTCACATAACCGGCCCAGCAGGGACTGCTAGAGCAGGATACGTGGGCATTAATTGGTTGGACAGGGTGTGATGCGGTCTTTGTTTTAGGTCCATCTTTAGTTCAAATTTCGCCAGCTCCTGGTTCAAAGAACCGCCGAAGAAGGAACACTCGCGAGATAATCCTACCGTTCCAGTCCTGATTGAACTTGAACTTGAGCTTGAACATGCAATTATTTTCCTAGGCCGCGGAAGTTGATGATTGACCACAGCACTCGGCATATTAAAATGACTTTCTATTGCATTAGAATTCTCTATAAACTTAGCAAACTTACGTCGGTCGGACCACCGTGCATATGAAATGCTCATAGAGCCATAAGTTACAGCATCAAAATCTTCAATCTATTCTTTTCTCACATTTGTTGTTTTCTCACTTTCGATAAAGTTATATCAAATCCGGACTGCAAAATCGCATGCCAAATGTCCAACGGTTAATACATACTGCCAACGTAAATCAATTTAATCCCGTGCCACTAATATTACTATGATACTGACTATACATACGTAAATATACGAACTATGTGAACTTAAAATTTATTCAAAAGTTGATTAGAAATGTGCTACGAATTAGCCTACTTCTACATATACGAAGTACCTTGATTCCATGAGGTAAGAAAGCTTATTTAATGTAGTCAGCGCATATCTAAACAAGTGATTGCAGTTCAATGAAAGCAAAATACCATTGAGTGGTTAATCTTGTTCACAACCCGAACTTATATTTAATTGTATCGTAATTATAACGAAAAACCTCGCTTTGTGCAGCGTGCAAGGCTATCCGATGAAAAATGCAGCGTTAAAGAACAGTCGTAACTCACTCATCCTTAGTTCTATCCATGTAATAGACAACAAAAAGTACGTCGGTATAATTTCAAGGTGCATTAAAATTGCTCTTGAATTACTTCCGAAATGATTGAATGTAGTATACTACCAAGCTTTTTTAAACATTTGTTGGAGGATTGCTCTAAACGGTTGAAAATATAAGGGTGTATTTGGTCCCAAGAAATAAGCAATTAAAGCTGCAGTACATTATTAATCTCAAGCAATTTATCAGCAATGTTTCAACTAAATGAAACATTGTTTTAAGTATAAAATTGGGCATAAATTTAAGCGTTATTTTTTCAATACTTATTTTTATACAGTCATAAACGTCTATGGAGGTGACATTTTGTAACCGCTCTTCTAAGCTGAGGCAAACACAGCTGAAAACTTGGTATGCATTGACTATGTATCTTTAAATTGTCTATATTTGTGATAAGCCTTTTCTTTGAAAAACAGAACTCCTGCGTTTAATGATCGTTGTGCAATCAGCAACAAACTTCAAACGTCTGGCAAGCGATATCTTATGTTTCAGGTACAAATATAAATTCCAAAGTTAAAGAGAACATACTAGTGCAGGGTATACATGAATCAAGTTTTGTTGAATTTCCGTTTACGTCGGTTCAGACATATGCAACAAGTTTTACTTCTCTAACTTTGTTTTTCAGCTACGCTACCTCAGTCCTCTACTTGCAAAATCCTTATTGTTTGAGTGCGTGAATGATGTATTCGTCGGTGTCCAGCGACTAACCGTAGAATATGTGACAAAATTAAAATCATCTGGTCAAATTCACGTCTTGGCACAATTCCCGCCACATAGCATTGAACGCCGGAAAGTGTAGAGATGTTTACGGCAAAACTAATTTTATTACAATTATCTCCACCAGAAACTCGTCATTCAAAACATGAAGGCGTTGCTTCCTTTATGTCCTTGTAACGCTTTGGAGCATCACAAAGCAATGCTGTTGTGTTCCCTTTAGGCACATTAATTATCAATGCGTCTTATGCTTGTTAAAAATTCCATGAAATTAACTTAATTTGTTATACTGTCTGAAGTTTTGTAGATAACAGTGTGCTCTATCGTAAATAACGCTCTGTGTTGATTTTTCCCAAAAGTTTATGTATTGGCCATTAATTTACCGACAGGTCAGTGCAACAACTATGTCGATTTTGTATCCAACCCTCTGAACTAGTGGGTAACATTTGTTTCTGATTAATATATATCTTCGTGGCTGACATATATACAATAATACACAAGCGTCTGATCCTTTAATAGCCGAAAATTTTTGATATATGTTGACTGACGAAAATGGGTCAGTTGGGTTCTACCTCGCCGCTATCACCCGGAGCGAGGTAGAAAAGATTGTGCAAGTGCAGCGTGTAGCCACCAAACTGATTCCCAACTTACGAGGTGTGCGGTCCGAAGACCGGTTTAAGAAACTAGGACTGTACACCCTAGCTTATCGTCGACTGAAGGTTGACCTCATCATGACGCAGCGAATATTACATCCTATGTTGAGACTACTGCTTTACCTACGCACACCTAGCAGCACGCGAGGACACCGGTATAAGCTTGTCATACCTGATTTGAAGCGGGTCGCTTATCAACTCTGTTTCGAACGCAGAATGGTGAATATATGGGACGACCTGCAGCAGCAGGTTGTTAATGCAAATTCAATGTCGGAATTTAAGAAGTTCTTTGACAAACACGTTGCCGACGCAAACTATATTGAGCGGAGCACAAATTAACGGGTATTTGTCCATGAGTGATGATTGATGCAGCTACACAGAGCAAACCCTACTTGTTGCTTCTAACGAACATTCAGTATACAGTTCCATACTTCACTGATAAGGGCGCCTTCAGATTTTGCTCAACACACAGTATTTTTAACCTATCCTCTTAACATAAATATTTGTATATTTAACCATTTCCAGAGCAAGTACGTCGCGGTTGCATATCAACGCTTCTAGAGAGCACAAAGCACAAATTGCGATTAAGTTGTCATGATAACCAATTAGTTAAGTTTTATTGTAACTTAGTTGCATGAATACGAACCATAAAATAGGTTTAAACATCAACCCTTTGCCCATTCGTTATGCAAAAACCAGTCAACTCACGGTATTCAACATCTTTGCCATCGAGACCGATGAATAAAAAGAGAAGCACGTATACGCTGTTCATTTTCACAGTTGAGCGTGCGTTTTGGCACATTGGTCACCCTGGTTTGTTTAATATGATTTCCAGGTATCAAAGTAGCGAATCAGCTGCAGTTGTCATACCCTACACAGTTTTATATTATAAAGACCTGTGTAGTATTACTTGGTGAGTCGATAACACAATTACCTGCTCATTAGCCTAAATACCCCTACACCACTTAAGTAAATTCTGGCTTTCATGTTTATCAGCAGATTTACCGTATATTTCTTAAGTACAAGATTATTGGTAAACTACCTCACAGAAAAGTGACAAAATATTTATAAGCAGAAGTAGCAGTGGATTCGTTGATAGAAATGAGAAGTTTGCAACACTTTAGATTATGAGTAAAACAATTTTATTATGCGTAAATTCGTTGTCAAACCGAAGTGAAATGAAATGACCTTGGCAATTATTAGTTCGGGTCGCTATCAAACAGCAATTTAGGGTTACATATTCAAAGAGAACTGTTTTATCTTCTGCTCAAAAGCAGATTGTAGTTTGCAGGAATCGCAGTCATGTTCAAAGTTATAACTCAGTAAAGTCGTTAATAAATTGAACCATGCAGTCCGGCTCCACAAACTGGGGAAGTGTGATGTTGGTGGTGTACTGCACTAGTGGATCGGTGTCTTCCTTAGTGGGAGAATATGGTGGGTCCAAATGGATGACCATCTAACGGAGTGCTACCCGTCAACTAGCAGCGTAACACAAGCCACAGTACTGGAGGCCCATTTTGTTCCTGATCAACATCAACCAACTACCTCAGGCTCTTCAGTCGCCCTGCGCATTACTTGCAGACAACCTGAGGATTTAGAGGATTATTGTTTCTCCCGATGACTATGACGTCCTCCATCAGGGCTTCGACCGCCTATTCAGGTGGTCTTCAGATGTAGACATACTGGTCAATCTGGCCAAGTCATCGATTTTGAGCGTGCGGAGGGATGGTAACGGGCGTGCGTACACCCTGGCCGGTCATTTGTTGCAACACACCAGCTCCTTAAAGCATCTAATCGTACTCTACGCTATCTGTCGAGAACATGAACATACGCTAGGCAAGCGGAATACGCCTGCTTTTGCACAGAGGCAGCTTCGGCACTTGGTCTGTAAAGACTGCTGCCAGTCCATGTCATTCCATAATAAGACCGGTGTTTGAGTAAGACTAACCCGTCTATGGTAGAGACTGAAACGCGGGCAGCATGCAGCTACCAGGCTAAACCCCAGTTTACTGGATATGTCGTACGAGGACTGATGTAGAAGACTAGGGCTTTTAACTTTATCGTATCATGGCCTTCGATTTGAGCTTATAATGTTACATCGGGTATTGCACCTGGGCCACTTCCCTATGTTGAAGCCGTTGCTGCACGTTCGGGCGCCTAGTAGCACATGCCAACACTGGTACAAACAAGCGGTACCGGAGTTAAGGCACATCACGTACCATCTATACTTCAAGCGTTGAGTGGTTAAATATTCGAATAAATTGCTGGATACACTAGTTGAGTCAAAATCCGTGTCGGAATTTAAGATACCTCGATGCGGACTTTGCGGACTACAGGTATAGGAAGTGTATGACGCCCGGATAATTTGTAGTGCAACGGCAATATGCTGCCAGCGCACAGGATCCAGTGACGTGATTCCGCGGATGTGCAAGGTACGCCTACACTGGAGCAACTGATATGTTTAGCTTCTTGCTCTTTATTATCAGTATTCAGTATTAAGTTTGATTAGCTCATTTCTAGCAATAAACGATGCGAATTTAAGCAATTTCAGACATTTTTCTACAATAATAAACACGAAATAACCAAACTAATGTTACTGGGACGCGTACCGAGGCATTTGTTGCCAAAGCCCTATTACTCCCTATATTATACAAACTAGTAAGATGACAGAAATCCCGATAAAAGTGCCAAGAGGAATTCTACATTCACAGTTGAACTATACTGTCAAATTACGAATCAAATTAAGCAGGCAAGGACATATTGCATGGCGACTGAAGGAAAACGTCTCAACGCTACTGGTATACAAAATCTCCACCATCTCAACTGAATGCATACCACAGAGCAGATGTTCGTCTAGGCCAGTTGGACATTTTGATGGAGTAAACTACCTAGTGCTCATTTGCCAACAGATGATATGCGTCTACCTTTCAACTCCACATAAATATTTTTGTCCTTGACATTTACATAAAAGGATTCAACCCGTGGCCGTATGGTGAAGTTAAATCTCAAGTATATCGCCTTTCAGTTTTAACACAAGTTCAAATATTTGGGATTTGAATGCAGGATTGTATCGTTGCTGTCAGCAATCATTGCCATGTGCTATACTAAATCGGAGTAAAACAACGCCTTTTTCCTAAACACTAGGCAACAGTAATACCAACTAACCTATTAAGATTAACAGTCCAGTGTAAAGAAAGTGTGACTATTTTCTATGGCCATAATGTTCTGCTAACTTCATTAGTTAACTCGCATTTATAAGTATGGTTAAAAACAGGTGTTTGTACTTATCAGCATTCGCGTGCTAGTCGTGCAAACCTATGATCTGTGTTAACTTAAACTTACCCCCTCACTTTCTTGTGCCACCTTTTCGGAAATACGCTCAATCTATTCGGATCACGGGGCACTATCCAACGGCGTCTGTATTTTTGAAGTAAGTCGAACGACATGCTGGTACACCACGAACTAAGTCTTCGGAAGTCTATTCACTAAGGCCAACGTGAGTTACTTTGGTTATTGCAGTTTCATCAGTACTTTGGGATATCATTCCACAGAGTTTATTGCTGTCACACAATACCTGAGTTATTACCGTGCAACACTGTGGACCATAGCTGGAGGCATTTTTTGTCATCTCACGTTACCACCAAATTTTTACGTGCATATCATTACATAATATCTGTGAGTTTGGCTACTACAAGTGCGGCTGGTGACGCAAACACCAACAAACCCGCTGACCGGAGCAGACAACTGAGGCAGCCCAAAAGGCCTGACCAACGCAACCTAAAAAGGATACCGACTATTGATTCATGGGCCGGAGAAGTTTGTCGACCGGGAACCCAGTGAGCAACAAACCCTAGGTCGATGGTAGCTCAGGCAAGCGGGAAGATGAGATCCTCTCTGAAATCACATGTTTGTTCGTTGTCAATTCCTAAAACGCCAACAAATGTGAAAAGTGCATGTCATGGAGCTAACAGCGTATCGATGGATAGGTTGTGGTTTTGTGACTTATTTCCAGATAGTACGAAATTAAGCTGCTTCAAACGTTTATGATAAGACGTGTGGTGTTGATGGTTACGTCAGCAGAGCAAAGGAACTGACTAGGTATTGGGAATGAAAATCTCAGAAATCGAGTTGCAGATTAATGCACTACGTAGTCCGAATCCTAGAATGTTAAAAGGCCAATGCTCTTTAGCAACAATGTTACACAGTCCAGCGAAAGGTCCCGTTAGTGAAAAACAGCAGGGTAAACAGGTTGAGTCGCTGTCTAAAGAACGTTATCAGAAATCTGGATGCTGACGCAAGTCTATAGCCCATATTTAGAGTGCAAGCTGGAAAACTCTGTATCGCCTTTGTTGATGGCAAGCCCAAATGTGGCCACTGTCAAAAGGGGGACCCATGCCATGCGTTGCAATTCATCCGGGTTTTGTTTACGAAACGCGCGGTCGTCAGCAAACAACCATCTACTGGTGGCTGTCTTATACATCACCTTTCTCGTCCCGCAACAGTGGATGTCCTGCAACACACTAACAACATAGTGATCTTTACGATCGGCACAATGATTTCCTTGCTTGGTTGGTACTATTAAACTGGAAAACCGCTATGACACAGAATTGCTTCACTAAACAAACAACAGAAAATTCATCAGGTGCGCTCTTATCCCCATACCCCTGGCCAGACTAACCTGGTTCTCGGACAACCAAACATGTCCAACATCAGTAACAGAGCTTCGCTGTTGACGGTGTGAAATTCCTTGGTGAAGTCAACAACCAGTGAGTATAATGGCTGGTATCGCTCAGGAACTCACTTTTTCAGTGTGGGTGCTGCGGGCACCCTAGCTATGATGCTGCATCCCGGACGGAACTCTCATTGCTCTACTGCCATATCCGGTTCAACGACCAGAATGACGAGGCGATTGAGCAGAAGGTGTGCTGTCACTTCCTCACACAAATTAGGAAGCTGCCTCTACAAAACGTCTTGCAACATTGCCACCTTTTTGCCCATGCATACTTCAGAAAATGGGGCAGCATTCAAGTTAGTAGACAAATCTTCCACAAGCCGCGAGCGTAGTACAATTGGTGTGAAACATTTAGCAACATGAGCCCGCCGTTTATTAACACTCCTAGTGGAATCCCGTTAGCTCCGGAGTAATCGCCACTCCATCTCTGCGACCAACATAAAGTTATGGTAAGATAAGTATTCAACAATTGCTACATAAGTACAGATGACAATGGGGTTAATAGCCGATAGCAAAAAACCACATATGCGCTGTTAGCATTAAGGTGCGCAGTTTTACAAACATAACAATTTCAAAGCGTCAAATCTGAGCTTTGCAATGTACAATAGCCTTCCGCATCAACATTAGGAACCAATCGCAATGTTGTACGGCACTGTGCTTTTCGCAACATGAAGTTGCAAATCACCGCAGACTTTAGGTTTTAGGAACCAGATTTCATACTGTTGTCTTTTATGAAGTCGTTTTGGAAAAAGCCGCTGCTAGTGGTCGTTGCAGGTTTCTTGGGTTTCGGCGTAGTGTGCCATGACCAACTGCATTTACATAAAATGTTTGTAAATGGGCTGGGGGTGGAGTAGTCGGGAAAGCTTGGGGGTTTTGGATAATTGGCCGCGTTTTCAGGAGCAACTTTATCCGTTTAACATTCGGCATTGTTGATTTGCCATACAGTGGAGTTCGTTGGAGGAACCTACGTCACGCATTCTCTTATGCCTGTTCGTACCGAAGACATTTTGGTGCCCTGTACATTTTCAACTAGATATGCAAGCATAACATACTTCTGGCCCAGTGCATTTTCAGTTTTAACCAGTGGGAGAGTTTTAAACTTCGCACCAAACCAAAATGAGTCAGGCCTGTTGCTGATCAGCCTACACTCGCTTTGTTTGATTTTCCCAATGTTCGCAAGAAAATAGATCTAGCAATTTCTATAAGAAACCCCTACTTTGATCACATTATTACACGTCCCACAGACGCTTTTGTGCACCCCGGATTGGTCCGTAGCGCTCAGCAGGAATCGTGAAGGGGTTGTGGTCACTTCAACCCGGTACCTTGGATTGATTGTCCAGGCGTCAAGATCAATCCGCCGAGGTGATGTCTGCCACAACACCTCTCAGTCTCGCGGTCGCGCACAAATTGCCGGATTCAGCGGTACGGACACAAGCACACGATGACGCGGCGTGTATTGATAGGGTATCTTTACGCGATGATGCGCGCAGGACATTGGCAAGCCTCTCTAAGCGTCTAGGATGCGACGTTTAGGGGTGGGCGACGCAAATTTGTGGTAAGATTGTTATGGTTCTGCCTGTATGGTTGGCAGTCGGTTCGTTTCGAAGGTTCGCAACTCCTGCTTTCAAAAGCGACCAAAATTATTCTCAGAAAGCTCACAAATAATTTGATTACACAAGCCTAAATGATGGAGAATGTGCCAAAACTGAGAAATTGAGTAACAGCTTGCACCACAACAGATAAAATGCTCTGGGTATTGTACGTCGAGAAAATTTTTAAGAGTGCACTCATATGATTGTGTTGAGAACTGAGACGATCACAGCGATTGAAGCGACAGCCGAGATAATGTACAGCGGTGCGGCACCGACAGGCGCTGATGAATTAAAGTATAAGTGCTTGTTGCTGTAGCATGTGCAATCAATTGTGTCTGTGTTAAGCTGACTTGGTAAGCCACTAGATTGGCCATGTGTGGCCAGCTTCAAGAAGACGACGAGTCGTTTGACTATCTAACCAGCACCGGCGCAGCATTGTTAGGTATTCTGCGTCAGTTGCCACTCGATAAGCTAATCTTGGCCAAAAAAAGCGGTTGTTGTATTACGTATTCTACATCGTAAGTTGCGGTCTATTTATACTGATGACTACCTGTCAGGCATTTTGCATTTCAGGTGTTGGTAGTTCATTGTGATCTCCGTTGTGACTGTGATTGTTACGATTGATGACACTGCCTACTTCTCTTGTCAGCTACAATCCACCTTGATTGGTGGCGACTTGCTCCCACTTAGATGGGATTGTATGGGAGTTGTGCAGACCCCAGGAAATGTTGCAGGTGTGCTGCTATGATGAGAGAAAGAGTTTCCTGTACTTTGGGCTGGTCATGACGATTCTAGGGGCACTTTACTCCCGGCGAGAATATAATTTGCTTGCGACAGCTGCTGGAGTGAAGAAGACGCTAAAGAAGCCAAAGACATTTGTTGATAGTTGCTAGGAGGAAGGTTCCACGATATTTGTAGCTGCTAAGCCAATGTGCAGGATTAGAACATTCTCGGCATTCAAGGAGGTTGTTGTTAGGTCCCTGACCATCTTGGGTGATGGTATTCCGGGCTTAACCTTTATTTTGCCATTCACAAATCTGTATAGTACTTTGGTGGTAATCGTAAATTTCAGCACCGTTATCTCCTGCCATTCGTAATTATCTACTCTAATGTGCGGCGTTTAGTAGTTTCTGATTGCCTTGTAATGCTGCCAGGTGGTATCACGTGGGCTAAGCATATATTGCCTCTAGATCTCCTCTCCTCTGTTGATCCATGTACTTGTTCTCTTTCGGATCCACGTATTGGTCCTGCGCGATGCTCGCAATGGTACAACCATTGATTCTAATTGTATAACCCAGTTAATTCTATCTTTCAGTTCATTTCACGCCGCCATCAGATCGCGGGACCAGTTGCCGGACGATGAGGACCAATGGAACTCATTGTGCATGCTGATGAGCGTCTAAGCCAAGCCAGTAAACATTTTACCCATCACTAGTCATCCCAACTCGCCACACTATGGAAAACCATGGCTTATTCGAGTACCACTAGAATCCTAGCCGAGGTATAAAACGTTCTGCTCTCCGCAAGCGCAATAAAACACGGATCAAAGGGGATACGCATTTAGCGTGATGTCCCTTGGAGCGCGCGACAATCAAAATGTAACTCTGAAAAAGGACACAGCAAGCAAAGTCGCCGAAACACCATAATCACACACGGCGTTCCCAAACATCCTTTTAACGATGTTCAAGGGACCGGAAAGCACGATTTAGAATAGTGGCGGTATATTCGTGAAACACTTTCTTTGGATTCTATGGTGGCACTATCGCTCACCAGGATACCTCTTTCAGCAAATTATAGATTTTGCGGCCCTACAATCTTAAAACTTGTGGTTCAGTCAGAGAGACAAACAACGGATGTTTTGGATCGATGGCGGAGAAATCGGAAACTTCTTCCTTCTGAACTTCGGTTAAATGTCGCAGAAGCTTTGCACAGCTCAACTATTAAAGAACCTGAAGCAGCAAGCCTACCGACGAATGTATAGAGGCGTAACTTGACTGCTGATTTAATTGACTCGACATAGGTCTAAGTGAAGATTGAGACGCACCTTGGCCGGAACAAGTTGCAAACGAGGTATAATTATCCCACCAAAATTCAAGTAACTGCGAAACTCCCATCGGTGGGCATTCTACCACACTTGACCATTTCCCCCACCGTGGTTTCCTAGAGACCAAGGAATTGGCCTGCTTGTATACGAATTTCGATGTGACTTATGTGTTGATTGTAGATTGCCGGTTGGGTCACAATGATCACACACTTATAAGTTTCAACCTCGTCTGCTATGCAGAATATCGGAATATTAACCATGAGACTATGCGAACCATCACAAGCTACGGTCGATTAGCCCCAGCTCGTCAGCGACACAACTTGGTCGTTCCTTACGGTATAACCCCCGGAAGTCGCCTGGCTCGAGTTCGTCAGCAGGTTCAGTCAACTGATTGCAGCGGCTTCAGAGATAAGAGTTTGCAATAGTGCACATCCGTTCTTTTGTAAGGAACAAAACTCGAAAATGGATGACAGTACGCAACGCAGCATGGCGAGTGTACAGAGAAGCTCCAGCACCAGAAACCTGGGACAAATACGTAGCCTAGCGTAACCACTGCACCCAACTGTTAAGAGAAAACGAAGCCGCCTATGGGCAGAATAAGGCAAAACCTTCAGTGCTAACCACAAACTACTGCACAAACACGTCAATAGCCTACGAAAGATGACGCAAGTATTTCCTCTACTCAGGTCGGCTAATGGCCCAACGAGAACAGCTGTGGAAACAGCAAACGCTCTGCGGTTGCCATATGCTTCCTTGTTTCACATAGTCTTGCCACCAAGCCATATTCAAGCTTTTGTCTTCTCCTCGCCAGGACTAACCCATTGGAACAACTGAAGTCCGAGTGCTCTTGTTGCCTTTGGCAGCAATAACATTCCAATCGCTATATTTGTCGGCATCCTTCGAAAGCGTATAGAGAGTAGACGTGCCTCTAGCCGTACGTATTCCAATCGGATTAGTGGTGTTTGTTTCCGGCGTATTTGGACGGCTGTTGGAAGTATCTTCCAAAGCCACACGTAAAACATTTAGACCGCACTGTCATGTCTTATCCATTATATTTGAAGCCGAGCGCAAAGCAAAAGACTTTGGTGTATTCTGTCGCGCATTATTCAAATTAAACGATTTTCATGCGCTTCATCGTTACAGGCGTTGCTACCACCTACTCGTGTTTCTGCGATAAATCAACTGATTTGTATTCGAGACCATAGTTAAGCAATTGTTTTCGATGATTCTCTTCAGACCATTACAATCATATTTAAGGGTAAAATGCTGAACTGAAATCGACTCGTTGGGTCAAGTTACATAGTTACTTAACGGATCAGTGAGGGAGGCTAAAAGTTGACCATTGATCTGACAGGTCGATTGCATGTTGTCGAGCTTGATCTGTGGCAATCGATCTCAGTATCGTTTGTTCTAGCAGGCCAGGGAAGCTGTAAGTCATGGAGCCACTTCTTTTGCGAGCATAATGAAGATTGAAACAACCGAATGCAAATCGATTCAGCTGTCGCGAGTGTACGGGGGCGCAAACCTCTTGATTGATGATGGGGGACACCGTAAATTATCCTGAAGGCACGCTTTAGATCGAGTTGATGCCCCGTGTCGACAATAGGGGCAAAACTGCGCTGCTAATGTCTCCAGTTCCTCCTTGACGCAACCAGCGCGGGCAGTGTTCCTTCAGGGTCCCCCATCATCAATAAAGAGTTTTGCGCCTCCGTACACTCGCGACAGCTGAATCGATTTGCATTCGGTTGTTTCAACCTTCATTATGCTCGCAAAAGAAGTGGCTTCATGACTTACAGCTTCCATGGCCTGCTAGAACGAACGATACTGAGATTGATTGCCACTGATCAAGCTCGATAACATGCAATCGACCTGTAAGATCAATGGTCAACCTTAACCTCCCTCACGGATCCGTTAATTAACTATGTAACTTGTCCCAATGAGTCAATTTCATTTCAGTGTTTTACCCTTAAATATGATTGTAATGGTCTGAAGATAATCATCGAAAACCATTGTTCACCTATGGTCTCGTGTTCTTTTGACTTTAAATGGGAATTTTCAAGATGATTTGTATTCAGGCTTTGCAAGCACTTCCGGTTTACACGCTCGCCCAGGCGGTGTCAAATTAGCTAACCCGTTTCCTGCCTCATGACAATTCCCCCAAAATCATAACAATGACATAAATGGTTGAGATAACAATGTACTGTTAACCTGTCACCCTCAGCCTAGTTCAAATTGCTTTGACAGCTGAGCAGGGCGATTTGCACTCTACGCAGCCATGCTCTTTACATGTTGCCTGAAGATGGATGTTATAGTGTCCACTGGATTGATCCATCTTCTGTGTCGGCTAACTTCGGAATTAGGTGGTAGGTGATTCGAACTCACGAAAATTAGCGGTCATACATTTACATTATGTCAGTCTATGGCTACATAAGTAAATAACTGACCAAGGAAGTTGGAAATATGCAGTAAACAAACCCAGGATCATTTGGATGTTAGTAGCGAACTCTGCCCAAAGCTAACGTTTCACGATGGACAGTGTTTTCACAAGATATCTTGGCGGATTGCATGAGACACTCAGATTCCATCTATGAATGGACATGTCAATGCAACTAAATTAAACCGTGTAGGGACAAACATCGGGAACCAAAATGCTCACGTAAATTTGCCAGGTCAAGGTAAGCAAATATGAGATTAGAAACAGCCGAATGTTTGAATGTATAGTCACCACGCAAACTTGTTTAAGTATATTGGGTTGATAAAGTAATACAAAAATAAACAACCATGGACGGATTGATAAGTCAGACGCTGTCAAAACAACGAGTGGGGAAGATTATGCTGCCCAACCAACCTAGATGTAAAATATGGCGCTTAGAACTTTAGGGAATAACCACCGAAGAGGACACAAAACGCACTTACACGATTTCTATAATACTGTGGCCCAGTGATCATACTCGTAGTTGTATACATGTTAGACCACGCATCAACGTTTCCATTGCATCAAACAGTAAATTAGGATGAGTAGGATTAGGTAAATATTGGTAAAAATCGCTCCAGCGTAATACGTTTTATTCGAGAATGAGCATGTGTGCAGAATTCAATAAGGGGAAACTGAGAATTTGTAAAACGCTTATTGCGGTTGTCGCTTACGGTATAGAGGCGGATAAAGAAACTTCCGACCGATCACTATGCTGAAGACTACGGGTTCTTCCTTGAGTCTATGCTGCAAATACGACTGAAACAAATGCACCTATTCCAGTGTACAGGCCGTAGTGTGTTTAGGTCTGTGAACTATTAGGTTAATGACAGAAGAAAACATGACTTTCCAAAACGGAAAGTAGGTCAATTAGGTCAGTTAAGAACGCAGAAGACAATAAAAGTTTGTTGCCACACTGAACTAAGTTAATGTGCAATTTACAATAAGCGTCCATTGGCAGTGCACTCTGAGGTGCTTCAGGCGAAACAATTCGTTTCTACCCAGCAGCCAAGCATTTTACACTTTCCGCTTTGGCCTAAAGACAGAACAACTAGAAAAATTGTGATAGTTGAGAAGATATAATACCGCTAATGAAGAGGTATCACTAGGAAATAAACCGCCGAGTAAATGGATGAGTGGACAACAGAAATGAAGAGCAGCTTATTTGAGGATAATGCAATTGACTAGCTGGGAGTACGGAATGATGAGTTGCGGTTAGAAGACTAAAACCTACAAATTAGCGCATACTTTTCAGCTAGTAATGTGAGATTTTAAACTGATTCAGCGGGCGCAATATCACTGGAATACCTTGATTTCAACGGTAGTTGGCACATTGCTACGCTGAACGCGTTGTTATGTTCAGTTTACTTACGGCTTTTTCTTGTCACTCAGAGCTTGATGAATGGACGTATAAAATAAGTATACGCATGCATAGCATACTGCAACTGACTAGCTTGCAAATAACCAAAAGTTCATTATTGGAGTATTCGCATGACTGATCGGGCTGTGGATTCGTCGCACATAGCGTATACACCAAACAGCACTACTAAAATATTTGTGGAACAGGTGATGACATACCTGCTATTTGTTCGTCGCAGTCAGCTGACAATTCGGATAAGTCAACTACCTATCCGGAAAACCACCAGACGGCCGTTTCGCCCCAATGGGGCTCGTCAGTGGTGCGCATCCTTCAGTCCTCTAGTGAGGATCGAACCCATGACTGCTAGTGGCTTGTGCCAACTAGCCCGCTGCTTATGCAACTGAGCCATGGAGGACGGTAGCCGACCACCACGAATTGTTAGTTAACTGCGATATAGCCCGACCCATCCCCCACTGTCACGCCTTTAGGGATTCCATAAATGCTATGTCGATTCATAGCTGCCGTAAACGGGACGTCCTGACGCCGGAAGGCCAACCGCTGTCATCTGCATGGCAAGTGCCTGTGTGACAGTTAGGATATTGAGAGTACCTTCGACATTGGAAGCAATCGTGATTAAATCAATTACGATGACATCCTCTGATTGTTTATATTACTTAGTTAACATGTGCCACTCGTGCTATTTAAATGAGAATCATAAACGGACAGCCGATGAAAACTGCTGTGATTTTCTCTCACTGAACCATAGACCCATCAATTGTTTGCTGGGTTGCAACATTTGGTTATTAGTGGTAAATTCTTCATGGTACTTAGGAAATGCACACTAAACTTGCACGGGTATATGACAAGTGACAACCACATATATGACCAAAATTTGATGTACCATTTGGTCCGCGCCCGTTTGTGATCAGTGCTACAATCAGCTGCACGCATACACTTGTCATGCGCACTTTACGCATGTTCAGCTGTCGTACGATTACATAGTTCCACAGGTGAGTGTGACCACTCCGTGAGTGATTCCAAGTGCATACCAAGAATTCGTGCTCGTCAGCCCATGAGTGGCGCACATTGCAAGCAACCTGTCACGATTGCCTTTACCTAGGTCAATATTATGCAGACCGATTATGTCCGTTCCCACCGTAATAGCTCGCCCAAAGCGCACGTGGAATCCGCGCAGTAGAAATGGCCGGTATCTCCTCAGCACAGAAGGCATCATAGTGGACAAATGAGAGGGAGACCGATCTCGGGTGTTATCAGGATAATACATGGTGGGAACAAGCATAGTTATAAATTTGGCAAAACAATAGCATCGGAGATGCCATCGAAGAGTCACCACTCGTGTGCTGATGGCAGTTGCCTCCGCCAATAGCTGGCCATTTTGGCAGCCGAATAGTACAAATCCGAACACATGTTCACATGGTGCTGGGGTGGTGTTTCACGTCCAATAGACAGTTTAAGCATTATCACTTTCACTCAGTTTGATTGGGCAGCAAACCGTGTTTCACTGAATGCAGCAATTTTATTGCTGCAGCGCCCGGGTCCCTTGTCGACAAGTTCGGTGCGTCACACAGTTGGATCACTTTTGTTCCTCCCGATATCCTACGCAAGATCTGACACGTAATTTCAAGCGGTTTAAGCATTGACTAATGGTTGCATCGGGTAATCGGTCGTGTAGTGAATTATACTGGAGGAAATAGTGGATTAGTTAACAAGAATATCAACAAGCGCGCAGCAGAAGACGAACGAAGGAATGCCTCAGATATGGTATGAATTCGCTAAAAAATGCGATGGGAACCGCACATAAGCGAACGCTTCGCGATTTGATATTGCCGCTAGATTAATTGCAATGGCAAAATCATGGCTAGATTTGGAATAACATACCGCAACCACATGGCAAACGATAGGAAAAGGGCTTGAAACTTCAGCAAACTCCCGAAGATATCGATTAGTAAAAGCTGTACGTCCGCGAAGAATGACTGGATGAACCGCCTAACGGAGGATTTAGTGTTTTACATCATAGCTAGCTTAATGTTATATATGTATACATGTGAGATGAGAATATATAAAGAAGTCAAAATCAGAGCTATTTGTATGGTAACAGTGACCTATGCCCATAAGCCCACAAATAACCACGAGTACCAAATAATTCCACGCTTAATAACACAAACGTTTGCGATGCACGATAAATTTGTGGACCACTATTCACAAGGAGGTGAACCCGGGAGGTTGTAATAATCGGTACCGAAGGTACCGAAGCTGATGATGCGTGTGGATATTTGTTGTGTTCCGCATAGGAAACACTGCACTTCACGAGTGTTCGCAACACCAAATGATCTAATCAGGCAACAATAACAGGGAATAGAATCACTGCGTTTTGCCATGTGCCAGCACAGCAACTATGATAAGAATTACTATTCAAACGCCGTACACACACCTTACCCCTGGGGATCAATAAACGACGGGAGAAAAGAATTATATCAAAAGGGTAAATATTTGCACTCGATTAAGTGGAAATAGTGGAAAACTAACAAAACATTTATATGCATGGTTCACAAAACATTCGCCAGAAGACATAGGTAATAGCTCTTCATAGCTGACTGGAAAGAAACGAGGTGAGTTGGATAATATAGCACGGATATTATTCCATCAGATTCAGAATAACTGGAGATATAGGAACTGGGTTCTTCGTCTAATAAGGGAGTTTCACTGATGGCAGATCGCTGATGCGCATTCAATACATATCGCTTAAAATTGTGTAACCGCCGAAGAATACATGAATCACACATATACAATTTCTGTCACAATGCAAGGAAGCCATGAGTTTGGGAGTTGCATGCAAGTAACACAAATAATAGAAGATTTGATCCCAACACATACGAAATGATCTTAAGTAGGATTAGAATGACAGCGCAACTTATGCTGCCGACAAATAGTCAGAATGTCGAAATACTATATGTTAGCAATTATGGTATTGAGAGACTAAGCACTTGGGTTAATACTAAAGTTCAGTGAATATAATTAACCATTGGAAAAAGCTTTCTCCGCTTGTTCCAATCAAAGAAATCGCTGGTGAGTTAACGTCCCGCTGTATCATTCCTCATAATGCGAGGTGGTCATCCGTGAGCCGGCACTAAACACACAATAGAAGCAAATCAGCCTAGTTTAGTGTAACGGCTACAATGTGCTGAGGTTGCTAAATTATACGGGTAATAGTTGAAATAAGCACTATATTCTAAAACGGAAAGTGGGTCATTTTGATCAAATGATTTGAATGAATACGATACATAGACTCTTCTACTGTGAACCGAGATGATTTTGGGGGCATCCGTATCCGGATTTGCCTGGCACTGTGACGTCCATGGGACAGTCACAGGACGCCTGCGCCTACAAAAGTGACCATGGGTGGCTTGCGCTGCACCACCCATAGTTCCCCCCACACACACCCCATAACCGGTATAAACCCGAAGGAATAAGACCGGGAGGCATGCGGATGGGAGCCACGTTTCATCAACGGAGCCGGCCCACACTCCTTCAACAAGCAAAACCGAAGCATTCCGGCCTAATTGGGAACTCACACACTCCAGACGTACACGAGGCGGTGGCTGGACCGTAGCCCGTTTCACACAGGTTGCATGGAACCACTCTTTGAGCCTAGCACCGTCACGAGGACGGTGCACACCGTCCCCTCCAGGGACGATCAACTGTCTCCTGGAGCCAGTATGGACGAGGTAGTGGGTAATAGACAGGTAGGCACCTTGTCAACATTCACATCAAGCGCATCTACACAGGGGAGCTCAAACAAAATCTACTTCTGAAATACAACATTACTCATCATGCAGGCAAACGTACCACATACGCCGCCTTATTGGCCTGGGTTAGTAAATTGAATGGGAACATACTCATGGTGCTTCTATTCCGCATACAATAGTGCCTTTTCCTGCACCTGAGAAACCGCCCTTTTGAGCAGTCCACGGAATTTGCATCGATCAAAATTTGCCTTGGATATGCAGCACCTGAAGCCGACATGAGTTTGTCATAAACTCACCTTCTTCATGTTCTGGGAATATTATTTTCGGTTTGCTCGAATGTCGTTTTACTGCACTAAGTTGACCTTACAAAAGCGGTATGAAGATCCTCGTGGAATTCATTCGGTATACATATATACATAGATTGGCGTCATCTGTGTCCAATGACAGTTCGAATGCAACATATGTACATGCGTTTATCCAAACTGAAGTGTGAGCTGTCACAAACTGGATAGAGACACATTAGACATCATCATCAATGATACGACAAACGTGTATGGGTTTCGTTTGGAGGTCAGGCTAACAATCACTTTCGCAGGCATAAGAATAACTACTCCATACGAACAGTTGATGTTTTCTTCAACATTTAGATGTGACAGCCTTAAATCATGGGCATCCATATTTGAAGGAACCCGAGGTGGCAATAGGAAAGCAACTGCTAGGTGGAATGATGACTAGACTACTGGTACAGTGAAATAGTGTGCACTTAGATGTTGCCCTCCACATGTACACTCTGGTTTGAGTAGCTAATTGGGGAGATCCCACAGCATGCAAATGCGAGACAGTGTGCACTTCTGGCTCGCTGTGTCTCCGACCGTTTCGGTCATGTGCTGCCCGAGGTATGGGCACCTACTCAAAGAACGATTGATGCGCAACCTTTGGTATTGACAAGTGACATCAACTAAGTCGGGCTGCCCACTGTCAAACATGCGACTTTCCATACAGTGTTCGCATTGATTGTGCAAATGTCCAAGTACTCAACCGTTTATACCTACCGACCTGTACTCTACTGTGGCCATAAGCTATTTGCTAACGGTCTATATCGTACATTTCGGGTACAGACCATTCGGCTGGCTTGCCGAACTACCTCCTCGTGGTGCCAGCTGGGTGGTTCGGGTGTACCCCGTTCCAGCAAAGTGTTCGGCGACAATGTTCCACCTCGGTGGGACATTGTATTCCAGCAGGTGTGCTGACTTCATGGGGAGTATTGGGCCCCTGTTTGGTAATCTACCAAACAAAGACGCATGAACTGAACATTCAGTCAACGCCTCCCAATGGGCGCGATTCCCTAAATTCGCCCCGCTGCCTTGCGGGTAGGTTATTTAACCAAAGGCTCGGGGTGGAGTCCCCTAAGTCAACTCCCTACTTCGGCTTGGGCAACCGGGTAGTATCACGCCCTCTCGCAAAACCATGGACTGTATTACAACTTGCTCATCAGCTGCTGTTTCTGCTACTCACTTTCACGCGACTTCATCACACGCCAATTGTTTGTTTGTTAACAATCCTCACTTTCCGTTACCCGATTCATGTGCTCAACAATCTGGCTGCGATTCCGGTTGCGCCGCAGACCAAGAGGTTCAACCTATGGCTCTCCTTCGTCCCCGATCCTCGTTCCGTCTGGCGTGCTTCAACGTTCGGACACTCATGCAGATTGGACAGCAAGCCGGTCTAGCGCGCACCCTAGATTCCCTAGACATTGATGTCTGCTGCCTTTCAGAAACCCGATTGCAAGATCCCAGCACTGTGCTTACACTGACATCCCCCACTGACCACGAAGCCATATATCACCTGCGTCTTTCTGGAGATCCAGAAGCAGCCTCAGCGGGTCTGGCTGGTGTAGGTATAGCACTAAGTGACAAGGCCGAGGCGGCACTACTGGACTGGTTCCCTATTAACAGCCGACTATGTGCAGTTCGGCTTCGGGGTTCGTGTAGAATCAACAGGCACCGCGAAGAGAGACACAACTTGTTTGTGATCTCCGTGTACGCTCCAACTGACTGCAGTGACGACTCGGTCAAGGACGAATTCTACCGGGATCTACAACAGCTCTTGACTAATGCTAAAAAGTCGGATGTCGTTATCCTTGCTGGGGATTTTAATGCACGGGTTGGTCGCCTGTTACCATACGAACGCCACCTTGGTGGTCATCACGCGCTCGATGAGAACCGCTCTGATAACGGAGAGAGACTTCTCACATTGTGCGAAGAAAACCGTCTGTTTCTTTCGAGCACTAACTTCAGGCGTACGAAGAAGCGTTCCGCAACGTGGCGTCCCCCTTCTTCAACACAACCGTGGTCTCAAATTGATCACATTGCAATTAGCTTCAGATGGCGCGGCAGCGTACTGGACTGCAGGTCCTTTTGGTCCACCTTCGTTGACTCAGATCATGCTCTGGTCTGCGCGAAAATCTGTATGTGTTTTGGAGAATCCCGAAACACGAAGCACCGCAAGATTGATGTAAACAGATTAACTGATTCCTCTGTCCAGGCGAGCTATCAGTCTTCATTGGCATATGCACTCAGTTGCAATCCACCGCAAGAAGTGGAACAACACTGGACTTGTATACGGAAGGCAATGACCATTTCCGGACAGTCATGCTGCGGCCTAACTCGACGCCCGTTGAAGGCTTGGATCTCTGCTCGTTCTCTGGAGCTGTTCGAACGCCGCAAAGATATCCCGGCGGAATCAGATTGCAACGAGCGGCGCCGTTCTGCCAACCGGCTGCTCAAGCAAAGCCTACGCAAGGATCGCGAGACATGGTGGTCTGAGCGTGCTTTAGAGATGGAGACTGCTGCCCTCTCTGGCAACACTCGCAGGCTTTTCCAACTCATTCGGTCCACTGGCCTCAGGAAGCCTGGTGTCAGTGAGGTCATTTGTGAGGTGGATGAGTCTCCGATCACCAACCAACAGAGGCGTATGGACCGCTGGGCCGAGCACTTTCACTCGCAGTTCAACTGGCCTCCACCATCCATCAGTACATGCAGTACACGTTGTTGTCCATCCTGGCTCGTCCCTCTGAATCCACCCAGCGAAGCGGAAGTCTGCCTCGAGATTCGACGCTTGAAGCGCTTCAAGGCTGCCGGCTTAGACGGACTTCCTCCGGAACTATTCAAGTACGGCGGTGTGGCGATCATTAACCAGCTGACCGCGCTGTTCGCAAAAATTTGGCATGAAGAGAAAGTGCCTTCCTCTTGGGGCGAATCAGTCATTATCCCGATTTTCAAGAAAGGCGCTCGCACTTCATGTGCAAATCATCGCGGGATTAGTCTTATTTCGGTTGCCTCTAAGCTATTGGCATCCATTCTGCTTCGCAGACTATCCCCAGTACGTGAATCATACTACCGTGAAGAACAAGCTGGTTTCCGTCCTGGCCGCGGATGCGTGGATCAAATCTTCACGCTCCGCCAGCTCCTCGAACATCGCCACATTTATCACAGGCCCACTATCATTGCATTTCTAGACATACGTGCCGCTTTTGACTCCGTTGATCGACCTGCTTTATGGCGTTGCTTACTAAAGAACGGGGTGCCAGAGAAATATACCGCCATCTTACGAGCACTTTACCTTCATACATCCGGCAGAGTGAGGGTCTATGGCAAGCTTTCCTCGCAATTCACTGTCAATAGCGGTGTGCGACAGGGTTGCCCTATGTCCCCATTCCTCTTCAACTTCGCAATCGAAGACGTTCTGTCGAATGCTCTAGAAGGTTTCCAACATTTTGGCTTAGAGCTTCTACCGGGTGAGCGCGCGACCGACTTAGATTATGCTGATGATATCGCCTTACTTGGTGACGATCCTCAGAGTATGCAACTCATTCTGGATCGTTTGGCGGTTGAAGCATCTAAGTATGGCATGAGCTTCGCCCCATCGAAGTGTAAAATACTGCTCAAGGATTGGCTTTCACCTGCTCCCGTACTCACTCTCGAAGGTGCACAACTTGAACAGGTAGATAGTTTCGTCTACCTTGGGAGCTGTGTTTCTGCTGACGGCACTATCAACAAAGAAGTTTCTCTTCGTATCGCTAAAGCTCGATCAGCATTTGTCAATTTGAGGCACTTGTGGCGTCGTCGCGACGTCTCATTCTCACTAAAGGGCCGCGTCTACAGCGCATCAGTTCGCTCAATATTGTTGTATGGGTGCGAGTCCTGGCCGATTCGCGTGGAAGACATGCGTCGTCTTTCTGCGTTCGATAACGGTTGCTTAAGGAGGATCGCTCGTGTTTGGTGGCAACATCGAGTAAATAGTAATGACGTTCGACGTCGCATCTTGGGGAATGCGAGTATTCCCTTCAACAAACTGGTTTTGTTGCGCCAGTTGAGATGGCTCGGTCACGTCCTTCGCATGGCACCTGAGCGTCTACCGCGTCGCGCTCTATTCGCTCGTCAAGGACCTGGCTGGAAGCGACCGCGTGGTGGTCAGCCTTCCACTTGGCGGCAGCACATGAAATCGCTGACGTCGTGTCTAGCCGCTGTTGGATCTGTACGTCTTCCAGGATGGGGACCCAAAGATGAGGAGTGCCAATGGCTTAGCACTCTTGAAGATATGGCCCGCAACCGGAATCAGTGGAAGAATTGTGTACAGTATTGTGTTGATTCACATGATTAATACTACAAACATTAAAATGACAAAAAAGGAACAAAAGCGGCGTGTGAAAAACCAACTAAAAATGTTTTGTTCTACTTTTTATCAAAATGTTCTATTCTTCCTGCGGCATATTAGTTGAAGTGTGTTGCTCACCTTCAACTAGCATGCCACGATGATTATGACGCGTTGAACCTTGCTTATCTGTTGATCTCCATGGTTTTTGCTGGCTCTGTGTCTAGTAAATAGACTGTTGAGAATACATACATACATACAAACCATTGTCGCTATGTGCCGATACATTTCTGATGCTATATAATAACACACTGACGTACCATTCCCGTTAGATGCAACCGTTTATTTAATCAATCCAAAAGATTGGCCATGTGCAATGCAACTTCTGGTAGGCGTCTCTGCACGTCTGTCTTCCATCCGGTTAGTACGTGTATTCTCCTAGGCCCCGGTAAATTTAGTAAGGCTGAGGGATAATAACTGGAACTATAACTATACTCACTCTCATCACTAGCCTGCGGAGTGGAACATGAAATGGCGATATCGTGATAATCGCTAGTCGGTTAATTGTCGGGATTGTTCACTTGACACAGAGTTTCCAGGGAAAGTTCTCTTCGGATGCATAATCCGAAGTGGTCACACGAAGAACAATCGTTGAGCATTGTGTTACAAATGTCAAATTTGACATTTTATGCG
Source organism: Dicrocoelium dendriticum (assembly GCA_944474145.2). Classification (NCBI taxonomy): domain Eukaryota; kingdom Metazoa; phylum Platyhelminthes; class Trematoda; order Plagiorchiida; family Dicrocoeliidae; genus Dicrocoelium; species Dicrocoelium dendriticum. The sequence goes on from CALYDF020000004.1 coordinate 1,772,709, forward strand.
TACTGCAAACGTCCAAGTGATAATAACCTTTTGATTCAAACTTATCCATCGAACCGGTAAAATACCCAATAATTTGCCACCCTAGCATTGATCTGTAGCAAGCACACAAATCGCTCGGGAAAAACCGCACTCACATCAATTACGAATGAGCTCATGGATGGATTGAAACATTATTCTGCGATGCACCGGCTCTCTAAGCATCATGCAAGTTAGCATTGAACAGCTAGTCAAGCTACGGTTATGGTGAGCAATATCGTAGAGGTGACACAGTGATGTGAATCGCAGCCGCATACTAATACGAAGAGGAAGATGCCATAGCTCACTCTCGGTATGTAACCATACTAGACACCGCTTGAGGAGGTAGCAAGAATAGCATAGCATAGATCATGAGGTGTATAATATCGTAATGGGCAACACCTGAAATCATCACGAAATACAAGCGAGTTAAACAAGCCTGAAAAGTTAGGTTACCTGTGGATCATCCGTTCCAGGCAGGTGCAATAAAGATACCACATTGCACCAAGTCAGTAGTTAATCATTCTAGAATGAAACCGTGGTTTGGAACATATCTGGGATGAACCTCTAAAATATATCAAAACCCTGTATTCATGAATATATCAAAACTTTCTGATCCGAACAGATTCTATATGCTATGTCGTACATAGCTACTCTTAGTGGACGTCGTGTCCTTTGGGGCCAGCCCGGTCCTCGGAAACGTTCGTAACATGTATAACAGTGAAGGATAAGACTTGATAAATCGCAGTTAACTTCAAAATCATGACGGTGGGAAACTATATTTTAGAAGATGGCTGTGAAGAAACACAATTAAATAAATATTTGTTCGTTAACAGTGAATCCACTTAACCTATGCGATTATCATGTTATGGCCTACAGATTATAAATATTTGTGCCTAAAAATTTCATCCTAAATTTGCTTGCGTTTTACGCAGCACCATGCGAAAACCAGTTAAAATAAACGAGCTCTCCTCCCCTGCTGTCAACGAATCGAATTAAACAGGTTAACACTGCCACCTGAAATAAATCCCTATGCTTTTAGCCATCAGTCTAGATATTTGGAATCCTGTATCTTCAATTTATCGCTCTAGGAAAACCTAATCTGTCTCTAGATCGTCCACATGTTTAGTTCTCCGGATACCTCACTTTGGTGATACGTCCACAATCAGCGATTGTATTCCTTCGCACCTTCCACCATGCTGCTAGATGTGGTAATATTAGGCACACAGAAGATTGCGCAAAACGTTTTACACTTGACCTGATATCAGCTGCATCACCGGAAGTGTAATTAGTGCACAACGGTTTGTGTTGATGAGGAACCCAAGGCGTAACTTGTGCACTATCTCCGTTCACAGTGCTAAGGTCTATGTATCGTATTCATTCAAATCATTTGATCAAAATGACCCACTTTCCGTTTTAGAATATAGTGCTTATTTCAACTATTACCCGTATAATTTAGCAACCTCAGCACATTGTAGCCGTTACACTAAACTAGGCTGATTTGCTTCTATTGTGTGTTTAGTGCCGGCTCACGGATGACCACCTCGCATTATGAGGAATGATACAGCGGGACGTTAACTCACCAGCGATTTCTTTGATTGGAACAAGCGGAGAAAGCTTTTTCCAATGGTTAATTAAATTCA